>CM029275.1:19961309-20368242 GCA_016920895.1 Vaccinium myrtillus | reverse complement strand
TAGAAGTACGATTGTATATTTGAATATGGAAGACAATAAAATAGCACATTAAGCTGTCGATAAGTTTTTAGAAGTGTGAACGTGGTCAAATATGTAGTGAATTGAAATATGGAAGTGGGCTCCGGATCTGCTGTCCCAACTTGCTGTCCCGATCTGCTGTCCCTTGCTTAATCTGCTGCCATGTGGCAGCTTCCCTTCAGCCATCAAACTCTGTTAATTCACAGCCATCTGACTCCCTTTTTAATACTGATCAAAAAAAAAAAACTCCCTTTTTAACCTCTTTCAACCCCTTTTACTCCCTTCCACGTTTTTTTATACTGGCGCCAAAACTTTGGAGACTAAAAAGTCTCTTTTTGTTTCTCTAGGGTTTATTTGCCCACCATTTAACACTTCCATATTGAAAAATACAGAGCAGTACTGGAGAAACAAAATCTCAGAGGCTGATCAAAACAAAGTTTTAGAAGAAGTTTTGCAATTTACCCAAACAACTAACAAGTTGCCTACCATGACTGAATTACTCCAGGTAATTTGGTATCACTACTACGTTGAATGTTTATAAAATAGTATATGATCAATATTAAGTATAGTTCCACCCCATGTGCAGGCTCCGTTATCACAACAAACAGATCATGACTTTTGGTTCAATAGCTATCAGTATGTTGGTCAGCCAAAGGAGTAATCAAATTGATGTTCGACAGGGGGAGACTTACTTCAACCGAGATGTCAAGATTAGTAGAAGTGATTTTGAGTATGCTAAGTACAAGTGATTTCCTGTATGCTTTTTGGAATCTTTGGATTTTGGGAAGGGAGTGGTTCTGTCACTTTGGGTTTTGACGGTTGTTATAGTTCTTATTAAGACTGAACTTTTGTTGGAATTGTTCCATTGCTTATTTAATGTAGCAGACATGAATGGCAAGACTTGCATTTGATTTCCACTCTAGCTTCTGAATTAAGCAAGGCAAATTGCATTTGCTTTCGTTCATATTGCTGCTCACTTATGTTTTCTTAGAATAATGCTATTAATCTCTTATTTCCTGTATGCTATGGGTCTTAATGTTCTGTTTTTTTTTTTTTTTTTGTACTCGATTATTTGCACACAAATGTGGTGTACAAATAATGTGCAGACTTCGTGTGGGGCTCACTTTTGGGTTCCCCCACGGATGATCCAAACTGTTCGTTAGTTTTAAAATGATTTTTTTGAGTGACTCTCTAAAAAATCAATTCAATTAAATATGTGTAAATGGTCGATTAAATATTAGGGGTTGGAAGAAAAAAAAACGTGGAAGGGAGTTAGGGAGTTAGGGGGTTGAAAGAAAAAAAACGTGGAAGAGAGTTAGATGCCAGAAGGAAAAAAAAACGTGAAAATAGACTTTGATGGCAGTGTGTGTTTTGGAATGGGGTTAAAAGGGAATGGAGGGGTGTAAAGTAACAGAGTTAGATGGCTGAAGGGAAGCTGGCACATGGCAGCAGATTAAGCAAGGGACAGCAGATCCGGAGCCATGGAAGTGTGCATTAGAAATCCAATGTTCTGGCTTTTTGTTTACCTTATTGAGAATCCTAATGGACCCTAATGGACAGTCGATTCCTTGACCGTTTGCACAACATTAAGCTCACCATGCATTGACTAAATGCAGGGTCGGCTACATAATGGACAAGAAATCGCGGTCAAAAGGCTAGCAAAGAATTCAGGACAAGGGGTAGAGGAATTCAAGACTGAAGTTACACTGATTGCCAAACTGCAGCGCTAGCATAGGAATCTAGTGAGGTTGTTGGGATATTGCATTCAAAAAGAGGAGAAAATGTTGATCTATGAGTACTTGCAAAACAAAGGCTTGGACTCATTTATCTTTGGTATGCAATATTTTCCTAGTCACGTTCAGTTTTTGCTACATATGGAATTATTGTTTCGGCAATAGTGGATGACCTTGGATTTTATTAGAACTAACTTTCAGCATTTGTCCAGATAAGAAAAAAGGCTCGTCTATGGATGGCAAAACGCGCTTCAACATCATTTTGGGGATCGCTAGAGGGCTATTATACCTTCACCAAGATTCTAGACGAAGGATAATCCATAGAGACTTAAAAGCCAGCAATGTGTTACTAGATGCAGAAATGAATCCAAAAATATCAGATTTTGGTTTGGCTAAAATATTCGGAGGAAACCAGATCGAAGCAAATACAAACAGGGTGGTCGGAACATAGTAAGTGAATGTCCATTATGTATATTCGTGTTGGGATATGGAGAAAGGTGCAAGGAAGCCATTGAACTCTAATGCTTGTTTGACATTTGTGGTTGCAGTGGCTATATGTCCCCCGAGTATGCAATGGAAGGGCTATTTTCGGTAAAATCTGATGTTTTCAGTTTCGGGGTTTTGCTCTTGGAGATCATTAGTGGCAGAAAGAAAAGCAGCTATTATAAGGACAATTCTGTGAATTTAATTGGGCATGTAAGCAAATGGATTTATATACATTTGTCAAATTTTCTTAGTATTCATGGAAAATCCTTTAGTAAACAAAACTCCTAATGTCAAAAATCTCACGTATATTTCACAATAAAGAGATGATCAATGCCAACACCTGAAGGGTTTCCTTCTCTTTGGATACTCTTTTGTGTTTATATTGGAATTCCATCATTTTGTAATGAAACACCAATGAGATTTTAAAACAGAGGGATTTCCTTTAGTGATGGTATGTTTGTTCATGTAACGGTTGTTTCAGGTGTGGAGCTTGTGGAATGATGGTCAGGCCATGGAATTAGTTGATTCAACGATGAGCAATTCATATTCGGATAAAGAAGTTTTGAGGTGCATTTACATCGGTCTGTTGTGCGTGCAAGTATCAGCCACCGATAGGCCAAATATGTCGGATGTTGCTTTCATGTTGTGTAACGAAACAACACTTACTCCTCCTAAGCAGCCCGCATTCATTTTTAAAGGAGCTGATAGCAGACTAGACCAGACACTTCCTCATCGGCAAGTGTTGAAGCAGTTTCCTCAAAGTTTATGTAGATGTGTTCTTGCTTCCTCTTTTACGAAAATAAGTTGTTTTTAGAATTTGTTTGCTGTCATGATTTTTTTTTTTAGTGGCTGTAATGGTATAAGTAGTCCCAGAGGACTTGTTTGTAGCCTCTTCTACTCGTAAATTCGACTTAATATTCTTTTTTTGGTGAATGAGAATTCCTTCGTAATGAACAAACTTATTTAGAGTTGAGGAACACATACCTTCCAATTACATAAAAATCAATCGAAATAGATATAGCAAAAACATCATGGGATATTTTCCAAGAATTGCAAATCATAGTACTAAGAGTAAGCACAACAGTGGCTGAGTAAAAATGGTCGTGAACAGTGCACATTTTTCATTTTACTCACTCACATCTCTTTCAACACTCCAACAATACTATCTACTTTATCTACTCAAATATTATAATATACCTTTTTATTCTCTCTCTCCACCCTTTTCTTTGTTTTTTTCTTCTAAAGAGAGAGGAGAGAGGAGAGAGGGAGGGAAAAAAACAACAAAAAAAGCAAAGGTGTGTGTACAGTTGCTCCGTAAAAGGAGACTGATTTGGTGCGTGACTGTAGATTGAGGTAATTTATTAACCCATTTGTTGAGGCTATTGTACCCCATTTTGAGAGTTAGGTTGGGTAAAATAGAGAGAATATGTAAATTGTGGAGGCTGTTGCACTTGCCCTAAGAGGAGATTGCTTTACATAGATAAATTGCGAGAACTTAATACTGAGTTTTAAAACAAATCTTGTCAAGGACAACAGGGGGAGACTTGTGGATGCCATATTCCTTTGGGAAAACTTCTAAAAAGCCTCCAAACTTACACCGCAATGCCTCATAGACCTCCAAACTTAAAGAAATGTCAATTAGACCTCCGAACTTCACACATTGCATTCAATTACACCTACGCCGTTGCTTCCCGTCAATTTCCTAACTGGAAATGCTGACATGGCGCATTTGGAGGGAAATGCACTCGTTATGGAGGGAAATGAGAACACGTGACCTTCACATGGCAAGAGAGAGAACACGTGACCTTCACACATAAATACACTGGTTTACATACGGTCTAATCCCAAAAAATCCACTTCCCCATTTTCACTCCTGCGAAACCGAAAAAAAATCTTAATCACCTCATTCGAATCACAAGCATCTGGTTGTTTAATCCTTCATCGATCGTGTGGAAGACGAAATAGGTTGGATGATGCGAGAATCTGGTAGTGGTCTTCCTACATATGGTACGTACTTGCCTTTGTTTGGATCGATAATATTTAGGTTTTTTTAAATGGGTTTTTTCTTCTACTTAGTGAAACAGTGTTGTTTAATGTGGTGTTTCTTTCACCTGAGGTTTTTTTAATGGGGTTTTCTTCCACATGGTGTGACTGTGGTTTGTCTTTTGGGATTTTTTTTTCCACTTACTCCCTCTGTCCCATAAAGTTGGTCTCCTAGAAACTTCGTGCAATTTTCAAACTTAAAAATAATGTATTTGCCAAAATATATATTTTTTCACCATCAATGTTATTAGATGGTGTATTTGAAAGGTGTGTTTGAAATGGTGTGTATATAACAAACAGAACAAGACGTAACTAATAATTTTTTGATTTTTTTTAGCGCCATTCAAAAGATCTCTTCAAAAACTATCAAACAAGATCCATATTGCACAAAAAAATATTTCGATAAGTACGTTATTTTTAAGCTTGAAAAATTGCCCGTAATTTCATAGGTGACTAACTTTATGGGACAGAGGAAGCATTATATATGCATTTTACTGGATGTGCTTTGTTTATTGGGTGTTTTGTTTAGTCAAATGCATGTGTGAATATTGTTTTTTTTTTCTTGATCATTGTGTAGATTTTGGAGAATATTTTACTGTTAGAATGCATCATGATGGTGTGTTCAACATTAATTGAACAATGGTTTACATAGGGGGAAGTACTACATGGAATTAGGGAACATGGCTTCTGAAATGGGTCAATTTACAAGTAATGATTTTTATGGTATTTTAAATGGGTCAATGAAGTTAAACAAAGGTGATAACGATGCCACTGATTTGTGTTTGATTGTAAATAAATACAGAGTGGTTGAATGCTACATGGTATCTAAATTGGTTGAGTGTTACATAACCTTACCCATACCCAGTACATAATTAAACACCACCACAAACCCATAACCACCACCAAGTACAGAGACAGAAGCCCTGCATTTTCTGGAACAAGACAATGGCAATGGCTACCCAAGTCATTGCTAATGCAACAAACAATTTCTTCTCTTTAGCCTCCATTAGGAAATTGAGGGGAAGTAATGGTGTGGGTGTAATTGAATGCAATGTGTGAAGTTCGGAGGTCTAATTGACATTTCCTTACGTTTGGAGGCTTATGAGGCATTGCAGCGTAAGTTTGGAGGGTTTTTTTTGAAATTTTCCATATTCCTTTATTTCATTCTAATGGTACTCTTCGTCATTGCCGTTGTACTCCACTTAGGCTTACGTTATCCTAGGCGATCCATCAACATTTCTGTTTGGACCGGCCCTGCATTTGGCCAATTTTTTTAAGAGAGACTGAGGTATTTTTGATAATTCCTCAACCTCTTGGGTCCCTGCTTTGATTTTTAAGTCCAAGATTATGAAATTGGCTTCAGTCTCGACATTTTTGGATATTCTTTTCGTTGAATCGGATTGCATTAATTATAAAGCAATATAATCGGATTATATATTTTTTTTTATGGAAATCAAGATCAAAGCTTAGTGTACGGGAAGAGGAGTTCGTGGTGTGCACAACACCGTGTGGTGCGAGGTATCTGGCCGTCCATTGTAAAAATACACAATTTGGATTTAATCCGAGCCCAATGTCAATTCGAACCTTCCATAGCTTGAATTAAATCTGAGCCGTGTATTTTCGCAATGGACGGCCGGATCCCGCACCACGCAGTGCCGTGCACCATGTGCATAGCAAGGACCCCTCTTTCCAATGTAACGTCGATATTTTTTGACTTGTATGCCTTTTTTTTTAGGACTAATAATATAAGGACAACCAAACTTAGAAGCAGACTTGGACAACCAGGGAAGGAGCCAGAATTTTGCTTTTGTGGTGGCAAAAATATATATACTTAACTAGAGGATGAAAGTTTTTTAAAAATTTAGTGGTGGCGAATCCATATAACTCGGAAATGAATTTTCTTTCTTCCACACAATAATTGTATTTTTTGAAAACTTTGTGGTGGCCGCCGCCACTACTTACCCCTCTAGCTCCATCCTTGTGGACAACCCAAATATCTCGGCCCCCCTGCTTTCACCTTCTGTCCTTGGACTCGGAGTACGCCACTCTGTAACAGCAATAGATGGAAACAATTGGCCAATCATCAAAATAAGGTACTCGTAGCAGTTAATGTTTGAACCCTGCTATAGGTACCCCAATATTGCACCCCATTTGCACACCTTGATGAGGTGGAGCTGAGTGGGATTAAAAACATGGGGTCCACCTAAAATATTTTCGGTTTGAAATTTGAATGGGCACTGGGCAGAGGCGTGGGATCCTCTGTCCCAGCCTCTCTGTCCCCATCATTTGTCCCACAACCTCTTATTTTGACACCTGTCCCAATTTAATCTTAGCCCTTGAATCACACACACACACACTCTCTCTCTCTCTCCCCTGTCCTCTCTCCTCTCCTTTTTTGGTCAGACAAAATCCCACTGCCTCCATCTCCGGCGAAAACATGATGAATCTGGCGAAGGAAACCCAAATCCAAAGAGAAACCTTGGCTGATTTTAGTTGGAAACAAAGAGACCCATGATTGCGATGTTCAATCGAAGAACTTCAGGAAGAGAACAACATGAAATTTGTTGATCTATCATGTACCCTTCTCGTTTTATCTCTGCAAGACTGCAACAAAGGCGAAAATTATGGAAGCTCTGATCGACGGCGTCTGGATTGAGCCTTCAACGATCGACGCCAAAAATGATTCATTCCGATGGGTGGGTTTATCTGCTCCAGTGGATGGCGGTCTGCTCTGATGGGTCTCTCTCTCTCTCTCTCTCTATATATATATATATATATATATATATATCATTTGTGTAATATTTAATTGTTTTAAGTATGAATAGAGAGATTGTAGGAGTGGAAAAAAAAATGGGTCAGAACGGGTGGCACTGGGTAGGCTTTGTTCGCCGACGGCGAAGGCGGCGATGGACTTGGATATGGGGATTTTGCCGGAGATCGAAGTGCAAAGTGAGAGATAGAGATTGAAGGGCTGAGATTAAGTTTGGACAAGTGTAAAAATATGAGGGTATGGGACAGAAGATGGGAATTTTGCAGTTGAAGCAAATGTCTTGTTTCCCGGCATTTTTTGGGAAAGTTTTTGAAATGGCTGAAAGGAGTGGGTGGGGGCCAGATTTTAGACCCACTCAGCGCCAGCTCATCAGGTTGTGCAATTGGGGTGCAATATTGGGGTACCCCTAGCATTTTCGGTTAATGTTTTCATCAAAATAAGGTACTCGTAGCAGTTAATGTTTTGAACAACTCCGTCCTGTAATATCAAAAAAGACGAGGCAGGAACAGTATGTGCTAACTGGCAGAACCCCTAAGAAACAGAACTTTAAAAAATGAGAGAGGCGTTCTGGAGGAAACCTAGCCGCCAACGATGTCTACCTCCCCTCCCACCGATCTGAAGCCGCCTTCTCTCTCCCTCTCTCGTCTTCTCCTGTTTCCTGTTTCCCCCTCTCTTTCTTTCCGTTGTTCATTCTCTGAGCTTCGGTCTCTCGTGTCTCCATCCGGCAGTAGCTTTCTGGATCGTGTCCGGATCTCCAACCGACAACAGTTTTTTTGGACCCAGACCGTGGTTTTCTTTAGTTCCGTCTCAAGGTACAATCTCGCTCCATTCTCCGATTGCTGAGCTCGTTTTTTGCTGTTCACTTTTAGGTGATTCAGACTGTATTGCTATTCTGTTTGGTGTTTGCTATCTATTGTTGCACAAGTGGGGTTTCTATTCCTTCCTGCACATAAGGTCTGAGATTCGTGGTTTTAGATTTTGATAGTAAGGAAGGCAATGGCAGGCATCGAACGTTGGTTTTGAAGGGGATGGGTTAGTTTTTGCAGGCTTGAAAGATGGGTGTTTCAGGGGATTATGGTACGAAAAGTTTTAGGGCCAACTTCGGTGACCGTGATAGACGACATCATAGATTCACAATGTTCGTGGGTAATCTTCCAAAGGATATGGATGAGGAATGGATGGGCCAAATTTTCTCTACTGCAGGAAATGTCATTGAGGTTTTCATCCCGAAGAAGAGATCCACAAAACAGAATTGGAGATTTGGGTTTGTCAGATATGCTCGTAAGGAAGAAGGATTAAAAGCCATTCACTCATGGAACGCTACGGTCATTAGAGACCACAAGATCTTTGTGAAATTTGCAAGATTTGCATGTCAATGGAGCTCAAGAGGTGTGATACAGAATGTGCATGAATCAAATCCAAGGATAGAGGCGCACAAAACCAAGATATTCACTAATTATCAAGATATGCCAGATGGTAAATTCGTTGATAAGGGTAATTCAATTAGAAATTTTGGGTTTGGAAAGCCTTCCATTAGAGTCTTTGAGGAAGGCAACGAATGGTTAAGGAGGAGTATTGTTGCAAAGTTATATCCCACTAGATCTCTGGTTTTCATTCAAGATCATCTACAAAATCTAGGTTATGTTGATGTTTTGGTGCGTCCAATGGGAGGCGATCAAGTTGTTCTCACTTTTCAATCGGTGGAAGATAGAAACTCTGCACTCTCAAAAAAAGGTACTATGGGATGGATCAATGAGTATTTTCAGGAATTTAAGAAATGGGAGGAGACTACAAATTTGCAAGGCCCACGATTAGTTTGGTTAAATTGTTACGGGGTTCCTATCAATGTTTGGAATTCCAAATCCTTTTCCAAATTGGGCATGATTTGGGGTGATGTTATTTTAATCAGTGATGAAACCATTAAGCAGCATTCCTTCACTGTGGGTAAGGTCTTGGTCTCTACTAAGTGTATGGATACTATTAACAAAGTGGTATCTTTACAAATTAAAGATAAAAGTTACGATGTGAGAATTGTTGAGGAGCAATTGGTTGTTAATACGGTCCTCAAAACTGAATGCAAATGCAATGGATGTATTATCATGGATAAAGATCCGACTATGGAAAAATCTGCCAAAGAAGATGAAGATAACTTGGAGGATAATTATGCCGAGCTTGAAAAGTATTCACCAGTAATGAAGGAGGCTGAAGATGATGGAATAATTGACGTGGATATGAAGGTGGCAGATTCTGAGGAGTTTGTGGCCGACTCCGTGCCCGAAGTCATTGAAGAGGGAGGTACAGAATTGGAAAGAGAGAAGCTTTCATTGAGTTTGGTGGCTGTGAATGCTTCACAAGACAATATAGTCGAGATGGTTGCTGACTCATTGGAAAGTGTTGATGCTGTGAGAGACTCTTTGTGCTCTTCTTCCTTGGGAAAAGTTGCATCTGATTTGGGAAGGAGAAATGGTTTATTAGGCATGGGAGCTACCTCATTAACTGTTCAACTTTCTAATTATCCCCAGGTTCAGATGGATGTTTTTGGTCCAGGGCCAATACACCCTATTGTACACGAGCGGGTGGAACAACAACTAGATGAAAGAGCAATCCAGCAGCCTTCTGTTACACGCAGAAAAAAGAAGAAATCTATTAATCAGATCCTGGGCCTTCCAAAATCATTCAGCAACTACAACGGTGGGAGGAAAAAACAAAAATGTGTTTTGTTTAGGTCTGCAGTTGCAGCGGCTGCTATGTCAGCAACTACCAGTGGTATTGAAAACAGAAACAGAATTCTTCTCAATGAAGCTCAAACCATTTGGTCTGTCAACAAAATTATGGGTTTGGGGTATGATGGTGACGAAGACGAGGTTATTAGTAGGCTTATGATCATGGAAGCACAAGACCAAGAGAGGGTTGCTGGTAGAACCTAATCTATCCTTTTCTTTTAAAGCCATAATCTTTTTTCGGGAGTATATTCTGGGATGGGATGTCAGTGTGTGGTTGATTCGAGAGTATCCACAGATCATTGGATTGGGTTTATTTCCACAAGGGAGTCTTTTAAGTCACACTTGGATGGGTGAGTCTCTGAATTCATAAGTCATTGTTTTCTGGGATCGACTCTGTTTTTCTGGGTTAGTGTCTTGGGGCCGCCTCAGGTTGTTTGGTTCTATTACTGCGCTACTGCTTCTGCGATTAGTTCACTCGGATTTGCTTGCTGCTGTGCTTGGACAAGGCTGTTTCAGTTCTGTTCGAGTCCTTGTGACTCAGACAAGTTTTTTTTGGGGTTCTTCTCTGGGCTTGGTTGATCTCTTTTCAACCTTGCTCTCTCTCGGTCGAGTGGCATATGAATGTCAAGAGTGTAGGGTGCCAACCTGTTTGGGATTTTACACTCTTGTTGTGATGCCGTTTTTGCTCGTCCCTTTAATCTCTTGTATCTTTACATTTGATTAATAAAATTCCTTTTGCCGTTCAAAAAAAAAACAACTCCGTCCTGTATATCGTTTCCACCTCACCGAAACCAAAAAGAAAACAGAGGAGCTCACGAGTGGCTCTCACTTCTTCTTCCTAAAAAAGAACATCAGACAAAAACATATCGCTTAAACCAGACTCATGTCTCGTGAAACTAAGATCCTCTGTTCCATTTTCCTACTTCTTCTTCAATTCCAGTTCCAATTCCAATTTTGCACCCCCACCGACATCATAAACACAACCCAATCCCTCAAAGATGGTGACTTGTTAATCTCCGGCAATCAAACCTTTGCCCTGGGCTTCTTTACCCCCGGAAATTCAAGAAACCGGTACCTTGGAATATGGTACAACAAGGTTTCTGAACAGACCGTTGTTTGGGTCGCCAACAGAGGCTACCCAATCAACGACACATCCGGTTCCCTCTCATTTGACAGCACAGGAAACCTTGTCATAACCTGTCCAGACCAGACCAATCCGGTCTGGTCCACAAATGTTTCGAATCCGACACTGGCGAAAAGCTCCTCGGCCCAGCTATTAGATACAGGATATTTGGTGTTGCTTGATGGCAACAGGGTAGTTGTGTGGCAAAGCTTTGATTATCCTACGGATACTGTGCTTCCATACTTCAAATTCGGTGTGGACCGAAAATCCGGCCTGAACCGGTTCCTGACGTCTTGGAAGTCGCGTGACGACCCGGGACTCGGGGAGTACTCTTTCAAAATGGACCTTAACGGGTCTCCGCAGTTGTTTCTATCCAAGGGTTCGGTTGTGCTTTGGCGGGCGGGTTCTTGGATTGGGCGTGGGTGGAGCGGTGTACCTGACATGACGCGTAACTACATATTCAACCTCAATTACGTCGAAAATCAGGACGAGGTATATTTGAGTTACTCTATCCGTAACGCCCGATTTTCTCAAATATGGTACTGAACGAATCCGGGAAGATCGAGAGGCTGACGTGGCACGATAACGAGCATCAATGGGTTATGTTTTATTCAGCTCCGAAAGAGCAATGCGACACCTATAATTTGTGCGGCCCGAATGGAAACTGCGATCCAAGTAATGTAGGCATGGGTCTGTTCGACTGCTCGTGCCTGCCCGGGTTCGAGCCCAAGTTGGCAAGTGACTGGTACTTAAGGGACGGGGCGGACGGGTGCGTGAGGAAGCGGGGCGGGCACGTGTGCAGGAACGGGGAGGGTTTCGTGAAGGTCGCACGTGCGAAGGTGCCGAACACGTGGACGTCACGTGTGAATAAGAGTATTTTGGCGTTGAAAGAGTGTGAGTTGGAGTGCTTGAGGAACTGCACGTGCAATGGGTATGCGAGTGCGGATGTTTCTCATGGGGACGATGGGGGCGGGTGTGTAATGTGGTTCGGGGATTTGATCGACACCAGAGTGTTTCCAAGTGGGGGCCAGGATTTCTACATCCGGGTTGATGCGGTTGAATTAGGTATGCAATCAATTTCTGCTCTTAATTTTGTGTGCTTGCAAAATAATTTGAGTTGTTAAGTGAAGGTGTTTCATAATGGGCTGCCATGGAAAACAAAGGTTAAAGAAAACTAAGGCTTTGTTTGGAAGTAGGGAAAGAAAGAAAAGAAGAGAAAATAATCAAGAAAGTTAGATAGGAATTTGATTATTTTTCTTTCTCTTCTTTAAGAACCAAACAAAGGAAGAGAATTGTTTTTAATTTTCTCTTCCTTTCCATTTCTTTCCCCAACAACCAAACAATGGCTAAGATATTTTCAAAGGAAAAGCGAACTTGAGTGATGTATATGTATAAGAAAGAAAATTTATTTTCCCACTATGTTTCTTTTTTTTTTAACAAGAGATAGGAAGTATGCCCATGCCCAAACGAGATAAGACTAATCCACATAGGGTTGGTCGTAAAGAACCGAAACCCACTGAAAGTAGTTAGAAGTAGGGATGGTAACGGGGCGGGTTGGACGGGTTTTGATGATCCCGAACCCAACCCTAAAATTCCTAAACGACCCCTAACCATTCCCTAATGTGACTGGATAATTTATGGGTACCCCCGCCCCTACACCTACCCCTACCGAGTATCGGGTTTACTCGCCCTGCCCCTATTTTTTTCACATATTAAGAAAGTATATTTTAGACTTCAATATTAGTGAGTACAAATGATAAAAAGGTCACAAAATTACTATTACAACTTAGCCAAAATCTACTATCTAATGTTGTATGTTAGTTGTAGAAATAAAATTTTAAGAATACAAATAAGATTGGATGCATATAAGGGAGAAAATATAACTTTATATATACATATAAGAGTATATAAACATAATTATACATATGTATGTATGTCGGGGCGGGGTGACCATACCCTCCCCCAACCCTAACCCTGGCGGGTTTTCTAAAATCACCCCCTGCCCGTACCCGTTGCCCAAAAAACTAGAGAAAAAAACCCTTCCCTATCGGGGCGGAGTAGGGCGGGTTCAGGCTGGGGCGGGTTGAATTGTCATCCCTAGTTAGAAGGGGGGACCATAGGATGCGCCTATGAGACTACCCACATGGACTTTCACCTCCCAACTAGTTGGTCTACCCTAGTAGAGGCAACTATCGTTGGCTCACGAGTGTTCATTTAACAAAAGAATTTTGCAAGAAAATCAAATTTCAATTGTTCATTTGCAAAGAAAGAAAAAAAAATGGGAAAGAAATTTATTTTGATCCAAAAAATTGAGAATCATTAGGAGAGAATTTTCTCGCAACGCTAAATTCCATATCTTTTGTTGGATGTGTTTTAAGGAAAAGTTAGTCATGTTGGGATTATTATTTGTGTAGGTCTCATTATTTTTCTAATAACTAAAAACTCTAAAAATGTTGGAAAGTTAACTTTGTCATCCTCTCCCATCCTTTCGTCATCTAAACGCGATAGATGGTGCAATTGGGGCTCCAACAAGAAAAAAGCTGTGCAAACTTTGCTTCAAATTTGCAAGTTTATTTTGGCTAAGTCAAAATTTACTAGTTATCAAGAAAAAATGACAGATTCAAACTTGAGCCGGTGAAAATGATTGCACAGTGAAAATTATTTTTATCAAAAGTTTGAGTGATCAACCTGTGAAAATGATTGCACAGTGACACATCCTTGTATTTTAATTGCAGAAGGCCCTATATTTGTCCCTACTGCAATCAAGTTTAATACAGAAGTGGTTGCAACACATATCTCGTCTTGTTCAGTACTAAACTTGACCTTTTCGTTACGAAAACCGTGTTCTGGGTCTTTCACATCTTATATCTAATCTAACAGAAGAAAAGAACGAAGCATTGTGTTTAATTTACGTCGGTAAAGAGACGACAAGTCAACTTCTTTTTTGCCCTATTTTCAGAACAATATTTGATGTCACAACAGTCTCATGGGAAGAAGGGCAAGGTGGCAGCTATAGCGGCCTCTGTTACTGCAGCTTTGCTTCTCACATTCTGCTTATTTTGTTGGTTCGTGGTGAAGAAAAGAAAAGGTAAACAGAAATTTCAGTCTTTAGTCATCTTAATTTCTACCTAGTGATTAAAAAAGACTTATGTCAGACGTCAAATTGACTCCTCGTTGTTTTTATTCTTATCTTTTGAATTATAATACTCCACTAATGTAACATCCATCGGGTCAAAATCCTCCTTTTCTCGTTCGTCTTTCTAGAATTTGAAATGAACCGTTGTTGTTTATTACTAGTCAAGTACCCGTGTGAATATATTAGAGTACACGAATTCTCACGTGATTGACCTTAAGGAGGTTGAACAAATAGAATGTCGTTTTCATGGAGCGATTAGATTTTAAGCATATAGGCGCAGTTTCTTGTTCACTTGTGTTTCCCACTTTCTTATCTTAACAAGTGAACTAATCAAATCATGTCACCAAGCCGGCTTTCTTGTTCATTTTGTCTTTCCCGTTTCACAGTTCTAGTAAGACAGCGAATTTTACAGGTTTAACTTCTCCATTGCATTTTACTCTCTTTTCTCAAATAGTCAAACCAAGCAAGTAGGACTTTGTAGTCGATTGCATTTTGCCTAACTTGCTTTTGTGCTCAATGATAGAAACAAGAGAAGAACAAAATTTATTATTCAGTCCCTACAATACAACATCCCTTGAAGCTTCCTCAATGGGAAAACACTTTGATGGAAGTGGCACAAATGCAGAATTACCATATTTTGACCTAAGCATCATTGTCTCAGCCACAGACAACTTTTCATTGGCCAACAAGCTTGGCGAAGGTGGATTTGGCACCGTGTATAAGGTACACTTTAAGCTGGAAAGCCTCACACGATTACATATCTTTATTATGATTGTGTATATCTGAATATGGAAGATGATAAAATAGCACATAGGTAAGGTTGTATAATTGTGCTAGTATTTGTCAAATGTGTGCAGTGTGCTCAAATATGTAGAGCATTGAAATATGGAAGTGTGCATAAGAAATACATTGTTCTGGCATTTTGTTTACCTTATTGACAATCCTAATCAACAGTTGATTCAAGGACCATTTGAACATTGTCTAAGTCAGCATGCACTTATTAAATGCAGGGTCGGCTACATAATGGACAAGAAATCGCGGTCAAAAGGCTAGCGAAGAATTCAGGACAAGGGGTTGAGGAATTCAAGACTGAAGTTACACTAATTGCCAAACTGCAGCATAGGAATCTAGTGAGGTTGTTGGGATATTGCATTCAAAGAGAGGAGAAAATGTTGATCTATGAGTACTTGCCAAACAAAGGCTTGGACTCTTTCATCTTTGGTATGCAATATTTTCCGAGTTAGGTTCATTTTTTTGCTACTTATGGAATTATTACTTCGACAATTGTGGATGAGCCTGGATTTGATTAGAACTAACTTTCAACTTTTGTCCAGATCGAACAAAAAGCTCGTTTATAGATTGGAAAACGCGCTTCAACATCATTTTGGGGATTGTTAGAGGGCTATTATACCTTCACCAAGACTCTAGACTAAGAATAATCCATAGAGACCTAAAAGCCAGCAATGTGTTAGTAGATGCCGAAATGAATCCAAAAATATCAGATTTTGGTATGGCTAGAATATTCGGAGGGGACCAGATCGAAGCTAATACAAACAGGGTGGTTGGAACATAGTAAGTGAATGTCCATTCTGTATTTTTGTTGGGATACAGAGAAAGATGCAAGGAAGCCATTAAACTGTAATGCTTGTTTGACATTTGTGGTTGCAGTGGCTATATGTCACCTGAGTATGCAATGGAAGGGCTATTTTCGATAAAATCTGATGTTTTCAGCTTTGGGGTTCTGCTCTTGGAGATCATTAGTGGCAGAAAGAACAGCAGCTATTATAAGGACAATTCTGTGAATTTAATTGGGCATGTACGTATATAGGTGTATACATTTGTCAAATTTTCTTAGTATTCATGGAAAATCCTTTACTTTAATTCCTAATGATTAAAATAACAATTTTATTACACTCACAAAAAAAAAAAGAGATGGTCAATGCCAACAACAGACGGGTTTCCTTCTAATTTTCGTGTACTCTTTTGTTTTAATTATGGAATTCTATCATTTTGTAATAAAACCCCAGTAAGATTAACTTTAAAACTGAGGGCTTTCCTTTAATGATGGTATTGTTGTTCACATATCGTTTGTTTCAGGTTTGGAGCTTGTGGAATGAAGGCCGGGCAGAGGAATTAGTTGATTCAACAATGAGCGAATCATATTCAGATAAAGAAGTTCTGAGGTGCATTCACATTGGTCTGTTGTGCGTGCAAGAATCAGCCAACGATAGACCAAATATGTCGGATGTTGCTTTCATGTTGTGTAACGAAATAGTACTTACTCCCCCTAAGCAGCCCGCATTCATCTTTAAAGGAGCTGACAGCAGACCGGAGACTTCCTCATCGGCAAGTCTTGGAGCAGTTTCTTTGAATGATGTTACGATGTCTGCGATTCGAGGTCGATAGGAGCTGAAAGATTATGTAGATGTGTTCTTGCTTGATCTTTTACCAAAATGTGATGTCTTTAGAATTCGTTTATGTCAAGAATTTTTTTGTGTGGTGTGTGTAATGGTATATGTACGTAGTCATAGAGGACGTGTCTGTAGCCTCTTTTACCTGTAAATTACTCTCTCCGTCCCTAAACTTTTGACCTTTCTGGGATTGCGTGCCATTTTAAATTGCTTATATCTTTTTATTTATAACGTTTTATGTGATTTTGAAAACTTTGTTTAATAGAACTAATTAAAATCTATCAAACAAGATCCATATTACATATTTTTTGACATTTACATTGAAAGATATAGGCATTTGAAAATGGCACACTGTCCAAAAAGTGTCAAAAGTTTAGGGACGGAGGGAGTAGAATTTAACATTCTTTTCTGGTGAATGAGAATTCCTTTGAAACCAACAAACTTACATAGAGTCGAGGAACGCATACCTTCCAATTACATAAAAATCAATCGAACAAGATATAGCAAAAGCGTCATGGGCAATTTTCCAGGAATTGCGAATCACAACACTAAGAGGGGACTGCTTTATGTAGATAAATTGGGAGACCTTAATGCGAGTGTTAAAACAGATCTTTTCAAGGACACTTAAGGGAGACTTGTGGATGCCCTAAAAAAATGCTGCAATTCCTTTCATAGGATAAAACTGTGTCAAAGAATTTAATGAGCCTAACAGCGTCGACCAAAGTTGATGGTAGCAGCCGAGGTCCGGAGAGGCCACAAGGGTCAACTGAGACTTGGCCAATAAACTTCATCTCCCACGGTGCTTAGTGGGAATTGACCGCTCGGTCACGGTATCCGCCGAAGGGATTTGGAGTGAGTTGATAAGTGCTCAAAAGAACGCCTCCGGCTAGCCTCTCACTAAGTATTACTTCGGCAGATGGCTCCTCGGCAGCACCATACATGCTCTTTAAGGTATCCGGCAACCATCTACTCCGCCGAGGGGCTGTAGACTGTGCCGAAGGGCTAAGGACCACCTGGAGACGTCAGCCAGGCCTTCGAGTAATTGGCTTAGCTGAAGTTACCCGCCGAGAGGGAAGAAACGAAGTGTGGATGGTGATCATCCGAGAGCCAAGGGCTAAGGATGCTAGCAGAAGAAAAAGGTGTCGCCGAGGACCCTTGGAGCCATCCTAGAAGGGGGTAGGTGGTGATGTGACGAGTGACATATGGGATTGAAATGGTGTCAGGCGGCGTCAGGACGTTGTGCTCGAGGCGTCTGGTGGACCACGTGACGGACCGGGGGATACCCGAGAGTTGTTGAGCGTTCAAACAAACAAGTAGGATGACGTCAGCTGGAGCGGCGAAGTACTCATGGCTGGCCCATGTGCTCAATCAGGAAAGGACGGCGCGTGCGAGACACGATTAGCGTAGTGGGGAAGCTTCCCTTTGCCTATAAAAGGGAAGCTCCCCCACTAGATCAGGGGTTCCTCTTCTTTTTTTTCTCTTCACCCCTCTCTCTCCAAAAATGTACACCATTTCTTACTTTTCCAGCCACATTTCTCACTGCCGGTGATTTACTGGACCGTCGGAGTGCCTTCCCGGACCACCACCATCCGGGCGAGGCGTAACGCGGTTGTTACTCGTGCAGGTCTCACTCTCAGGTGGATCCCCCGTATCTTAAGTTGTCCTCATCCTTTTGATCGTCCTTTTTATCCGTTCCACAAGGCTCAAGGAGGTGCAACGGAGAAGCGAGCCCCACAATGCAACACTGTAGGCAAACGACGGAGGGACCAACCATATGACTTCGTCTGATGTGATCAACATAGCACATGCAGTTACTCCTATATGGTAAGAATCCAGATTGATTTTCCCCATCGGCGGAAATTGCAAATGTAAACAAAAAGGGATGAAAAGTTGTATTTTGTTGAAGAGAAGGCTAGCATTACAATGACGTGAAGAATTTACTGAAGGAATTACAATACTGCAATTTCTAACTGAGGAAGAAAGAAGGTTTTGCGCAAAGTATAAAGTAAACAGTACTTAGAAGGAAACCTGGTTTGAAACGAAATGGATCCGATCCAGGAAAATATTGAACTTAATTAGAACATAACGAGCAAAAATATGAAGAAAACAAAACAAAAAACAAAAAAAGGATTCTATAGGGTACTTTATGGTTTCTGCGTTTCCATTTTCAAGATTTTCAAGTTCATGTCCTAACATGTGTTCGGTCAAGAAAACAAACAACCACGCAAGCACACACGAAAGCAGAGTGAGTATTCAGTGTCCCTGGAGTCCCGTGAGCGGTGAGGCTGACTTATTGGCCAAAGGGATGAGAAAACGACGAAGTTGGCAGTTTTGGTTGATTTTTAATTACTACTGTTAGCAAACCGAGTCAAATCTTTCAGCCCCACTCACCATATTGTTGTGACTAATATTTTCAACCACTTAAGAATGGTAGGACCGTAGGAGAAACATTGTACTGGAAAAAAAATGGATTAATGTTCTCAATAAATTAATTTGTACCATTTCATAGTGGTGCCAAAGCTTTTCTCCCTGCACAGTTGATGGGGTCTGATTGTTGAGAACATTGTACTGGGTTGGCAAAAGCGTTTTGATATAATAGTGGGTACTGCTTGAGGACTTCTCTATCTTCATCGGGATTCAAGATTTAGAATAATTCATAGGGATCTGAAAGCTAGAAACATTTTGCTGGACAACAACATGAATCCTAAAATTTCAGACTTTGGATTGGCGAGAATTTTTGGAGATGATCAGTCTGAAGAAAATACAAATAGGGTACTTGGAACTTAGTAAGTACATCCCCGTCATCTCTCCCCTTCCATTATTCTTATCTATAGTTCATTTCGTTTGATGCATTTCCATCTCATTTTGTTGTATGTAGTGGCTATATGTCTCTAGAATATGCAATAGATGGACTCTTCTCAGTGAAATCTGATGTGTTTAGCTTCGGTGTGTTGGTTTTGGAGATTGTGAGTGGCAAGAAGAACAGAGGATTTTACCATCCTGATCATGACCTCAACCTTCTGGGACATGTGAGTGCAAAAATTCTTCTTTGCCTGTATATGAGAAAACATTTTCATTGTGATTGGGAATAATTTTTCGAATTCGTGTTTGCTTTAGGCATGGAAACTATGGAACGAAGGAAAGCCCATGAATCTAGCAGATGCTTTGATGGATAGTCCGATCCCCACATCAGAAGTGGTAAGATGTATCCAAATGGCGCTTTTGTGTGTGCAACACCGTCCTGAAGACACAGACCGACAATGTCAGTCGTGTTGTTAATGTTAGATAGTGAAAACGCAACCCTGCCCCGTCCTAAACAACCTGGGTTCTACTCAGAGAGGTATAATCCTTAGACAGATTCATCATCAACTGGTAGAACTCCTCTCGCTTCAAACAAATCAATGCTTCATGGTAGATAGATGGGATTCTTGTCCTAAAACCTTGTAAAGGAACTTCTGCAGAAACTATTGGGTTTAAGTAATTTCATCTTTGCTCCACCAAACTCCGAAATTTGTTCTTAAAAGCATAATGATACCATGGTAATGAAGAAAGAGTACGTGAAATTAAAGATCAAAGACTCTGTTTGGACACCTATTGTAAGTTCCTATTCGACAGGGAAATAAGTAACTAAACATCCATATTGGGAAAACGCTTCCATACTCCCCACCCATTTGGGGATACCATATCCCCCCAATCCAACGGTTGAGATGATGCCACGTAGGCAAAATTCACCCGGTCAACAGGTCATCCGAAAAATAAACCCCTAAGAGGTATAACAAAAACCCCTATAGGGCATTACTGTTACGCCAAAGGGTCGGGACCAAAATTTCAGTGGCGTAACCTAACCCCGTAAATAACATAACCTCAACCCCTAAACGGCATAACAAGAGGGATAAAAACCCCTAAAAGGCATAACCAAGATGGTATAACCCGATTAAGGCATAACAACGGACCCTTAGGGGCATAACCGAAACACCTAAATGGATTTAAAATCCCCAAAATGGCATAACAATAACCCCTACAAGGCATAACTTAAACCCCTAAAAGGCATAACATTTCAGAAGGGCCCCAAAAAACCCATATTTGGCATAACCCAAACCCCAAATAGGCCAAAAAATCCCCTAAATGGCATAATTTTGTCTAAAGAACCCCAAACTTGCATAACATAAACCCCAACTGGGCATAACCATAGATGTGATGTAGGTGGACCCACCTAGGGTCTTTAAAATCGATTTTTTTATTTTTTATTTTTTATTTCGTTAACTGTGGTTAACATTTGGGGGTCAAATTCAATGTTATTGATTGACTACTAAACGAATTTCAAATTTTTGCGGATCTCACGACGATTAAACTATTTTAACAATCGATTGCGTTAATATTGTTGGTCTTGTTGATGAAATCAATCTTGTAAAAAGTTATATCTCAAATGGGATTAGAAACTCCTTCATTTTGGTATGAATTTGTTATTTGCATGAATTTTACAAAAGAGTTATCGACCGATTAAACGTAAGTTGAAACATGATGAACTTAATTTTTGGTACAAACTATGTACTCTGCATTTTGTGAAATATAGATGGTTCGGATTGCTTAAAAAAAATCAGATGGGTATGTTATGGTTTAGAATAAGACTTTAATGCCTCAGGATGCATTAAACGTGATCCGATCTCATGGCTATCGATATCCGATGATCTCAAAAATTGGCGTCAATGATAGAAACAACGAGACGTGAAATCCTAACGGTTCCGATCGACCATTATAATTTTTTACTTGGTAATGACCTTAGAAATCTATACGTTCAATATAAGTGGTTATGAACTAGGTATTGTGGTATAGTTTAATGTACATTGGTCACATGACTGCGAAACAATCGCGATAATCAAGACCGTTGAAATTGTTTGTCTTAGTGATTATAGTGTTGACGTAAAAAATTGGCTCGATCGGGCTTAGAAACGTTCTTTATCGAGACCCAATTTAATGAAAAAAAGAGTTTTTTTGATCGAATTAGAGTGTAAGGATATCCGATTAACTTAATGTTTGGTACGAATGATCTAATACCCGTAATGTAAAAGATAGATGATTCCGATTGTGAAAAAAAGCTACGCGTGGGCCCCAATTGATATATGACAATAATGCACTTTTTTAAGGTAACTTAACCGGTTGAGATGACAGTGTTTTGGATACCCGATCATCACGTATTTGCGTTTCTGACATGGAATGTGCATGAACTAAAACCCTAACGGTTTAGATCGAGCAACCTAAAAAAATACATGGCAATTTTGTTAGAATTATTACATTGTTATTGCGCGACATGGAAGCACTTAATTTTTATCCAAATTTCTCAAATCAGCCTAAAGACCACGCCAAAATTTTCACCCCTAAAATTCCCCCCCAAATCCCAAATTCTCCCAACCTAACCCCATCTCCCTCAGCCTCCTTTCGTCACCTTCTCCACCATCCACACCCCCTAGCCAACTCTCTCTCTCTCTCGGGCAGCCCTCTCTCCCTCGCTGCAAATAGACCGCTGGTCCATCACGGATGGCGACATTCTCATCGAGCTCTGTCTCTGTGTCCGACGACCACGCCGTGAGACCTTCGTAGCATCTGGTAAATATATAAGCCCTTATTTTTTTTTCTCTAATCGATAGATTAGATGTCCTGTGAATTTCGTCTGTGCGTGGGTGAGGCGGATAAACTTAGCAATTTAAAACCCTAAACTTTGAGTGGACAGATGTATTTATGCATATGTCTGACCGAATCTATAAGCCCTAACTAGTTGCATCAGTTTATTGTAATTCGTTCACCCTTTAGTGTCCAGTTTAGGGACCCATTTTGTTTGACTTATCTTTGTGCTAGTGTTTCATTACTGCAGATTGGTGATTAAATCTACGGGGCCTTGTTAGAACATGAGGCCAAAGGCCACAATATCAGTGGCTTTAGGGTTGAGCTTCAGAACTCTATATCTGTAACTAGTAATTTATCTTGGTATCTTCATAGGATGTGTTAGATTGAGCTTATGGATTACACTTGCTTAGATTTTGGTGGTCTAATGATCATTGAAAAAGATATGTCGAAACCAACCCACCCAAAATGCTAATGGTAATGGTGTTGTCTGTTCTGGGATTGACCCTCATAGCTTTAATGGTTTTAGAATGGTCTTATACTCGTACTATTCGAAACTGAATTCTTCTTTGTATCAGCTTTTTAGCTAAGTGATAGCCTTGCTGCCTGCCTAGCGACTTTTAGGACACAATTTAATCAATTTGTCGCTCAATTGGCCTTAAATTTATTCATTGACAATGTCATGTAGTACACAACCGATTCAACAATCGATTGTTAGTTTGGAAACCAAAGTACTGAACCAACTTATTTAGCTTCATTTCCTGACCATACTAATTGCATTGTTGGTTCCCTTTCTTGTTTTCCATTTTACCCATCTATAGGTTCATTTAGAACCCTATTGCTGTCCCATGACTTAGTATTGCTCACTCGAGGTTTGAAGTCTCCATTGTAATTTTGGCATGTACTTTTCCATCCCCTGTTCACGTAACCAGAAACCTTTTCACTTATCATTTGGTGAACCTACTTAGATCTATGCCTATGCTGTGAAATACTATGGCATTTTTACCCTGTGCCTTAGCAGATAATCACATGAGGCCAAAGGCTTCAATTTGGATGTTTAAATCTATGGGGCCTTGTTAGAACATGAGGCCAAAGGCCACAATATCAGTGACTTTAGGGTTGCCAAAGGCCACAATATCAGTGACTTTAGGGTTGAGCCGGACTTGTTGTACTGCATCACGTATGAATACCCGGTCATCACATCTGCTGATAAGACCCATAACGGAATAAAATGTTGCAAGATTTTTTGGTGCTAGTAATTGTAAAGTTGATTTGTATGAGCATGTTGAATTTTGTTATGTTCGGACAATGGTGTGAAAGAAGTGGGAGTCAAGGGTTCTTTGAAGGAAGCAATTAGATTCAAACTTCGAGTAAACAAATGAAATTTGGATCAGTTTGCACTACAACAAATTTGACTTTTAATAGCATTAGTGATGTAAAAAATTCGCTTTAGTTTTTTCTAGTCTAGTTGTAAACCAGTTGGTGAGTCTGTCATGCTAATTTGGTTAGTGAAATTCTCTTGATTGATATTTGTGAGCTATCTTTTGCATATTACTAGAAATATGTCTACTATCTCAAGCAGACATGTTTTAAATTATGTGAATCTAATACTTAAAATCCAACTTTACTACTATGCATATATTGAATGAAGTTTCAAGTCAATGTGTTATATGGATTTATTTATGTAACACTTGTGACCTGTTCATGAACTTTTATGAGATTATAATACGGAATTGTTATTAGCATTCTATTGAATTTAACTATTGCAATAAGCTGCTTTTTGGTCCGTTCTTCTGATGAATGTGTAACTGGAGAGGATCAGGGCTATGGTGATGGATAGATGCAACACAAGTAGGAAACAAGAAACCCCTCTCATGGTCAGGGGAACTAGATTGAGCTATCAGTCAACTAGGTGAGAAAGCAAATACTCCATTTGTCCCACTTTTACTGCTGTGATGATTTGCTCCTTTGCACTTGTCGTCAACAAGCTCGATTCAGTGTTGTTGCAAAATATTTGCAGTTTTGTATCTCTGAGTTGCTGCTTTTATTTATTTATTTATTTATTCTGGTAGCCGAGGAGAGTGTTCTTTTTGTGTGCTAGTTAAGGTTGCTTGAGAGTTCACTGTTGCAGAATTAACAGGGAAGAAGATGCAAGGCTTTGTAGTTAAGGAACTAACTTTCTTTAGTCTTTTTGGGTGAGAAGCATCTTCAATCGATTAGTTGTTCAATTGGCCTTAAATATAGTTGATCAAGTAGTACACAATCGATTCAACAACCGATTGATGGTTTGGAAAAGAATTCATGCTAAAAAACAGATAGAATTCTTGCTCAAGAACACATTCGTAGTGTTTGGAATGATCTTTTTACCATTTTTTAATCTTTTTGGGTGAGAAGCATCTTTAATCGATTAGTCGCTCAATTGGCTTTAAAAATTATTAGATTGAGAATGTTGAAGTAGTACACAATCGATTCAACAACCGATTGGTGAGTTGTGTTATATAGCTGATGCAATCACAAGCTAAACTTGAAATTTTCCAAACCACCCATGTTTTTGAAGTGTTTTCTGTTATGAAGTGTACATTTGGTCATGTTCTTACATGTTAAATTGATCTTTTTATTGTTGTGCAGGTTGATCCCTAGCATCAAGCCAAAAGATTATAGCTACAATGTTTTACGATCTCTCCCGGCGAGGATCCGATGATGCTAACCAACTTCAGAGATCTTCTGGAAAAAGTGTGGTCGATACAGATAAAGGATAACAGTACCACATGCACTGAGCCATCCTTCAATCATGGGATGATTTTTTGAGTCCAGAAACGCTGTTATACTAGATATTTGTGCATAATGACTAAATTTATACTGAGTTTCTACTCCTCGAGCATTTGTCTTTCTTTATCTTCGGCTCAATTCCTAGAACTTCATCTATGGGTATGAAATGCACCAGTATATTAGTACACAAATTTAAGATGCTTATTGGTTTCTTGCTTTTTGTACTACTTCCCATGCTAGTTTTCTTCTTCATTATGATCTCTTGGTTCACTGGATTCACAGAGAGCAATTTCTATTTTTTTGCTTGATCGAGATTTGTGTAGAGAAGATTTGGATACTTCGGCAATGCGCTGTCTTTGAATTGTACTATGTTGGAGATCTAGCCTTTGGATCATGAAAATACATGTACTCAATTAGAGAATTATGTTCTCTTGTAGTTCTTTTTATTTTTTGATGCAACTAATCCTGCTCGATGAATGAAATCTTAGGCTTTCATGGGCGAAGATAATTCAAATTATGTCTTTCTTATGCTTGGTGGACTTTGGCATTAGTAAAATTTTCCGCCAACGAAAGCATCTGAATAGGGTTCGATTGAGATTGAGTTTACTGTTGCTCAAGAATTTTGTGAGACCCAAATCAAGGTTCATACATGATGGGTTTTCCTAAGAAGTCATATTAACTATGAATGTAGTGCGTTGTTGCTGATATCAATAGAAAATATTGAAATTTTAAAAAAGTATAAAATTATCATTAATAGGTAAAAAAAAAAGAAAAAAAGGTTAACTTGCCAATCTTACAGTCATACTAAAGGTCATTAAATTTTTGGTGTCCTAACGTTTTGATTTGCTTGGCTGTTTGTTACTGCCAAAAGGTGAAGTTGAGTATGTGTTAGCTATTTCCGCGCAATGGATAGCTTTGGCAGTTAATTTTATGTTAAATTTCACTTTCTTTTGTTCCCTCTGACCTTTAAATTTAATGTGTTTCCTTTATTTAATTTAAAATGTTTCTCCGTTAAAACGTTTTTGGATGAGAAGCATCTTTAATCGATTAGTCGCTTGATTGGCCTTAAAATTTGTGCACTTATACTATCATGTAGTAAGTACACAATCGATTCAACTAACAATATCAGATTGTACACAATCGATTAAACAATCGATTGGTAGTTTGGAAACTGATGTACTGAACCAAAATATTTAGCTTCATTTCCTAGCCATACTAATTGCGTGTAGCTATCATGGACGGAATTCAATCTCAATTGATTGCATCAAAATACAATCCCATAAAACTTAACCATTCTCAAATTATTCAGTCACCTTCATTTTGTTCCACATACACATAACAAGATTATTTAATTAAAATTACATTGTTAAATGATAAAAAAAAAAAAAAAAAAGAAAAAGTTGTAGGCCACAATGCAAAGGGGGTCAATCAACATCTTCTAGTGATCACTTGTTCAACGTCCTCTCATGAATCTAGCAAGGCTCACCATGTCGACGCATTTTCTCAGAAGTGAAGCTCTACCTGATAAATCCAAGTACAAAATGAGGTCACTGAACAAACTGAGAGCACAATTCATAGGTGTGTGGATATCATCCTCAAAACAAAAAAATTCAGCCACAGTTTCAAACGGAACTTTGAAACACCATTTTTATCAGATTGAATAACCAATAGACAAACTAAATGATCAGTTAGGACAATTAAAATAATATAGTCAAAGTACAAAGACATAGAGAGACTTCAAACTCGGTGAACATTGTAAATACATTGTGTAAGAGAACAAAAACAGCATGACTACCTTTTGCTCAATAGCATTGGGTTTTTCTTCTCTGTTGTACTTTTCGTAAGCCTCGGCATCATCCATGAACAAGCTAGCATCTGAAAGGAACAACTCCCGGCGACTAAAGAGAGGATAATTGAGTCAATGATACGTTCAGTGAAGCATAACAAGGAATTTATCATAAAGATGAAGAATAACTTGTGCAATCATAGTTAGCTCTGTCAGCTCATGCCGCCAATCCTGTTTCTCTTTCTTCCATTGAAAGAACAACTCAGGAGTTATTGGAGTTGTAGTTGTCACTTTTGCACGCTGTAATAGTTAAAACGCAAAATTACCAGACATATCCAAAAACAGACAGGGACCAAAAAAAAAACACAAAGAAATAGAGTGGTTGCCACTTGCAGTAGTGCTACATATTTCTATTCCCCAACACACAACATACATGTTTTCAGTTTCTTTCCAAGAGATGAATCGGGAATGAGCGTCAATTTATGGTCAATGCGCACTGATGAAAACACATTTTTCGTCAAAATTAGGGCCTTTATTTTGAGAGCAGCTTTACAAAATTACACCCCAAAATTTAAAGCATATTCATTATGTTTTGTGGCTTTGTGCTTACAAAAACAACAAATCACGAACCAAAGCAATACCAAGGGTTTGGGTTCAACAATTATGAGACTTGAAAATCATCGAAGGGGAAACTAGGAAATAATGAAGTGTAGGAAATCTCCAACTCAACAAAGATTCTTCAGATTCACTATTAAAGCGTGGTCAACAATCAATACAACAGGTAATATTTGATCACCTAATTTTCAATCTCTTCCTCAATAGGTATCTTTTCAGCCTCTTCCTCCAAAAGTATCTTCATTTGAGACTTCAACACATACCCTGGAGGAAGAACATGCCCGTAGTGACATTTTTTGCAGCTGTTTGGGCAAACCCCAAACCAACCATATTGTTTCTTCTCCACTGCATCCAGAAAACACTTGCAAACCTACACACTGGTAGATAACAGTCAATTTATATAGAACATACAGGGGAAAAAAACCAGTGGAAGCAAGAGCTTACAGGTTAAAATTGTAGCAAAAGCTCAAGCAAACTAAAAGGTTTTCAACAAACAGTAGATACAAGGGGATACAAGCCTATATATTACAATATATATGGACCACCCGCGCATCAAAATGTGTTGATTAGGGGTATTACCTTCAAAACAGCCTCTCCTTTTTCATAAGTGTCCACGGAACATCTATTACGCCAACCATTTGTTCCGCAAACTAAACCTTTGGATTTTCATCCTATACCAGAACCTTAGCTAACTTCACCAAACCATGTTAGCCTTATGATTTTCAAATTTCCTCTGCTCCCAAATACTTGATCCAGAAAGGCATCACAGTCATCACCTGTCAACTAAGCCCACAAAAGCCTCAAACCTTTTCCTTCCTGCCTCTAGTCTTAAAAACCATGTTGGATCATAGCAGGCCAACCTACACAGAGCAAGTTCTGGGCAATTAAGGTGTCGGATGCTATCAACTACAAAATGCTATGATATACACATTTTCTAACGTTTGCTCTGCAAGATGTGTGGTTTCTCTAACATACTTATTTTAACTATGTTATGCACATTTCTGAAGTACCCAAAATAAGAATAATATTATTAGACATTTAGACGCATGATATAAACCGTGTTCTCCAATTTTTTAGAGAAGAATTCATAACAAAATAGAAAACCCAAGTGCAGCTTCTTTATGGACAAATAAAAACCAAAGAAACAACAACCCATATTTCAGATTGCATATGTCCATGGTATCAAACCTAACTAAATAATTGGATAATTAACTATACCTAATCGAATCTAACACTATTACCATCAATCTATACTTCTAAAGCAAACCTGAAGATTTTTAGGAAGCACAAAAACGTACTAAAATGAAACCTCGAAATGAAAAAACAAAAACAGAAACCCATATGACGAAAAATCAACTGAAGGGGGTACGATTTGGGAACACGTACCTACTCAAAAGAAGAACCCGCAGTTATCTTTGGGGGGTTAGGGATCTGGAGCAGTGAAATCCATGAATAGAGGCTTTGGTCTTCTCGTAGAACTCTTTCTCATCGACCCTACCTCTTTCTTCTTCGTTGTCGATAATCAATCAACAGTTCCGAGAAGCTCCATTTCTTCAGATGTGTGTGTTTGAGAGAGAGAGAGAGAGAAAGAGAGAAAACCCTAGAGTTCTAGTTTCAGAGGGAGAAACACAGGGAGAGGGGGAGAGAAAAGAAAAGGCATAAGGGTGAGAGAGGCTGCAAACCATGGTTAAATTCATCAGGTTAAGAGTTTTTTTTTTATTAATCGAAATGGTGACCGGTTGAAAGGTTAGGGAGTATTTTCTCTTTTAAAATTCGACAGATGAGATGATTTTGGGAAGATCAAACGGCTGGAAGAAGGGGGGATATGGTGTCCCCAAAAGGACAGGGGGACATGGAAGAGCTCCCCCTCCATATTGAGGCCATGCTCTTCCTAAATTATTTTGGTTTTTTTTTTTTTTCCCCTTGCAATCCAACAAAAAAGGGCCCTTGTAGAACCTAGCACCTAGGAAGCATGTGTATGGGTACATTGATACATCGAAACCTAAAAAATGTAGCGTACAAATACTGCTTTCAACAAATGTAATTCTGAAATTTAGACGATGTATTACACGTAATACTTACACTTTAAATTTTAAAAATAGCTAAGTGACCAATAATGCTATGGGTACACCAAACTTGCACTGCACATGCACACCAAGGTGATGTTGCAAATGAAATGATGGGCTTCTCCTTATCTGCCACATCACCTTGGTGTGATGTGGGGTGTAAGTTTGGTATACCCATATCATTTTCCGCTAAGCAATGTGACTTGGGCAATGAGGAATCCAACATCAAATTATATTTTAGTGCCCTAAGTACAAATTATAGTTTAATAGATTTTAGGTACATTTTTTGAAAATCTCATAAAATGAACATTTTATGGAGGGTGATAACATGGAGTTGTTTTCCTAACTGATAAAATGTAGTGGTTTTCCTATAGATTTTAGGAGGATTTTATGAAAATCTCATAAAATCACTTTTACATTTTATTTGTTCAAAGTGGAGTGTCATAAAATGTGAGATTTTATGAAACAAAAATCTGTTGAAGAACGAAGTAAAAAAGAACCTCTAGACCAAAATCATTATTGTACAATCTTTTTTGTTTTCGGTATAGCTTGATATATTGTAAGTGCTTTTGGAAAAAAATTTGTATAGTGGGCGGGTACCACGTGGCCGAGTCTACGTCGTGCCCAAACGCTGCATCTCTCTCCATAATCCGGACGGTCCAAATCTGAAATGGATTCTCCATACATGTGGTACCCTCTCGATTTTGAGATACGTTAAATGTCAATGACAAAATTTTCTATAAATTTTCTCCATACATGTATTTTGAAAAATAACAATGTTCCCTTTTTTTAAATACTCATTGTCGTTTTGAACCCAGGGTGGCACGTTCCACTCCCCCATCTTACGAGAAAAACTTGGGTTCAAATAGGGTACGGCTGAGGTGGGGCCTGATCGCGCGTCTCAGCCGTCTAAAATGTTTTGTACGGCCCAAATTTCTCCATTCCTCTCTCGTCTCTCTCCCCTTTCTCTCTCATTTTTCTCTCTCTAAAATCAGGACCATCCAAAACAGTTTTGGATTGCCGGGATACGTGCTCAAGTTTTTCTCCCCTCTTACCCTTTGTCCCTGTACTCGGAGCGAGTGGCATATGAAACTAGAAGATAGAAACAATTGGCCAATCATCAAATAAGAGCATCATTATCAAGCTCAACAAATTTTGGACCAAATTTAACGTCAAAACCACCTTTTATACTTTAGCAAATTACTTTAATTTTTCAAAAACATATAGAATCATACTACTCTCTATTCTAAACTGTATTATACTCCCTCCGTCCCTTTTTAAGTGATCCAGTTTGACAATCACGCAGTTTTAGGAGTCAACATAATTGCACCTACAAAATGTTACTTTCCATATATACCCCCCAGTCAAGTGGGGGTGACTTTGAAAGTAAATGCAAAGGTGTCTTGTACTTTTGGTGGGGCTAAAAAAAATCCCATCTGCCGCCATTACTTTTGCCCATGTGGGGTTGAAATTTTAGAACCAAAACATCTATTCCCCCAAAACATCTATTCCCCCGCCAGAAAATTCTCCTAAATCTTTGGCAGCTCTATTTAAAAAATTGACATTTTGGTTCCAAAATTTTTTCCCACCGAAAATCTTGGCAGCTTAGTTTCAGCCAATTGAAATTTTGGATTCCCAAAATATTGCCTAGAAAGAAGGCGGGATTGACTTTTAACAAGTGCCATTTCAAACAAATTTAGACTCCTATATAAGGAAAACTAATCTTTGCCTTTATTTTGTGTAATCTCCTTACCAAAACAAAATTCCCTACCAAAGCACAATTCTCATCTTTGTCTCTCTCTTTTTCTTCCTTCCACGTTTCTCTCTCTGCCTACCTTTTTGAGTCCATTATGGACTCTTCCAACCAAAATACCTCCTCCAATCCTAGATCAAAACTAAATCTATAAGAGGACCAACGCCAGGCAATATTTGCAGTCTTGTTGATGAAAAGTGAAGGTGGAAAACTCTAAATAGGGTGTATAAAATATACCGCTGCAATGTTCATCGTCGACAGACAAACAATTTGCCGGGTTTGGCAACAAGGGAATGCTTCTATGGCCAACGGCTTGCCTATCAATGTATGTAGCAGGAAGCCAAACGACGTCAACGCCGAACTAACATTCGGTCCTTGTCGAGTGCCTTGCCTGTCCCAAGATCAGTAGTGCATAGGAGGATAAAAGAAGGTGTTATCAAGCCACTACAAATGCATTGAAGCCCTATCTCAACGAAGCAAATAAGATAGCAAGGCTCAAATTTTGTGTTTCAATGCTTGAGCCAGGAAGTCTTGAAAGTCGGCCAATGTTCAAAAGAATCAGAAAGGTACTATCTACTCCCTACAGAAGATGAACCGTTACGCACTTGTAAAGCAAACGATTCATCACAAAAGTCATGTTTCTCGCGGCCGTGGCTCGACCAAGATTTGATGCGTATGGAAATGAGGTGTTTTCTGGAAAAATAGGGATTTTCCCATTCACAATGAAGGAACCGGCAAAGCGAAGTAGTAAAAATCGAGGTGCTAGTACGTTGGAGACTAAGGCAATTGTTTCCATAACTAAAGATATCAGTCGCTCATGTTTGATTGAGAGAGTTTTACAAGCTATTCGATCCAAATGGCCACGTTGCAATGCAATGGACCCCATCTACATCCAACAAGATAATGCAAGACCCCACGTTCATCCATCAGATCCTGCGTTTGTTGAAGCCGCAACTAAGGACGGGTTGGATCTCCGCTTATCGTATCAACTTCCTCAAAGTCCGGATATGAATGTGTTAGATCTTGGATATTTTAGGGCAATTAGTTGCAGGAAACGCCTATATTGAAGGCGCTCCTCCCCGAGAAACGCGATTTGGCGTTTCTTACTCGGAAACGCGATGGGAGCGCGTCCCCATGAGACGGGATCGCACTCCAAAGGAAGATGGGAGCTTACGGTTTATTTCCGGTCGCCGTCGTCGTTCCTTGTTGTCGCCGTCGTCGATTACATCCAATCACAGTCATCGGCTCCCTTCAATAAGCGTCTCTGTCGCCGTTTATGTCTCCGATTGGACTGTTTTTGGTTCCGATTGCAGTCGTGGGCTTCATCTCTGATTTACTGTGGTGCTGGGTAGTGATTCTCGTGAAAGAGAAGAGAAAGACAGAGGGGGATATAATACGCTGTAGCGCTGTATCCGTATGTGATGTTTTATGGTAGGCTGTAGCTACTGTACCATATGAGATGTTGCATCTCATCCTACACGTGTAGGGCCAGATGGAAATAGCGTACTTGCTCTCTTTTTTTAACTTCTCTTTTGTACATCTGTAAAGTTGGAAAAACACTTCATTCTCCACCTAATTTTTCCTCCTCTTGATGGCATCACAACTTTTTTTGAAGTTACATCGGGAACCATGAAAAAAAGACTCATCTGTAAAGTTACATCGGGAACAAATAAATTTTAGTTGTTGTTGGTTACTTAAATGTTACTCTCTCTCTCTTCTTAAATTGCTAGACCCCTGAGGAAAATTTATTTAACAAACAAATAAATGACAGAGAAACAAACAAATAAACTTTTTTTTATATTTAACTATATAAAAAAACATTAAAAAATTATATAAAAAACATTGAAAAAATTATAATTTGAATATTTTTTCCTACACGCTCCCGACGGCGCTCCCACACTTCTATGATCATCCGCTCCCCCGCCCCCGCCCCCGCTCCCGCTCCCGTTCATGCACCCGCTTCGTGCTACTACTACAATCTCTTCAACATCAAGAAGCACCCAAAAGTATTGATGAGCTCGTTTATGCCGTAGAAAAGTCATTCGAAGAATTGCCATCGGATTGTCTCAATCGTGTGTTCCTATCATGGCAAGCTTGTATGATTGAGGTGATGAAAGTTAATGGGGAAATAACTACAAGTTGCCACACATAGGAAAAAGCCAATTGTTGAGAGATGGTTCTGTTATTTTTGCCCTTCCGTGTGAGCGTCAAATTTTGGAAAATGCAATGGTTCATCTACAAGAATGAACTGGTTACTTGAAGGTGAGTTTGTTTTTTCAAATGCTATCACAATCTGTTCTTGTTTTTTTTATTTTTATGCTTAAATTGGAAAAGAATCCTACTTGTGAATAAGTTTTGCTCTCTGTTTCTCTCTCTCAGGTTATAACCAGACATGCCTATTTTGCAAGTGATTCAATTGGGAAGTGTTTTCTGTTTCATAGGAGTATTCAAGTCAAGGAGATGATAAAAAAAATATTCAAGTCAAGAACTACTCTGTTTTTTGTGGATATGGATATAGGGGGGGAATGGGAAACGGGGGCCTGGGCCCAGGTGAGTGAGCTCACTACATGCGTGTAGTGAGCTCTCTCTCGGCCGTCGATCGAGATCAACGGTTCGGATCGTCTTACACTTTAAAAAGCACTTTTACATTAACTTTAACTCCAATTTATCCGGACCGTTGATCTCGGATCGGACGGCCAAGAGAGCTCACTACACGCGTGTAGTAAGCTCACTCACTACAGGCCCCCCAATTCCGGGGGGAATGTGAAAATGGGTGACCTTTTTGTCCGATTTGTATTTTGGTTTTTTTTTTTTTTGTGTTGTAATCTTATTCTCCCTTTTGTTAATGAAATGAAGCAGTAGCATTTGGGAATCTGTTGCAGTTTTGTTTGACAAGAGTAGTTAATTCAAATCAAAGAAAGGGTAAAAGGGGAATTGTACTAGGTTTCACTTATTAACTTTTCAAATGGATCACTTATTTAGGAACAGTCCAAAATCGAATTCGGATCTTTAAAAAGGGACGGAGGGAGTATTAAACTAAGGCTGGTTCCGCTAACACAACCTTTAACACAAACTTTGACACAAAATCTCAGCCTTTGAAATGAATGGCTATGATTAAAACATTAATGATGCACTCTCTCTCACCCCTCTCCTCATCTCACCCAATTCTTTTCTCTTCCCCACCAATCCAAAATCACGTTCTCTCTCTCTCTCTCTTTTTTCAATCGATAGAAAAGCGATCAATTACATCACATATAAAGTACAAAGTACCAACCTGGGACACTACATGAATTGTGAGAGTCCACGAGACAACCAAGCCCAACAACTTAATCAATACAAGAAATAAGCCCGTTACAAGGTAGAAACAGAGAAAGAAACAAAATAAAGGAAAAGCCTCTGCACGCAGGCAGGGAGATTCGAACTCCTGACCTCCTAGTGAGATGCAAGAGCCGTGGCCAAGTGAGCCAGCCCCGTTGGTTACTCTCTCTCTCTCTCTCTCTCTCTCTCTCTCTCTCTCTCTCTCTCCATGTAATCTGTATAATTCGGACAAATAAAATTGCACACTCCATTTTTTTACCACAGACCTCATTATTTTTTTTACAATTTTGGGAGATAAAACTTCAACTTTCATTTTTTAACCGAATTCTCCCATCCAGTACTACAATGTTTTGTTAAAAAAGACAAATAATCTCATTTTCTTTTTTCTTCAAAATCTTCCCCATCCAAATTTACATTTTCCACTAAGGCGGTTTTTTGATTAAACTGGTTTTTCACGATTTTTGATGTGATGTATTGTGAGAGAATGACCTGCCTCGGTTTTTGGAAAAAACAGTTTTTTGTTAGTGGAACATCCCCCAATGGTGGGACAAAAACCAAAGCAAATGTGGTCACAAAAAATTAATAACTATCAAATATATGAAATTGATAGAGCATACAACGAATTGTCAAATATGACGCTGGAATTGTGAAACAATTGGCCAATTCACATCATCAATCGAACAGACTTCTCACGTCCAAAGATAACCAACGAAGTATATTGGGTATTTGGGTTCTCATACACTCATAAAGTCACATACAATTGCTAAATCAAAACCATAGTGGGTTTGTAACAGTCCCTAAAATGGCCCAGATTTCGCATTCAAAGTCAGATAGGGCCAGAGTTGTCGACGTGGAGCCGCCAAGGGTCGTCAATAGGGGAGTGGGATCAGAGGGTTTAACGAAATACTGAGAGAGAGAGAGAGAGAGAGAGAGAGAGAGAGAGAGAGAGAGAGAGATTTTGGATTGGTGGGGAAGAGAAAAGAATTGGGTGAGATGGAGTCGTAGAAGTTTAGCATAGTGAACTACTGGGTCTTGCTCATGGTGTTGCACTTGTGTAACCCTGGCATAATACCACGTTGTTTGCGCGACTCTGACGTATTATGTCAGATTATCTAGATGGACAGGACCGATACTGTGGAGATCAGTCCTATGGAGCAGGCAGTGCTGCCGGAATGGGGAATGACCCGGCGCAAGGATAGACGGAGACCTAGAACCACCCCGGTTATTATTTATATAGTGTTTGAGGACATTATTATTTGTATTAAAGTTTAAGGATTAAACTTATTTATGGTTTGTAATAATAATTAACGTGCCCAAATTTTGGGGGCGTTACGAGGCTTTGTCCGGCACACGTGCATGCGCTCCTCCTCCTAAGTCAGTTGTGTACTCTTAAAAGGAGAGGCGCCTCTGTGGCATTTGATAGCGTTTGATGGTCTTGCCTTGGGTGACTAGCGCTCCCTTAGTGTTTGTTGAGCACTTCCTTAGTGTTTGTTGAACGCTTCCTTAGGGTTTGATGTACCAGATCCGTTTTGTAGAAGCATCTCTGAAGCGTTTGTTGAGCACACGTGCTCCTCATACTCCCCTTTGCATGGCCACTCCATGGCGCCTCACTTGCGCACATGTGCTCCGCATTTTTGGACTACTTCTGACTACGTGTCTCTCTCCTATTCGCCCATTGTAGGGTTTCGTACCTTACATTATATAAGTACATTATTTTCTAAGGGTCATGCTAACGGGTGCCATAGTGCAACCGTTAAGGGTACAAAAAGTACACTTGTACTTTAAAGTACATCTTTAAGTGTATTTTAACGTACAAGTGTACTTTTAAAGTGTACCTTTTTGTACAAGTGGGATCCACAAAAGTGTACTTTTTGTACTCTTAACGGGTGCACTATGACACCCATTAGCATTTCCCTTTTTATAATTTGGGTACCACTTTCGGTACCAACCCACTTTAGAGAGACAAAATCCTCCCCTCTTATTCCCTTGTGTTCTTGGTGCACTTAAGATGATCTTAACATTGTTTTGATCATTTTGCTTGTTCAATCTTGTGCAACCCCATCATTCTTGATGGATTGACTCTAGATTGATTTTAATTTCCAAAAAGCTTCATGTAGTGGGCCGAAATATGATTTTCCGAGGGGCAATGGTTGGTTCAGTCCAAAGGCCCAAGGCCCAAATGGAACGAGGCCCAATACCAAACTTGAAGCAAACTAAGTTGGCATCCGAGCCTAGTATGATCAAACCAAGGCGGTTTGGATCGGCGCGAGCCGGCATCTCGGCCGAGAAGGTACTGATCCAAATGAGTCATCCGAACCGGGTAAACCCGAAGTGACTCGTGAGGAATCCAAGAAACATATATAACTAACGTCACGGATGATGCCATCCGAGGCGGTTACTTCTCGTGCCAAGCTCGTGGCAAGCCATGTGCATCATTGTGACGACAGCCGAACCGTTATGACACGTGTCAAGCTACGATTCGAGACAATTGCATGCAGTGATAACAGATTTGGCTCGTGATGTGTCATGACGTCATCTGAGACAAATGACTGATTTGCCCCTGTACTTGGAGCACAAGTCAGGAGGAGCCTATATAAAGGAGAGAAGGAATCCTAAGAGGTACACAATTCACTCTCTTTAAACAATTATCACTTCTCTTTGGTACTTCTCTTCTCCAGTTCCTTACTAGACCATCGGAGTGCGTTCCTTGGCAAAAATCGGGCTAGGTTAGGCGCTAATGGCGGGTGCTACGTGTGCAGGAGTATCTGAGGGATTTACGTCCGTCACCTATGGTGGAAAGGAAGTTAACCAAAGAATTCATCTAGAAAACCGGACACCACACTTCATATCAAATCATATCATCATTCATAATCATGGTTTGTTGCCTTCACATCTACATGAGCCGGATGGTAACGGTGCCGTCGTGATACGGAGATCGAGATAATGACTAGTGGCGTCCAAGAATTCAAGAAGGAGCACGGTGTGCTAGATCATAAGTTGGAGGTACGAATAGCAAGGCGCTTGTGGGTAATTCCTAATCTTTAACTTCTTCTAACCTTTTCAATTAAAAAAGGGTCCATTTTTTGGGAGGACATAATAAAGGGGTCTTTATTTGAATAAGGACATCAACTTTTTCTTTAATGACAAAAGGACAAATCACCTACACATTCCAAAAATGCCCTCACTAGCCAATAAAAGTGCCTAGCTAAACCCCAAAACCTAATGAAAGGGCCTAAACCTAAACCCCATTGTACCCTATGAAAGTGCCTAAACCTAAACCCCATTGTACCCTATGAAAGTGCCTAGCTAAAATCCTAGAGTACCCTGTGAAAGTGCCTAAAATCCTAGGGTACCCTATGAAAGTGTCTAAACTACTAAAACCTTATAATTGAAAAGTGCACCCTAAACCTAAACCCTAGGGTACCCTATGAAAGTGCCTAAACAGCTAAAACCCTATAATTGGAAAGTGCACCCTAAGTGCCTAAACCCAAAATGCCTAAACCAACTATACCCTACCCCAAAGAACCCCTTAAAATTGAACCCACCCCCAAAATTGAAGAGAGAGAAATTAATTTGGTCTCATCCATTAATCCCATGCATGAGAGAGAAAGAGTTTGACAGCGACATGAGAGAGAGAGAGAGAGAGAGAGAGAGAGAGAGAGAGAGAGAGAGAGGGTTTGACCAACTGTCAAACAATGATCATTATCGGGAAATTGCTTTTGTCCGTGGGGCAATTGCTTTTATCCGCGGGAAATTCCTCCGCATGCGTGAGTGTGGTGTGGTTCATTAAGGGTCTTTTTGTCTAGTGTTGTCCTTGACACATGAAAATTTTTCTGTCAATGTATTGGATGCCTTAAAATAATTTAAGCTTGACTAAACACCATTTAGAGTAAGGCCTTGGTTTTATTCTTAGAGTGTTAGACCCTAAGTAGTTTTCACGTATATCTCATGTTTTGTCTGTTTAGTTCAATTTCATTTTATTACGCTTATTGAATTGAGTTATTTGCCATGGAGTCTGAGTGATTGAATCGTTCTTATTTTATTAAATTTTTAATTAGTAGTCCTATTCACCCCTCTCTAAAACTTGTAGCGCTATCACATAATTTCACTAAGCAATGCGTTTAATTTTCGTCCATAAGAGACGACAAATCAACTTATTTTTCGCCCTATTTTCAGCACAATATTTGAAGTCACAACAGTCTCATGGGAAGAAGGGCATGTGGCAGCTATAGCGGCCTCTGTTACTGCGTGCGACTTTGCTTCTCACATTATGCTTATTTTATTGGTTGGTGGTGAAGAAAAGAACAGTAAACAAGTCTTCGATCTTTAGTCATTTTAATTCTTCAACCACCGACTATACCGATTAAAAAAGACTTTTGTCAACATCAAATTGACTCCTCGTAATTTTTAATTCTTATCTTGTGACTTTGGTTTTACCACAAGATTTCCCATAAAATCTACATGCTAACATGAAAAATCTGATAAAATATTTTATAGAATTTCTCATAAAATCTTATAGCAAACCTAGCCTATTACTAATGTACCATCCATCTTGATTTAGTCAAAATCCCTCTTTCCTTTTTCCGTCTTTCAAGAATTTAACCAAACAATGACACAAAAAATATCATCAAGCATGTAGATCAAGTGGCAACCGGTACAGTTGTACTTTTCTTGCATTTAATGAAGTTTTTTACGCTTCCAAAAAAAGAAAAAAAAAGTGGCGACTGGTTATTTTAGTCTTAATTCATTGCACAAATGAGAAAAAAAAAAAAAAACAATTACGCATTGTGTAACTAGTCAGCTAATCAAATCATGTCACTTCTTGTTCATTTTGTTGTTGCCCTTTCTGAATTTTTTACTCTACTTAAAACAATGAACTTTAAGATTCCGTTTGTTTCGACATAAAATGTTTTTCTCATTTTCCGTTGTTTGGTAGACAAATGAAAGTAAAATATTTTCCTTCATTGGAGCACAAATGATTTCATTCTCAATTCCCCATTAGTTGTTTTCTCCCAGAGCGCCATCCTTAGATGGAGGGCTGACTCTTCACACTATTAACAGCCGATGGGAGAGTATAATTTTCTTCATCATCGAAAACCCAATTAAGAGAGAGATCATAGAGGAATTGGAGTCCAACATGAAATTGAAAACTGCTTAAATTTGAACGTATATATCTAGCTCATTGTAATGTATTTGTAGGTATATGCTATTGATACAGTGCATTTTCCGTGCTGGAGGAAATTTTTTTCGCTACGGAATATATGTTCAATTGTTAACCAACCAAACATAGGAAAATCAAAACAGTAGGTGCATATTTTACATGATTTTTTTTTTTTACATTGTTGAATATTTTACTGCAAAACAAACGGAGCCTACATATTTAACTTTTTCCATTGCATTGGACTCTCTTTTCTCAAACAGTCAAACCAAGCAAGTACAACATCAAAATTCATTATCCAGTTCCAAGAGTACAACAACCCTTGAAGCTTCCCAAATGGACAATCACTTTGATGAAAGTGGCACAAATTCAGAATTACCCTATTTTGACCTAAGCATCATTGTCTCAGCCACGGACAATTTTTCGTTGGCCAACAAGCTTGGCAAAGGTGGATTTGGCACCGTGTATAAGGTAAATGCACTTTTAGATGGAAAGCCTTATACGATTATGTATATTTGAATATGGAAGTGTGACCGTGTTCAAATATGTAGTGAATTGAAATATGGAAGTGTGCATCAGAAATCCAATGTTCTGGCTTTTGTTTACCTTATTGAGAATCCCAATGGACAGTCGATTCCTTGACCGTTTGCACAACGTTAAGCTCACCATGCATTGACTAAATGCAGGGTCGGCTACATAATGGACAAGAAATCGCGGTCAAAAGGCTAGCAAAGAATTCAGGACAAGGGGTGGAGGAGTTCAAGAATGAAGTTACACTGATTGCAAAACTGCAGCATAGGAATCTAGTGAGGTTGTTGGGATATTGCATTCAAAAAGAGGAGAAAATGTTGATCTATGAGTACTTGCCAAACAAAGGCTTGGACTCATTTATCTTTGGTATGCAATATTTTCCTAGTCACGTTCAGTTTTTGCTACATATGGAATTATTGTTTCGGCAATGGTGGATGACCTTGGATTTGATTAGAACTAACTTTCAGCATTTGTCCAGATAAGAAAAAAGGCTCGTCTATGGATGGCAAAACGCGCTTCAACATCATTTTGGGGATCGCTAGAGGGCTATTATACCTTCACCAAGATTCTAGACTAAGGATAATCCATAGAGACCTAAAAGCCAGCAATGTGTTACTAGATGCAGAAATGAATCCAAAAATATCAGATTTTGGTTTGGCTAAAATATTCGGAGGGGACCAGATCTAAGATAATACAAACAGGGTGGTCGGAACATAGTAAGTGAATGTCCATTCTGTATATTGTGTTGGGATATGGAGAAAGGTGCAAGGAAGCCATTGAACTCTAATGCGTGTTTGACATTTGTGGTTGCAGTTGCTATATGTCACCCGAGTATGCAATGGAAGGGCTATTTTCGGTAAAATCTGATGTTTTCAGCTTTGGGGTTTTGCTCTTGGAGATCATTAGTGGCAGAAAAAATAGCAGTTATTATAAGGACAATTATGTGAATTTAATTGGTCATGTAAGCAAATGGATGTATACATTTGTCAAATTTTCTTAGCATTCATGGAAAATCCTTTTGTAATGAAACACCAATGAGATTTAAAACAGAGGGATTTCCTTTAGTGATGGTATGTTTGTTCATGTAACGGTTGTTTCAGGTTTGGAGCTTGTGGAATGATGGCCATGCCATGGAATTAGTTGATTCAACGATGAGCAATTCATATTCGGATAGACAAGTTTTGAGGTGCATTCACATTGGTCTGTTGTGCGTGCAAGAATCATCCACCGATAGGCCAAATATGTCGGATGTTGCTTTCATGTTGTGTAACGAAACAACACTTACTCCTCCTAAGCAGCCCGCATTCATTTTTAAAGGAGCTGATAGCAGATAGACCAGACACTTCCTCATCGGCAAGTGTTGAAGCAGTTTCCTCAAAGTTTATGTAGATGTGTTCTTGCTTCCTCTTTTACGAAAATAAGTTGTGTTTAGAATTTGTTTGCTGTCATGAATTTTTTTTTTAGTGGCTGTAATGGTATAAGTAGTCACAGAGGACTTGTAAATTCGAATTAATATTCTTTTTTTGGTGAATGAGAATTCCTTCGTAATGAACAAACTTATATAGAGTATAGGAACACATACCTTCCAATTACATAAAAATCAATCGAAATAGATATAGCAAAAACAGCATGGGATATTTTCCAAGAATTGCAAATCATAGTACTAAGAGGGGATTGCTTTACGTAGATAAATTGGGAGAACTCAATATTGGGTTTTAAAACAAATCTTGTCAAGGACAACAGGGGGAGACTTGTGGATGCCATATTCCTTTGGGAAAACTTCCAAAAAGCGTCCAAATTTACACCGCAATGCCTTATAGGCCTCCAAACTTAAAGAAATGTCAATTAGAACTCCGAACTTCACACATTGCATTCAATTACACCCACGCCATTGCTTCCCGTCAATTTCCTAACTAAAAATGCTGACATGGCACGTTAGGAGGGAAATTCACTCATTATGGAGGGAAATGAGAACACGTGACCTTCACGTGGCAAGAGAAAGGACGTAAATACACTGGTTTACGTATGTTCTAATCCCAGAAAACCCACTTCCCTGTTTTCACTCCTCCAAACCGAAAATAAAATAAAAACCTTAATCACCTCATTCAAATCACAAGCATTTGGTTGTTTAATCCTTCATCAATCGTGAGGAAGACGAAATAGGTTGGATGATGCGAGAATCTAGTAGTGATCTTCCTACATATGGTACGTACTTGCCTTTGTTTGGATCAATAATATTTAGGTTTTTTTAATGGGTTTTTTCTTCTACTTAGTGAAATAGTGTTGTTTATTGTGGTTTTTCTTTCACCTAGTGTTTTTTTAATGAGGTTTTCTTCCACATAGTGTGACTGTGGTCTGTCTACTTAGTGAAATGGTGTGTACATAACAAACGGAACAGGACGTAACTAATAATTTTTTGATTTTTTTGCATCGTTCAAAAGATCTCGTTGAAAACAATCAAACAAGATCCATATTGCACAAAAAAATATTTCGGTAAGTACATTATTTTTAAGCTTGAAAAATTGCATGTAATTTCATAGGTGACTAACTCTATGGGACGGAGGGAGTATTATATATGAGTTTTACTGGATGTGCTTTGTTTATTGGGGTGTTTTGTTTAGTCAAATGCATGTGTGAATATTGTTTTTTTTCTTGATCATTATTGTGTAGATTCTGGAGAATATTTTACTATTAGAATGCATCATGGTGGTGTGTTCAACAGTAATTGAACAATGGTTTACATAGAGGGAAGTACTACATGGAATTAGGGAACATGGCTTCTGAAATGGATGAATTTACAAGTAATGAATTTTATGGTATTTTAAATGGGTCAATGAAGTTAATCAAAGGTGATAATGATGCCACTGATTTGTGTTTGACTGTAAATAAATATAGAGTGGTTCAATGCTACATGGTATCTAAATTGGCTGAGTGTTACATAACCATAGCCATACCCAGTACATAATTAAACACCACCACAAACCCATAACCACCACCAAGTACAGACAGAAGCGCTGCATTTTCTGGAACAAGACAATGGCAATGGCAACCCAAATCATTGGTAATGCAACAAACAGTTTCTTCTCCTTAGCCTCCAACCTTGCGATCTCAGCCTCCATTCTGTTTCCCCTTCTAAGTAGCCCTGGAATTATTTGGACAGACCTCTCACGCATGGGCGAATCAAGCCAATCAAAGTCTTTGTAGACATTATTAGGACAAAAAACAAACCTTCTTCCTAGATTCACCATTGCCCAATAGGTGTGCATCTCTCTCTGGTGGCCACAAAATCTGCAAGGATTGACTTTCATGAAGTTGGAGATGTCACCTGCATTTCTCATTTTTCAGATAGGAGAGAGATAAGATGGAAGTAGAGTTTTAAGATGGGAGAGTGAGAAACTGAAGGGGGGAACTAGGGTTTTAGGGTTATTTGGTGTGTCATGGGTGTATACATAGAGAGAAAATGAAGGAGAAGAACCACTAAGTAGTGAAATTTCCCTCCAAAACAAGGGCCAACATGCCATGCTAGCATTTCTTGTTAGGAAATTGAGGGGAAGTAACGGCGTGGGTGTAATTGAATGCAATGTGTGAAGTTCGGAGGTGTAATTGACATTTCCTTAAAAGTTTGGAGGCCTATGAGGCATTGCGGTGTAAGTTTAGAGGTTTTTTTGAAGTTTTCCCTATTCCTTGCTTTCATTCCTTGCTTTGTGTGTGTGTGTGTAAAATTTAGGCCTAACAAGTTTTAACCCATCCCAAAATTTTCACCCCAAACATATCTAATATTGGTCCAAAATAACAGCCTTACCTAAAATGCACAACCCTGTCCAATTTATAGAAAAATCATACCGTGTGGTTGGGGGAAAACGGAAGTAAAAATCGCTGTTGATGCCGACGGCAGCGTTGATTCCTTAGAATAAAAAAAATCGGTAGTTCGGCAAAGAATGGAGACGAAGAAGAACCCACTTGTGTTTATTCCTTCTCCTTTGATTGTCTTGCACATTGCCATCACCGACTGAGGTGGGTTTTCGGTCTTGATTTTGACGAGAACTACTATTCTCTATTTTTTCAAATACCAGGGGATTGAGATCTATTGCATATTTTATAATATATAAACTATTGGATGTATAGTATACAGTACATTAGTAGTGGTAACAACAATGCTATGAGTACATCACATGTGCACCTCAAATGCACACCACCTTAAGGTGGCAAATGAGTAGAGACCCAGTGTGGGAGTCAATGCCTCTACTCATTTGCCATCTCAGGGTGATGTGTATTTGTGTGCATAAATGAGCAGTTTGGAGGTTTTTTTGAAGTTTTCCCTATTCCTTTCTTTCATTCTAATGGTACTCTTCGTCATTGTTGTCATACTCCACTCAGCCATACGTTATCCTAAGCGATCCATCAACATTTCTGTTTGGACCGTCCCTGCATTTGGCCAATTTTTTTAAGAGAGACCGAGGTGCATGTTTTTTGTAATTCCTCTGCCTCTTGGGTCCCTACTTTGATTTTTAAGTCCAAGATTATGACATCGGCTTCAGTCTCGACATTTTTGGATATTCTTTTCATTGAATCGGATTGTAGTAATTAAAAAGCAATATAATTGGATTATATTTTGATTTTTTGTTTATGTAATTCAAGATAAAAGCTCAATGTAACGGAAGAGGAGTTCTTGATGTGCAAACGTTGCATAGCACCGTGTGCTGTAGAGCATCCGGCCGTCTATTGTGAAAATGCACAGCTCAATTTAATCTGAGCCCCACGTCAATCCAAACTGCCCATTGCTTGGATTAAATCCTAGTCGTGCATTTTCGCAATGAATAGTCCGATCGCCGCACCACATAGTGCCATGCACCATGTGCATATGTGCATATCAGAGACCCCTCTTTCTTTTCTTTTTTATGGCAAATACCATTCGAGCAACTAAACTTGAGACGACCCAAACATCTAGGCCGCCCTGCTTTTACCTTCCGTCCTTGGAGTCGGAGTAAGACGCCACTATATATGAAAGCAGTAGATGGAAACAATTGGCCAATCATCAAAATAAGGTACTCGTAGTAGTTATATATATATACACACACGAGTGGCTCACTTCTCCTTCCTCAAAAAGAACATCAGACAAAAACAAATCGCTTAAACCACACCCATGTCTCATGAAACTAAGATCCTCTGTTCCATTTTCCTACTTCTTCTTCAATTCCAGTTCCAATTCCAATTTTGCACCCCCACCGACATCATAAACACAACCCAATCCCTCAAAGATGGTGACTTGTTAATCTCCGGCAATCAAAACTTTGCCCTCGGCTTTTTTACCCCCGGAAATTCAAGAAACTGGTACCTTGGAGTATGGTACAACAAGGTTTCTGAACAAACCGTTGTTTGGGTCGCTAACAGAGGCGACCCAATCAACGACACATCCGGTTCCCTCTCGTTTGACAGCACGGGAAACCTCGTCATAACCGGTCCAGACCAGAACAATCCGGTCTGGTCCACAAAAGTTTCGAATCCGACACTGGCCAAAAACTCCTCGGCTCAGCTATTAGATACCGGAAATTTGGTGTTGCTTGATAGCAACAAGGTTGTTGTGTGGCAAAGCTTTGATCATCCTACGGATACTGTGCTTCCCTACATGAGATTTGGTGTGGACCGAAAAACTGGTCTGAACCGGTTCATGACAGCTTGGAAGTCGCGTGACGACCCGGGACTCGGGGAGTACTTTTCAAAAATAGACCTTAACGGGTCTCCGCAGTTGTTTCTGTACAAGGGTTCGGATGTGCTTTGGCGGGGGGGTTCTTGGACTGGGCGCGGGTGGACCGGTGTACCGGACATGACACGTAACTTCATATTCAACCTCAATTATGTCGAAAATCAGGACGGGGTATATTATAGCTACTCCATGCGTAACACCTCGATTTTCTCAATGATGGTAGTGAATGAATCCGGGAAGCTCGAGAGGCTGACATGGCACGAGAACGAGCATCGATGGGACCCTGTTTTATTCTGCTCCGAAAGAGCAATGCGACTCCTATAATCTCTGCGGCCCCAACGGAAACTGCGATCCAAGTAATGCAGGCATGGGTCTGTTCGACTGCTCATGCCTGCCCGGGTTCAAGCCCAAGTCGGCAAGTGACTGGTACTTAAGGGACGGGTCGGGTGGGTGCGTGAGGAAGCGAGGCGGGAACGTGTGCCTGAACGGAGAGGGTTTCGTGAAGGTAGCACTTGCAAAGGTGCCGAACACGTGGACGGCACGTGTGAATAAGAGTATTTTGGCGTTGAAAGAGTGTGAGTTGGAGTGCTTGAGGAACTGCACGTGCAATGGGTATGCGAGTGCGGATATTTCTCATGGGGACGATGGGGGCGGGTGTGTGATGTGGTTTGGGGATTTGATCGACACCAGAGTGTTTCCAAGTGGGGGCCAGGATTTCTACGTCCGGGTTGATGCGGTTGAATTAGGTACGCAATCAATTTCTGCTCTTAATTTTGTGTGCTTGCAAAATACTAGTTGAGTTATTTAGTGAAGGTTTCATAATGGGCTGCCATGGAAAACAAAGGTTAAAGAAAACTAAGATGTTTTCAAAGGAAAAGTGAACTTGAGTGATGTATAAGAAAGAAAAGTTATTTTACCAATAGGTTTCTTTCTTCTTCTTTTTTTCTTTACAAGTTAGGAAGTATGCTAACACCCAAACGAGATAATACTAATCCATATAGGGATCCACATAGGGTTGGTCGTGAAGAACCGAAACCCGCGGAAAGTAGTTAGAAGTAGGGATGGCAACAGGGCGAGTTGGTGAGGGTTTAGATGATCCCGGACCAAACCCTAAAATTCCTGAACGACTCCTAACCAACCCCTAACCTTACCGGGTTATTTATGGGTACCTATGCCCCTGCCCTTTCCGGGTATCGGGTTTACCCGGGGCATGCCCCTTTTTTTTTTCACATATCAAGAAAGTATATTTTAGACTCCAATATTAGTGAGCACAAATGATAAAAGGTCACAAAATAACTATTACAACTTAACCAAAATCTACTATATACCTAATGGATAAACTTTCAATAAGGGTCCCTTATTGAAGTTAAAATGCGGACCTCACCTTTCCGAGCCAAATTTTGACGATCCATATAGCGTTTTTAACCAAAACTGATCGGATGAAGCCCTTCCGGGTATTTTTTTTGGACGAATCTTCGCGGAGGCCCTTAAAAATGCATTTTAAAAACATTGAACGGTTCGGATCGTCAAAATTTGGCTCAGAAACACAAAAAAAGCTAGGTCCGCATTTTATTTTTCAATAAGGGACCCTTATTGGAAGCTTATCCTATATCTAATGTTGTATGTTGGTTGTAAAAATATAATTTTGAGAATACAAATAACATTGGATGCATATAAGGGAGAAAATATAATTTTATATATACATATAAGGGTATATAAATATAATTATACATATATATGTATATCAGGGCGGCTATATCGGGGCAGGGTGACCATACCCCTGTCTCTACCCTAACCTTGGCGGATTTTCTAAAATCACCCCCTGGCGTACCCGTTACCCAAAAAAAAAAAAAAAAACCTACCCTAGCGGGGTGGAGTAGGGCGGGTTCGGGGCGGGGCGGGGCGGGTTGAATTGTCATCCCTAGTTAGAAGGGAGACCACAGGACGCACCCATGAGACTACCCACATGGACTTTCACCTCCCAACTAGTTGGTCTACCCTAGTGGAGGCCATCCTCGTTGGGTCACGAGTGTTCATTTAACAAAAGAATTTTGCAAGAAAATCAAATTTTAATTGTTCATTTGCGAAGAAAGAAAAAGAATGGGAAAGTTATGACAAAGTTAAGTTTCCCACGTATTTTAGAGGGTTTAGTTGCCAAGAATCGTTAGGAGAGAACTATCTCGCGACGCTAAATTTCATATCTTTTGTTGGATGTGTTTTAAGGAAAAGTGAGTCATCTTGAGATTACTATTTGCGTAGGTCCCATTATTTTCTTGGCAACTAAACCCTCTAAAATACGTGGGAAACTTAACTTTGTCATCCTTTCCCATCCTTTCTTAATATCTAAACAGGATAGGTAGTGCTATCGGGGCTCCGATAAGAAAAAAAGTGTGCAAACTTTGCTTCAAATTTGCAAGTTTCTTTGGCTAAGTCAAAATTTACTAGTTATCTGCGACAAATGACTGATTAAAACTTGAGCAAGACAAAACAGCCGGGTTTGAGTGATCAACCTGTGAAAATGATTGCTCAGTGACACCTCCATATTTTAATTGCAGAAGGCCCTACCATTCTCATTTCTCCCTACTGCAATCAAGTTTAATACAGAAGTGGTTGCAACACATATCTCTTGTCTTGTTCAGTACTAAACTTGACCCTTTCGTTACAAAAACCGTGTTCTGGGTCTTTCACATTCTATAACTAATCTAACAGAAGAAAAGGACGAAGCATTGCGTTTAATTTACGTCAATTAGAGACGACAAATCAACTTCTTTTTTTCCCTTTTATCAGAACAATATTCGAAATCACAACAGTCTCATGGGAAGAAGGGCATGGTGGCAGCTATAGCGGCCTCTGTTAGCGCAGCTTTGCTTCTCACATTCTGCTTATTTTGTTGGTTCGTGGTGAAGAAAAGAAAAGGTAAACAGAAATTTCAATCTTTATTCATCTTAATTTCTTACCTAATGATTAAAAAAGACTTATGTCGACGTCACATTAACTCCGCGTTGTTTTTATTCTTATCTTTTGAATTATAATACTCCACTAATGTAATATATAGTCAAAATCCTTATTTGCTCGTTCGTCTTTCTAGAATTTGAAATGAACCGTTGTTGTTTAATACTCAAGTACCCGAGTGAATTAGAGTACACGAATTCTCACGTGATTGACCTTAAGTAGGTTGAACAAATAGAATGTCGTTTTCATGGAGTGATTAATTTTTAAGCATATAGGCGCAGTTTCTTGTTCACTTGTGTTTCCCACTTTCTTATCGTAACCAAACAGTGAGACAAAAAAATTCAACAAGCGTGTAGATCAAGTGGTGACCTTAATGGATTCCGGAAATGAGAAGATAATGTCCATGGAACGGTTAGATTCAAAAAACATCAACTTCAACAAAAAAATCTACACAATTACGCGTTGTATAACAAGTGAACTAATCAAATCATGTCACCAAGCCGGCTTTCTTGTTCATTTTATCGTGCCCGTTTCACAGTTCTAGTAAAACAACGAATTTTACAGGTTTAACTTCTCCATTGCATTTTACTCTCTTTTCTCAAATAGTCAAACCAAGCAAGTAGGACTTTGTAGTCGATTGCATTTTGCCTGACTTGCTTTTCGTGCTCAATGACAGAAACAAGAGAAGAACAAAATTTATTATTCAGTCCCTACAATACAACATCCCTTGAAGCTTCCTCAATGGGAAAACACTTTGATGGAAGTGGCACAAATGCAGAATTACCATATTTTGACCTAAGCATCATTGTCTCAGCCACAGACAACTTTTCATTGGCCAACAAGCTTGGCGAAGGTGGATTTGGCACCGTGTATAAGGTACACTTTAAGCTGGTGTAGACACCCCAATTTTGATAAATTGTGCATCCCCGATGATGAAAAGAAAAACACGCGAAATATACCTTGGAACGGATGGATCGAATGAACCAAAAAACCCAAACCACCAAAACTGTACGGTCCAAAACCCAGAACCGTACGGCTCGAAAAACCACTTGCACCGTGCGGTGTCACATTGTGCACCGTACGGCATATCCTTGACGCCGTGCGGCGCCCTTGTCCCATCAACAGGATTCCCGGGAAGCTCCAGCAGCTCAGAAACGAATGATGAATATTCAGAGAAATTATGATATTCGGTAATGATGTGAATTCCATTTTCGGTCTCACTCACCCTCGCCTATAAAATTCGGTGTCATCAAACGAATTGAAAAGAGTTGGAAGAGGTTCAAGAGAAAGAGTTTGGCCAGAGAGAAAATCCGAAGAGAAACCCCAAACTTCCCGTAGAAAATCGTTCTCTTTCCAAAAATCTCGTTACTCTGTTCATATTCATACAAAATCCACAAATATTTTGCTTCACAGACCCAGAGAGTTGCAAATCCTATTCCAATCCGTTCGAATCCGTTTCAAGGTATAAAATCCGCGATTGTATCATAGCAATCTTCTGAGGGGGTTGCTCCTCCTTGAGTCCGAAAGGAAACATTCCAGTAAAGCTCGCGCCTCTCGGGTGAGTATTTCGGGACATTACCCATTGTCTCGGAAAACCATCCCAAATACGAGGTACATCCATTCATCCGAAAACATTTTCAAAACCTGCTATGATTGATCAACAATGAGTTATCTTTACGAAAATAAAACTTGTTTTCAATCGGGTGCAATCTGGATTTTTTTTTGAAATCATAACTCACAGTGATGCCGTACGGCATCCCTTACATACCGCGCGGTGTCATTTTGTATGCCGTGCGGTGTCTATGGAAAAACCTTTTGCGTGCTCTGTTTCAGAAAATCTGATGCTCTGTTTTTGTTAAAAACCAGTGGGTTTAATTACAGTAAACCCCTTCACTTTCTGTTTTCACGTTTATCTCCCCTTTCTAGTTAATTTCCTCGCATTTATATACCTGATTATGTGTTATTCAATTTATTGTCATTATTGATTTCTTTTAAAGTTTATTATTTACTCTTTATGTGTTACAAAGTTTTCAATAAAATCTTTTCAAAGAATAATCCCACAAATGTTTAGTAAAGACCGGAAAATTTCGGGCACGCGGGGTGCATTTTTCAAACAAAACCTTCCCCACGGGTAACCTGGCTCCCGAACCTGAATCTCTATTTTTCGCAGATCAAACCCCTTTTTCAGCGGCATAAGAGTCAATATTTTCTAAAACGGTTTCTCGGGTACCCAACATTCTCCAAGAATTAAACCCCGGGTGGCGACTCTAAATTTTTCTTCATTTTCCGGATCGCCCTTTTTCATAACCAAAACTCCGTCGATAATTAGCTTTTCCCGAACGAAAAGCGAGCGTCCACAGCTGGAAAGCCTCACACGATTACATATCTTTATTATGATTGTGTATATCTGAATATGGAAGATGATAAAATAGCACATAGATAAGGTTGCATAATTGTGCTTTATTTGTCAAATGTGTGCAGTGTGCTCAAATATGTAGAGCATTGAAATATGGAAGTGTGCATAAGAAATACATTGTTCTGGCATTTTGTTTACCTTATTGACAATCCTAATCAGCAGTTGATTCCAGGACCATTTGAACATTGTCTAAGTCAGCATGCACTGATTAAATGCAGGGTCGGCTACATAATGGACAAGAAATCGCGGTCAAAAGGCTAGCGAGGAATTCAGGACAAGGGGTGGAGGAATTCAAGACTGAAGTTACACTGATTGCCAAACTGCAGCATAGGAATCTAGTGAGGTTGTTGGGATATTGCATTCAAAGAGAGGAGAAAATGTTGATCTATGAGTACTTGCCAAACAAAGGCTTGGACTCTTTCATCTTTGGTATGCAATATTTTCCTAGTTAGGTTCATTTTTTGCTACTTACGGAATTATTACTTCGGCAATGGTGGATGAGCCTGGATTTGATTAGAACTAACTTTCAACTTTTGTCCAGATCGAACAAAAAGCTCGTTTATAGATTGGAAAACGCGCTTCAACATCATTTTGGGGATTGCTAGAGGGCTATTATACCTTCACCAAGACTCTAGACTAAGAATAATTCATAGAGACCTAAAAGCCAGCAATGTGTTACTAGATGCCGAAATGAATCCAAAAATATCAGATTTTGGTATGGCTAGAATATTCGGAGGGGACCAGATCGAAGCTAATACAAACAGGGTGGTTGGAACATAGTAAGTGAATGTCCATTCTGCATTTTTGTTGGGATACAGAGAAAGATGCAAGGAAGCCATTAAACTGTAATGCTTGTTTGACATTTGTGGTTGCAGTGGCTATATGTCACCTGAGTATGCAATGGAAGGGCTATTTTCGACAAAATCTGATGTTTTCAGCTTTGGGGTTCTGCTCTTGGAGATCATTAGTGGCAGAAAGAACAGCAGCTATTATAAGGACAATTCTGTGAATTTAATTGGGCATGTACGTATATAGGTGTATACATTTGTCAAATTTTCTTAGTATTCATGGAAAATCCTTTAGTTAACAAATATCCTTATGATTAAAATAACAATTTTCGGGTGTTTTTGATGCTGTTGGCCTTGTGCTCTCTTGGTTGTTTAAGGGGTTTAAGTTTCTTAGGTTGTTTTCTTATCTTGCTGTAGCTTTTGGGGGTGATTCAGGAGTATTTTTTCTTGGTTTTTGTTTCAGGTTCTGGTTGGTATCTTACCACCCTTCTTGTTTTGGGTTATTTTCCCCTTTGGGCCCTTGTCATTTTCAGTCTTGGGTCCCTTTAATCTTTGTAATTCGTTTTCAAAGATTAATAAATTCTTTGCTTAGCAAAAAAAAAAATTAACAATTTTATTACACACAAAAAAAAAAAAAAAAGAGATGGTCAATGACAACAACAGACGGGTTTCCTTCTAATTTTGGTATACTCTTTTGTTTTGATTCTGGAATTCTATCATTTTGTAATAAAACCCCAGTAAGATTAACTTTAAAACTGAGGGTTTTCCTTTAATGATGGTATTGTTGTTCACATATCGTAAGTTTCAGGTTTGGAGCTTGTGGAATGAAGGCCGGGCCGAGGAATTAGTTGATTCAATAATGAGCAAATCATATTCAGATAAAGAAGTTCTGAGGTGCATTCACATTGGTCTGTTGTGCGTGCAAGAATCAGCCAACGATAGACCAAATATGTCGGATGTTGCTTTCATGTTGTGTAACGAAACAGTACTTACTCCCCCTAAGCAGCCCGCATTCATCTTTAAAGGAGCTGACAGCAGACCGAAGACTTCCTCATCGGCAAGTCTTGGGGCAGTTTCTGTGAATGATGTTACGATGTCTGCGATTCGAGGTCGATAGGAGCTGAAAGATTATGTAGATGTGTTCTTGCTTGATCTTTTACCAAAATGTGATGTCTTTAGAATTCGTTTCTGTCAAGAATTTTTTTTGTGGTGTGTGTAAATGGTATATGTACGTAGTCATAGAGGACGTGTCTGTAGCCTCTTTTACCTGTAAATTAGAATTTAACATTCTTTTCTAGTGAATGCGAGTTCCTTTGAAACCAACAAACTTACATAGAGTCGAGGAACGCATACCTTCCACTTACATAAAAAATCAATCGAACAAGATATAGCAAAAGCGTCACGGGCAATTTTCCAGGAATTGCGAATCACAGCACTAAGAGGGGACTGTTTTACGTAGATAAATTGGGAGACCTTAATGCGAGTGTTAAAACAGATCTTTTCAAGGACACTAAAGGGAGACTTGTGGATACCCTAAAAAAATGCTGCAATTCCTTTCATAGGATAAAACTGTGTCAAAGAATTGAATGAGCCTAACAGCGTCGACCAAAGTTGATGGTAGCAGTCGAGGTCCGGAGAGGCCACAAGGGTCAACTGAGACTTGGCCAATAAACTACATCTCCCACGGTGCTTAGTGGAAATTGACCGCTCAGTCACTGTATCTGCCGAAGGGATTTGGAGTCAGGGGATAAGTGCTCAAAAGAACGCCTTCGGCTAGCCTCTCACTAAGTATTACTTCGGCGGGTGGCTCCTCGCAGCACCATACATGCTCTTTAAGGTATCCGGCAACCATGTACTCCGCTGAGGGGCTGTAGACTCCGCCGAAGGGCTGAAGACCACCTGGAGACATCAACCAGGCCTTCGAGTAAACTGCTTAGCTGAAGTTACCCTCCGAGAGGGAAGAAACGAAGTGTGGACGGTGATCCGAGGGCCAAGGGCTAAGGATGCTAGCCGAAGAAAAAGGTGTCACCGAGGACCCTTGGAGCCGTCTTGGAAGGGGGTAGGTGGTGATGTGACAAGTGACATATGGGATTGAAATGGTGTCAGGCGGCGTCAGGACGTTGCGCTCGAGGCATTTGGTGGACCATGTGACGGACCGGAGGATACCCGAGAGTTGTTGAGCGTTCAGACAAACAAGTAGGATGACGTCAGCCGGAGCGGCGAAGTACTCATGGCTGGCCCATGTGCTCAATCAGGAAAGGATGGCGCGTGGGAGACACGGTTAGCGTAGTGGGGAAGCTTCCCTTTGCCTATAAAAGGGAAGCTCGCCCACTAGATCAGGGGTTCCTCTTCTTTTTTTCTCTTCACTCATCTCTCCCCAAAAATATACACCATTTCTTACTTTTCCAGCCACATTTCTCACTCTCGGTGACTTACTGGACCGTCGGAGTGCCTTCCCGGACAACCACCATCCGGGCGAGGCGTAACGCGGTTGTTACTTGTGCAGGTCTCACTCTCAGGTGGATCCCCCGTATCTTAAGTTGTCCTCATCCTTTTGATCGTCCTTTTTATCCGTTCCACAAGGCTCAAGGAGGCGCAACGGAGAAGCGGGCCCCACAATGCAACGCTGTAGGCAAATGATGGAGGGACCAACCATATGACTTTGTCTGATGTGATCAACATAGCACATGCAGTTACTCCTATATGGTAAGAATCCAGATTGATTTTCCCCATCGGCGGAAATTGCAAATGTTAACAAAAAAGGATGAAAAGTTGTATTTTGTTGAAGAGAAGGCTAGCATTACAATGACGTGAAGAATTTACTGAAGGAATTACAATACTGCGATTTCTAACTGAGGAAGAAAGAAGGTTTTGCGCAAAGTATAAAGTAAACAGTACTTAGAAGGAAACCTGGTTTGAAACGAAATGGATCCGATCCAGGAAAATATTGAACTTAATTAGAACATAACGAGCAAAAATATGAAGAAACAAAACAAAAAACAAAAAAAGGATTCTATAGGGTACTTTATGGTTTCTGCGTTTCCATTTTCAAGATTTTCAAGTTCATGTCCTAACATGTGTTCGGTCAAGAAAACAAACAACCACACAAGCACACACGAAAGCAGAGTGATTATTCAGTGTCCCTGGAGTCCCGTGAGCGGTGAGGCTGACTTATTGGCCAAAGGGATGAGAAAACGAAGTTGGCAGTTTTGGTTGATTTTTAATTACTACTGTTAGCAAACCGAGTCAAATCTATCAGCCCCACTCACCATATTGTTGTGACCAATATTTTCAACCACTTAAGAATGGTAGGACCGTAGGAGAAACATTGTACTAGACAAAAAATGGATTGATTGACTTTTCTCAATAAATTAATTTGTACCATTTCATAGTGGTGCTAAAGCTTTTCTCCCTGCACAGTTGATGGGGTCTGATTGTTGAGAATATTGAACTGGGTTGGCAAAAGCGTTTTGATATAATAGTGGGTATTGCTTGAGGACTTCTCTATCTTCATCGGGATTCAAGATTGAGAATAATTCATAGGGATCTGAAAGCTAGCAACATTTTGCTGGACAACAACATGAATCCTACAATTTCAGACTTTGGATTGGCGAGAATTTTTGGGGATGATCAGTCTGAAGAAAATACAAATAGGGTACTTGGAACTTAGTAAGTACATCCCCGTCATCTCTCCCCTTCCATTATTCTTATCTATAGTTCATTTCGTTTGATGCATTTCCATCTCATTTTTGTTGTATGTAGTGGCTATATGCCTCCAGAATATGCAATAGATGGACTCTTCTCAGTGAAATCTGATGTGTTTAGCTTTGGTGTGTTGGTTTTGGAGATTGTGAGTGGCAAGAACAGAGGATTTTACCATCCTGATATGACCTCAACTTTCTGGGACATGTGATTGCAAAAATTCTTCTTTGCATGTATATGCGAAAACATTTTCATTGTGACTGGGAATAATTTTTTGAATTCGTGTTTGCTTTAGGCATGGAATATATGGAACAAAGGAAAGCCCATGAATCTAGCAGATGCTTTGATGGATAGTCCAATCCCCACATCAGAAGTGGTAAGATGTATCTAAATGGCGCTTTTGTGTATGCAACACCGTCCTGAAGACAGACCGACAATGTCAGTCGTGTTGTTAATGTTAGATAGTGAAAACGCAACCCTGCCCCGTCCTAAACAACCTGGGTTCTACTCAGAGAGGTATAATCCTTAGACAGATTCATCATCAACTGGTAGAATTCCTCTCGCTTCAAACGAAGTAACATTGTCAATGCTTCATGGTAGATAGATGGGATTCTTGTCCTAAAACCTTGTAAAGGAACCTCTGCAGAAAGAGTACGTGAAATTAAAGATCAAAGACTCCGTTTGGACACCTATTGGTGGGGAAGAGAAAAGAATTGGGTTACGTGTCTTGTAATTTTAATTTGAAAGTAAATTGGGTCATGGTTTAAGATTATTCTTAATTTTCTTTGAACCAATCAAAGAATTGGCCACAAATATTATTTGCAAAAAAATAATATTGCTATTGTAGCATGTTCATTTTATTGTTTTGGCAAATAATACTCCTACAAAATAAAAAGGTGATTAAATCTATTATTTTAATGACTGAATATAGTATAAAATATTAGCTGTTAAGTGAATAGTATAAAATATTAGCTGTTGCAAAAACAAAGTAGAGATAAATTAAGGCAGTAGTTAATGTTTTCAACGACTCCGTCTTCCTACATTTCGTTTCAATCTCACCAAAAGCGAAAAGAAAACATAGGAGCTCACGAGTGGCTCACTTCAACCACACCCATGTCTCAAGAAACTACGATCCTCTGTTCCATTTTCCTACTTCTTCTTCAATTATCCTTATTCCAATTCCAATTTTGCACCCCCACCGACATCATAAACACAACCCAATCCCTCAAAGATGGTGACTTGTTAATCTCCGGCAATCAAAACTTTGCCCTGGGCTTCTTTACCCCCGGAAAATCAACAAACCGGTACCTCGGAATATGGTACAACAAGGTTTCTGAACAAACCGTTGTTTGGGTCGCCAACAGAGGCGACGCAATCAACGATACATCCGGTTCCCTCTCATTTGACAGCACGGGAAACCTCGTCATAACCGGTCCAGACAAGACCAATCCGGTCTGGTCCACAAATGTTTCGAATCCGACACTGGCGAAAAACTCCTCGGCTCAGCTATTAGATACAGGAAATTTGGTGTTGCTTGATAGCAATAGGGTAGTTGTGTGGCAAAGCTTTGATTATCCTACGGATACTGTGCTTCCCTATTTGAGATTCGGCGTGGACCGAAAATCCGGTCTGAACCGATTCGTGACGGCTTGGAAGTCGCGTGACGACCCGGGACCCGGGGAGTACTCTTTAAAAATGGAACTTACAGGGTCTCCGCAGTTGTTTCTGTACAAGGGTTCGGATGTGTTTTGGCGGGCGGGTTCCTGGATTGGGCGCGGGTGGAGTGGTATACCCGACATGACACCCAACTTCATATTCAACATCAGTTACGTCGAAAATCAGGACGAGGTAACTTTGGATTACTTTATCCGTAACGCCTCGATTTTCTCAACGTTGGTACTGAACGAATCCGGGACGCTCCAGAGGCTGACATGGCACGATAACGAGCATCGGTGGGTCCTGTTTTTTTCAGCCCCAAAAGACCAATGCGACTCCTACAGTTACTGCGGCCCCAACGGAAACTGCGACCGGTATAACGCAGACACGGATCAGTTCGACTGCAGATGCCTCCCCGGGTTCGAGCCCAAGTCGACAAATGACTGGTACTTGAGGGATGGGTCGGGCGGGTGCGTGAGGAAGCGGGGCAGGCACGTGTGCGGGAACGGAGAGGGTTTCGTGAAGGTCGCACGTGCGAAGGTGCCGAACACATGGACGGCACGTGTGAATAAGAGTATTGTGGGGTTGAAAGAGTGTGAGTTGGAGTGCTTGAGAAACTGCACGTGCAATGGGTATGCGAGTGCGGATATTTCTCATGGGGACGATGGGGGCGGGTGCGTGACATGGTTTGGGGATTTGATCGACTCCAGAGTGTTTTCAAGTGGGGGCCAGGATTTATACATTCGGGTTGATGCAGTTGAATTAGGTAAGCAATCAATTTCTGCTCTTAATTGTGTGTGTGTGTGTGTGTGTGTGTGTGTTTTTTTTTTTTAGCATACTCTTTATTTTGCGTGTTGCTAAATGATTTGAGTTATTAAGAGCATCTTCAATAACCTAATCAATAATCAAAAGTTGGTTATCCATTCAGAATTTGTTAAAATTGGGAATGTCACGATGAGAGTTTTTTTATCATAGTAAAAAACAATGGACCCTATTACTTTTTCAAACTACAAAAAAAATAGTTTTAGAATAATTTTTTAAAATAATTTTTTGGATTTTTTGTAAAAATTAAACCACTATTTACACAAAACGGTTTTGAAAAGGAGTAAAAAGAGTTTGAAAAACCAATTTTACAAAAATAGTTTCGTTTAAATACAATTTTGTAGAAAAACAGTTTTAATCTAAATACGGTTTTTAAAAACATTTTTGAGTAAAAACTGTTTTAGAAAAAACTGTTCTTTGTGTAAATAGTGTCCGCTAGATTTGGTTATTGCCAAAAGGTTACTAGTTTTGGTTATTCAAGAGTCCAAATTTGGTTTGTTGGTAAGAGGTTTTCATGTTTTTGTTAATTCAATGTGAGCACTTTTTAACGAACATTGCTAACATTAGCAACTTTTTAGGTTTGGTTAGGCTATTATATAGATGCTCTTATAAGAGTGTGAGATTCGTACAGTCCTGGTTTCATAATGGGCTGCCATGGAAAACAAATGGTTAAAGAAAACTAGGATGCAGGAAAGATATTTCGAACGGAAGAGTAAATTGAAGTGAAGTAAAGGAAACAATCAAACAAATGTTATGTTCCCACGAGTGTTTTTTTTTTTTTTCTTGACAACATAGGAGGTATCCCCACACCCAAACAGGATAAGACTAATCCACCTAGGACTCGCCCATAGAGAACTGAAACCCACAGAATGGAGTTCGAGGGGAATCACAGGACGCACCCATGAGGCTACCCATAGGGACTTTCACTTCCCAACTGGTTGGCCTACCCTCGAGAATTGAACTAACATCTCTAGAGTGGGAGCAAACCCCTAACAAGTGAAGGCAACCCTCTCATTGGGTCACAAGTGTTCATTTGACAACAGAATTTTGTAAAAAAAATCAAATTTTATTTGCTCATTTGCCAAGAAAGGCAAACAATTGGAAAGTTATTTATTTTGATTCAAATAAGTGAGACTGATTAGCAGAGAACTTTCCCGCAACACTAAATTCTATATGTTTTTTCTGGATGCGTTTAAAGAAAAAGTGAGTCATGTTGGGAATAGTATTTGTGTAGGTCCCGTTATTTTCATAATAATAAAACACTCTAAAATATGTGAGAATGTTAACTTTGTCATCTTTTCCTATCGTTTCTTGACATCTAAGCGGGGTAGGTGGTGTATTTACGGGGCTCCAATAACAAAATTATATAGTTAACTTATCAAAAAAAAAAAGGATAAGAAAATTTATGTGCATATACTTTGCTTTAAATTTGCAAGTTCCTTTGGCTAAGTCAAATTTAAAATTTTGCAAGTTATTTAGAACTAATGACTGACGAAGACTTGAACAAGACATTTTCATCAAAAGCAGCCGGGTTTGAGTGGTCAACCTGTGAAAATGAGTGCCCAGTGACACGTTCATATATTTTAATTGCAGAAGGCCCTATCATTCTCACTTGTCCCTACTACAATCAAGTTTAACACAGAAGGGGTTGCAACTTGCAACACATAAATATCTCTTATTCAGTGCTAAACTTTTTGTACGTGCTGAGAATTACAACGCAAAACTTGACCTTTTCGTTACGAAACCGTGTTGCGGGTCTTTCACATTTTGTATCTAACACAATAAAAGAACGAAGTTTTAGCATTTTTGGCGATTTCCGAGTTATTCAAACCATTTGAGTATGCATTTATTTTTTTTTCATTTGGGTTTGGTAGTTAGTTGGTTGAGTCTAGACACTCCACTCATTGAACCAAGAGAAGTTTGACATTCCTTGGCCCGCAATTTGCTCAAGTTCAATCCGGAAAGGCATAATCATATCATCTGTATGTCATCCTTCATTTAGCTTATTAATGCCATGGTTGGTTCAGTCCAAAGGCCCAAGGCCCAAATGGAACGAGGCCCAATACCAAACTTGAAGCAAACTGGGTCGGCATCCAAGCCTAGCTAGTATGATCAAACCGAGGCGGTTTGGATCGGCACGAGCCGGCATCTCGACCAAGAAGGTACTGATCCGGATGAGTCATCCGAACCAGGTAAATCCGAAGTGACTCGCTAGGAATCTGGGAAACCATATATAACTGACATCACGGATGATATCATCCAAGGCGGTTACTTCTCGTGTCAAGCTCGTGGCAAGCCATGTGCGTTGGTTAGCTGTCCTTGCGTCATTGTGACGGCAGCCGAACCGTTACGACATGTGTTAAGCTACGATTCGAGACAATTACATGCAATGATAACAGATTTGGCCCGTGATGTGTCATGACGCCATCCGAGCCAAATAACTGATTTGCCTCTGTACTTGGAGCACAAGTCAAGAGGAGCCTATATAAAGGAGGAGAAGGAACCCTAGGAGGTATACAATTCACTCTCTCTAAACACTTACCACTTCTCTTCTCTAGTTCCTTACTAGACCGTCGGAGTGTCTTCCCTGGCCAAATTCAGGCTAGGTTGGGCACTAACGGCGGGTGCTACGTGTGTTGGAGTACCTGAGGGATCTATGCCTGTCACCTACGGTGGAAAGGAAGCTAACCAAAGTATTCATCTAGAAAACCGGACACCAAACTTCATATCAAATCATATCATCATCAGGCCCGGCCCTGAGATTTTCGTGGCCCCAGACGATAATGTAAACCAGGGCCCTATATTTTTTTAGAGAAAAAAATTAAAGAACCAATATTTATTTCAAATGATAAATACCGTGTTTCATATTTTGTCTTTTTTTTAATTCGTGTCTTCATGTTAATAAAAAATAGTTTTCGGTCATAATTGTCTATTCTTATTGCAAGAATTAGAAAATCAATTGAAATGGGCAATGCGAACATTTTATGAATACGCACGAAGTGTTTTATTTATTTTTTCCCTAATTACTACACCGGCAATTTTTTTAAAAACAAGTCAACAAATGATAAGGATGTAGTGGAAAGGAAAAAAAAAAGAAAAAGAAGAGAAAGTAGAAACTGACTATGGTAAGAAAAAAGAAAAGGGAAAAGAAGTTAGGAAAGGAAAAGCAGGGCCCATGGGAATTGAACCCTGACATTTACTAGGAAACAAACAAACCTTTCCACTATGCCAAATGCTTCTCTATTTCTTGTAGTGCAACATATATATATATATATATATATATATATATATATATAGGTTTTGTTCTAACCCGGACTTTTAATTTCCGGACTTTTTATACAAATTATTTTTGGAAAATCCGATCCGTCCAATGTGTTCAGAAGGTGTTTTCAAGGGTCGTAGCGGAAAATTTTCAAAAAAAAATACTGGGAAGGGCTTGATCCAAGCAGTTTTCGCAAAAATATATAAATACAGTTTTTGTGAAAAACTGCTTGGATCAAGCCCTTCCCGGTATTTTTTTTGAAGATTTCTCGCGAGGACCCTTGAAAACACTTTCTGAACACATTGGACGGATCGGATTTTTCAAAAATAATTTGCAACACAAAAAAACCATGTTTTTCTTATTTCCGGGAGGGTGTGGATGTGAACCGTGACGTATATATATATATACCTAATTGCGGCCCTAAAAATGGGCTATTTTTGTGGGCCCCAGACCCGGGCCTACCCAGCCTGCCCACAGGGCCGGCCCTGATCATCATTCATAATCGTGGTTTGTTGCCTTCACATCTACATGAGCCGGAGGGTAACGGTGCCGTCGTGATACAGAGATCGAGATAGTGACTCTCGTGGCGTCCAAGAATTCAAGAAGGAGCACGGTGTACTAGATCATAAGTTGGAGTTAGGAATAGCAAGGCGCTTGTGGTAATTCCTTATCTTTAACTTCTTATGACCTTTTGAATTATGAAATATAAGTAAAGTAAGGCTTTGGTTTTATACTTACAGTGTCAGACCCTAAGTAGTTTTCACGTATAACTCATGTTTTGTCTCTTTAGTTTAATTTCGTTAGATTGCACTTATTGAATTGAGCTATTTGCCATTGAGTTTGGGGGATTGAATCTTTCTTAGTTTCATAAATTTTTAATCAGTAGTCCTATTCACTCCTCTCTAAGACTTGTAGTGCTATCGCATAATTTCACTAAGCATTACGTTTAATTTTTGTCCATAAGTGACGACAAATCAACCTCTTTTTTGCCCTATTTTCAGCACAATATTTGAAGTCACAACAGTCTCATGGGAAGAAGGGCATGGTGGCAGCTATAGCGGCCTCTGTTACTGCGACCTTGCTTCTCACATTCTGCTTATTTTATTGGTTGGTGGTGAAGAAAAGAACAGGTAAACAAGTCTTCAATCTTTACTCATTTTAATTATTCAACCACCGACTATACCGATTAAAAAAGACTTTTGTCAACATCAAATTGACTCCTCTTGTTTCTATTCTTATATTGTGACTTTGGGTTCGCCACAAGATTCCTTATAAAATTAACGTGCTAAAATGAAAAATCCTAAACAATCTTATGACAAACCTAGCCTATTGCTACTGTACCATCCATTTTGATTTAGTCAAAATCCTTCTTTCCTCTTTCCGTCTTTCAAGAATTTAACCAAACAATGGCACAAAAAATATCATCAAGCATGTAGATCAAGTGGCAACCAGTAGAGTTGTACTTTTCTTGCATTTAATGAAGTTTTTTACGCTTCCCAAAAAAAAAGTCGCAATCGGAAAACCTGGGGGTACCCCATCCTTTTGCACCGAAAATGCACCCCACGCCTTCGGGGACCCGCTTTTGGGTCCCACACGAGTAATCCGAACCGTTCATTGTTCTTAAAACATTTTTCCGAAGGGGCCCACCAAAAATCAGCTCAATCGGACGGTTAGAAGTGCTTGAACCAAAGTCTCACCGTTTCAAATTAAAGTTTCAAGCACTTCTAACCGTCCGATTGAGCTGATTTTTGGGTGGGCCCCTTCGGAAAAATGTTTTAAGAACAATGAACGGTTGGGATTACTCGTGTGGGACCCAAAAGCGGGTCCCCGAAGGCGTGGGGTGCATTTTCGGTGCAAAAAAGGGTGTACCCCTAGCAGCGTTCTTATTTTAGCCTTCAAATGAGAAGGAAAAAAAAAAAAACAATTACGCATTGTGTAACTAGTCAACTAATCAAATCATGTCACTTCTTGTTCATTTTGTTGTTGCCCTTTCATAACTTTACTCTACTTCAAAAAAATGAACTTTAAGGTTCCGTTTGTTTCAACGTAAAATATTTTTTTCATTTTCTGTTGTTTGGTAGACAAATGAAAGTAAAATATTTTCCATCATCGGAGCACAAATGATTTCATTCTCAATTCCCCATAAGTTGTTTTCTCCCAGAGCGCCATCCTTAGATGGAGTGCCGACTCTTCACACAATTAACAGCCGATGGGAGAGTATAATTTTCGCCATCATCGAAAACCCAATTAAGAGAGATATCATAGAGGAATTGGAGTCCAACATTGTTGGGCCCGGAGTGCCCCCATGGATTTGGTTACACAATGCCACTCCCTGCGACCGCTCTAAATTTGAACGTATATATCTAGCTCATTGTAATGTATTTGTATGTATATGCTTTGATACAGTGCATTTTCCGTGCCGGAGGAAATTTCTTTCGCTACGGAATATTTGTTCAACTGTTAACCAACCAAACATAGGAAAATCAAAAAAAAAAATTATCTGTTTATAGGTGCATATTTTACATGAATTATTTTTTTACATTGTTGAATATTTTACAGCAAAACAAACGGAGCCTACATGTTTAACTTTTTCCATTGCATTTTACTCTCTTTTCTCAAACTGTCCAACCAAGCAAGCAAGACTTTTTAGTTAATTGCATTTTGCTTAACTTGCTTTTTTTCTCAATGACAGGAACAAGAGAACATCAAAATTCATTATCCAGTTCCAAGAGTACAACATCCCAAATGGAAAATCACTTTGATGAAAGTGGCACAAATTCAGAACTACCCTATTTTGACCTAAGCATCATTGTCTCAGCCACAGACAATTTTTCATTGGCCAACAAGCTTGGCGAAGGTGGATTTGGCACCGTGTATAAGGTAAATGCACTTTAAGATGGAAAGCCTTATACGATTATGTATATTTTAATATGGAAGATGATAAAATAGCACATTAAGCTGTCGATAAGTTTTTAGAAGTGTGTTCATGTTCAAATATGTAGTGAATTGAAATATGGAAGTGTGCATCAGAAATCCAATGTTCTGGCTTTTTGTTTACCTTATTGACAATCCTAATGGACCCTAATGGACAGTCGATTCCTTGACCATTTGCACAACATTAAGCTCACCATATATTGACTAAATGCAGGGTCGGCTACATAATGGACAAGAAATCGCGGTCAAAAGGCTAGCGAAGAATTCAGGACAAGGGGTGGAGGAATTCAAGACTGAAGTTACACTGATTGCCAAACTGCAGCATAGGAATCTAGTGAGGTTGTTGGGATATTGCATTCAAAAAGAGGAGAAAATGTTGATCTATGAGTACTTGCCAAACAAAGGCTTGGACTCATTTATCTTTGGTATGCAATATTTTCCTAGTCACGTTCAGTTTTTTCTACATAAGGAATTATTGTTTCGGCAATGGTGGATGACCTTGGATTTGATTAGAACTAACTTTCAGCATTTGTCCAGATAAGAAAAAAGGCTCGTCTATGGATGGCAAAACGCGCTTCAACATCATTTTGGGGATCGCTAGAGGGCTATTATACCTTCACCAAGATTCTAGACTAATGATAATCCATAGAGACCTAAAAGCCAGCAATGTGTTACTAGATGCAGAAATGAATCCAAAAATATCAGATTTTGGTTTGGCTAAAATATTCGGAGGGGACCAGATCGAAGCTAATACAAATAGGGTGGTCGGAACATAGTAAGTGAATGTCCATTCTGTATATTTGTGTTGGGATATGGATAAAGGTGCAAGGAAGCCATTGAACTCTAATACTTGTTTGACATTTGTGGTTGCAGTGGCTATATGTCACCCGAGTATGCAATGGAAGGGCTATTTTCGGTAAAATCTGATGTTTACAGCTTTGGGGTTTTGCTCTTGGAGATCATTAGTGGCAAAAAGAACAGCAACTATTATAAGGACAATTCTGTGAATTTAATTGGTCATGTAAGCAAATGGATGTATACATATGTCAAATTTTCTTAGCATTCATGGAAAATCCCTTTGTAATGAACCACCAATGAGATTTAAAACAGAGGGATTTCCTTTAGTGATGGTATGTTTGTTCATGTAACGGTTGTTTCAGGTTTGGAGCTTGTGGAATGATGACCAGGCCATGGAATTAGTTGATTCAACGATGAGCAATTCATATTCAGATAAAGAAGTTTTGAGGTGCATTCACATCGGTCTGTTGTGCGTGCAAGAATCAGCAGCCGATAGGCCAAATATGTCGAATGTTGCTTTCATGTTGTGTAACGAAACAACACTTACTCCTCCTAAGCAGCCCGCATTCATTTCTAAAGGAGCTGATAGCAGACTGGACCAGACACTTCCTCATCGCAAGTGTTGGAGCAGTTTCTGTGAATGATGTTATGATTTCTGCGATTCAAGCTCAGTAGGAGCTCAAAGATTATGTACATGTGTTCTTGCTTCCTCTTTTACGAAAATGAGTTGTCTTTAGAATTTGTTTGTTGTCATGAATTTTTTTTTTTAGTGGCTGTAATGGTATAAGTAGTCACAGAGGACGTGTTTGTAGCCTCTTCTACTTGTAAATTCGAATTAATATTCTTTTTTTGGTGAATGAGAATTCCTTTGTAACGAACAAACTTATATAGAGTTGAGGAACACATACCTTCCAATTACATAAAAATCAATCGAAATAGATATAGCAAAAACATCATGGGATATTTTCCAAGAATTGCAAATCATAGTACTAAGAGGGGATTGCTTTACATAGATAAATTGGGAGAACTTAATACTGAGTTTTAAAACAAATCTTGTCAAGGACAACAGGGGGAGACTTGTGGATGCCATATTCCTTTGGGAAAACTTCTAAAAAGCCTCCAAACTTACACCGCAATGCCTCATAGACCTCCAAACTTAAAGAAATGTCAATTAGACCTCTGAACTTCACACATTGCATTCAATTACACCCACGTCGTTGCTTCCCGTCAATTTCCTAACTGGAAATGCTGACATGGCGCGTTTGGAGGGAAATGCACTTGTTATGGAGGGAAATGAGAACACGTGACCTTCACGTGGCAAGAGAGAGGACGTAAATACACTGGTTTACATACGTTCTAATCCCGAAAAATCCACTTCCCCATTTTCACTCCTCCAAAACCAAAAAAAAAAATCTTAATCACCTCATTCGAATCACAAGCATCTGGTTGTTTAATCCTTCATCGATCGTGAGGAAGACGAAATGGGTTGGATGATGTGAGAATCTGGTAGTGGTGTTCCTACATATGGTACGTACTTGCCTTTGTCTGGATCGATAATATTTAGGTTTTTTTTAATGAGATTTTTCTTCTACTTAGTGAGATAGTGTTGTTTAATGTGGTGTTTCTTTCACCTAGGGTTTTGTTAACAGGGTTTTCTTCCACATGGTATGACTGTGGTTTGTCTATTGGAATTTTTTTTTTCCACTTACTCCCTCCGTCCCATAAAGTTGGTCTCCTAGAAACTACGTGCAATTTTCAAACTTAAAAAGAATGTACTTACCAAAATATTTTTTCACCATCAACGTTATTAGATGGTGTATTTGAAAGGTGTGTTTGAAATGGTGTGTACATAACAAACGGAACAGGACGTAACTAATAATTTTTTGATTTTTTTTGTGCCGTTCAAAAGATCTCATCGAAAACTATCAAACGAGATCCATATTGCACAAAAAAATATTTCGATAAGTACATTATTTTTTAAGCTTGAAAAATTGCACGTAATTTCATAGGTGGCTAACTTTATGGGAAAGAGGGAGCATTATATATGCATTTTACTGGATGTGCTTTGTTTATTAGGTGTTTTGTTTAGTCAAATGCATGTGTGAATATTGTTTTTTTTTTCTTGATCATTGTGTAGATTCTGGAGAATATCTTACTGTTAGAATGCATCATGATGGTGTGTTCAACAGTAATTGAACAATGGTTTACATAAGGGGAAGTACTACATGGAATTAGGGAACATGGCTTCTGAAATGGGTGAATTTACAAGTAATGAATTTTATGGTATTTTACATGGGTCAATGAAGTTAATCAAAGGTGATAATGATGCCACTGATTTGTGTTTGACTATAAATAAATATAGAGTGGTTGAATGCTACATGGTATCTAAATTGGTTGATTGTTACATAACCTTACCCATACCCAGTACATAATTAAACACCACCACAAACCCATAACCACCACCAAGTACAGAGACAGAAGCCCTGCATTTTCTGGAACAAGACAATGGCAATGGCAACCCAAGTCATTGCTAATGCAACAAACAGTTTCTTCTCTTTAGCCTCCAACCTTGCGATCTCAGCCTCCATTCTGTTTTCCCTTCTAAGTAGCCCTGGAATTGTTTGGACGGACCTCTTACACATGGGTGGATCAAGCCAAGCAAAGTCTTTGTGGACATTATTAGGACAGAAAACAAACCTTCTTCCTGGGTTCACCATTGCCCAAGAGGTGTGCATCTCTCTCTGGTTGCCACAAAATCTGCAAGGATTGTCTTTCACGAAGTTGGAGATGTCACCTACATTTCTCATTTTCAGATAAGATGGAAGTAGAGTTTTAAGATGGAAGAGAGAGAAACTTAAGGGGGGAACTAGGGTTTTAAGGTTATTTGTTGCGTCATGGGTGTATATAGAGAGACAAAATGAAGGAGGAACTCAAATGGCGGGAGGAGAACCACTAAGAGGTGAAATTTCCATCCAAAACGAGGGCCAACACGCCATGTCAGCATTTCCCATTAGAAAATTGAGGGGAAGTAACGGTGTGGGTGTAATTGAATGCAATGTGTGAAGTTCGGAGGTCTAATTGACATTTCCTTAAGTTTGGAGGCTTATGAGGCATTGCAGCGTAAGTTTGGAGGTTTTTTTCTGAAATTTTCCCTATTCCTTTCTTTCATTCTAATGGTACTCTTCGTCATTGCTGTCGTACTCCACTTAGGCTTACGTTATCCTAGGCGATCCATCAACATTTCTGTTTGGACCGGCCCTGCATTTGGCCAATTTTTTTAAGAGAGACCGAGGTACTTTTTATAATTCCTCGACCTCTTAGGTCCCTGCTTTGATGTTTAAATCCAAGATTATGAAATTGGCTTCTGTCTCGACATTTTTGGATCTTCTTTTCGTTGAATCGGGTTGCATTAATTATAAAGCAATATAATCGGATTATATTTTAATTTTTTTTTTTTTTTATGGAATTCAAGATCAAAGCTCAGTGTAAGGGAAGAGGAGTTCGTGTTGTGCACAGCACCGTGTGGTGCGAGGTATCTGGCCGTCCATTGTAAAAATGCACAATTTGGATTTAATCCGAGCCCAATGTCAATTCGAACCGTCCATAGCTTGGATTAATCTGAGCCGTGTATTTTCGCAATGGACGGCCGAATCCCCGCACCACGCAGGGCCGTGCACCATGTGCTTAGCAAGGACCCCTCATTCCAATGTAACGTCGATAATTTTTTACTTGTATGCCTTTTTTTTTATGACTAATAATATACGGAGAACCAAACTTAGAGGCGGACTTGGACAACCAGGGAAGGAGCCAGAATTTTGCTTTTGTGGTGGAAAAAATATATACTTAACTAGAGGATGAAAGTTTTTTAAAAATCTAGTGGTAGCGAATCCATATAATTCGGGGATGAATTTTCTTTCTTCCATACAATAATTGTATTTTTTAAAAACTTTGTAGTGGCCGCCGCCACTACTTGTCCCCCTCTAGCTCCATCCTCGTGGCCAACCCAAATATCTCTCGGCCGCCCTGCTTTTGAGGGGGAGTTCTTGAATGGATTTTATGAGATAAAATGGAAAATTTGATTTTCTGGAGAGGTGTTTTATGGAGGTGTGATAAAATCACTTTTTTTCCCAATAGATAAAATCTATTGTGATAATAGTTGTGGATAATATAGTGTGATAAAATCACCTTTCTTTTATCTATTCGTAAAAGATGATGATAAAATAAAAAATGATAAAATCAAATAATCCATTCAAAAACACCCCTGAGTAAAACGCCACTGTATAAAAGCAACAGATGGAAACAACTCAAAATAAGGTACTCGTAGCAGTTAATGTTCTCAACAACTCCATCCTGTATATCGTTTCCACCTCACCGAAACCCAAAAGAAAACAGAGGAGCTCACGAGTGGCTCTCACTTCTTCTTCCTCAAAAAGAACATCAGACAAAAACAAATCGCTTAAACCAGACTCATGTCTCATAAAACTAAGATCCTCTGTTCCCTTTTCCTACTTCTTCAATTCCAGTTCCAATTCCAATTTTGCACCCCCACCGACATCATAAACACAACCCAAGCCCTCAAAGATGGTGACTTGTTAATCTCCGGCAATCAAACCTTTGCCCTGGGCTTCTTCACCCCCGGAAATTCAAGAAACCGGTACCTTGGAATATGGTACAACAAGGTTTCTGAACAGACCGTTGTTTGGGTCGCCAACAGAGGAGGCCCAATCAACGACACATCCGGTTCCCTCTCATTTGACAGCACAGGAAACCTTGTCATAACCGGTCCAGACCAGATCAATCCGGTCTGGTCCACAAATGTTTTGAATCCGACACTGGCGAAAAGCTCCTCGGCCCAGCTATTAGATACAGGAAATTTGGTGTTGCTTGATAGCAACAGGGTAGTTGTGTGGCAAAGCTTTGATCATCCTACGGATACTCTGCTTCCATACTTCAAATTCGGTGTGGACCGAAAAACCGGTCTGAATCGGTTCGTGACGTCTTGGAAGTCGCGTGACGACCCGGGACTCGGGGAGTACTCTTTCAAAATGGACCTTAACGGGTCTCCGCAGTTGTTTCTGTACATGGGTTCGGCTGTGCTTTGGCGGGCGGGTTCTTGGATTGGGCGCGGGTGGAGCGGCGTACCCGAAATGACACCTAACTTCATATTCAGCCTCAATTACGTCGAAAATCAGGACGAGGTAACTTTGAGTTACTCTATCCGTAACGCCTCGATTTTCTCAAAGATGGTACTGAACGAATCCGGGAAGATCGAGAGGCTGACGTGGCATGATAACGAGCATCGATGGGACCTGTTTTTTTCAGCTCCAAAGGAGCAATGCGATTCCTATAATTTCTGCGGCCCGAACGGAAACTGCGATCCAAGTAATGTAGGCATGGGTTTGTTTGACTGCTCGTGCCTGCCCGGGTTCGATCCCAAGTCGGCAAGTGACTGGTACTTGAGGGACGGGTCAGGCGGGTGCGTGAGGAAGCGGGGTGGGCACGTGTGCGGAAACGGAGAGGGTTTCGTGAAGGTCGCATGTGCAAAGGTGCCGAACACATGGACAGCACGTGTGAATAAGAGTATTGCGGAGTTGAAACAGTGTGAGTTGGAGTGCTTGAGGAACTGCACGTGCAATGGGTATGCGAGTGCGGATGTTTCTCATGGGGACGGGTCGGGCGGGTGCGTGATGTGGTTTGGGGATTTGATCGACACTAGAGTGTTTCCAAGTGGGGGTCAGGATTTCTATGTCCGGGTTGATGCGGTTGAATTAGGTATGTAATCAATTTCTGCTATTAATTTTGTGTGCTTGCAAAGTAATTTGAGTTATTTAGGCTATGTTTGGTAACACTTCTGTTTTTTATTTTCTGTTTCTGTTTTCTAATTTCTGTTTTTCGTAAAAAGGAAGTGAAAACAAAAAATATGTTTGTGTGAAATTATTTGCAAAAAAAAAAAAGTAAAAACATAATTATGAGTCGGTTGGAGGTGTGCCGGCAGGAGGCTGGAGGTGGTGGCTGGTGGCTGGAGGTGGTGGTTGGGGAAGTGGGTGGTGGCGGTGACGGTGGGTGGTGCGTGGTGGCTGGAGGTGGTGGGTGGTGGCTGGAGGTGGAGGTGGTGGTGGTGGTTGGTGGCGGTGATGGTGGGTGGTGGTTGGGGTGGTTGGTGGTGGGTGGAGGTGGTGGCTGGGAGTGGGAAAACAAAAACAAAAAGTGAAAGTTGAGATTTTCAACTTCCCCAAATTTCATAAATAGTGGAAGTAAGAAGTAGAATTTGAAAGTGGAAGTAGCACACAAACAACATTCCTTTCTTAAATTGTGAAAATTTTGAAAACAGAAAACAGAACTGTCACCAAACAAGGCCTTAGTGAATGTGTTTCATAATGGGCTGTCATGGAAAACAAAGGTTAAAGAAAGGCTTTGTTTGGAAGTTAGTGAAAGAAAGAGAAAAGAAGAGAAAATAATTAAGAAGGAAATTGGAGAGAAAACTAAAGAGAAAATGAGAGGAAAGTTAGATAGGAATTTGATTATTTTTCTTTCTCTTCTTTAAGATTCCTTTCCATTTCTTTCTCACACAACCAAACAAAGTTATTTTCAAAGGAAAAGCGAACTTGAGTTATGTATAAGAAAGAAAAGTTATCTTCCCACTATGTTTCTTTTTTTTTTTACAAGAGATAGGAAGTATGCCCACACCCAAACGAGATAAGACTAATCCACATAGGGTTGGTCGTAAAGAACCGATACCCACTGAAAGTAGTTAGAAGGGATGGTAACGGGGCGGGGTGGGCGGGTTTTGATGATCCCGAACCCAACCCTAAAATTCCTGAATGACCCCTAACCCGTCCCTACTGCAATTAAGTTTAATACAGAAGTGGTTGCAACACATATCTCGTCTTGTTCAGTACTAAACTTGACCTTTTCGTTACGAAAACCGTGTTCTTGGTCTTTCACATCTTATATCTAATCTAACAGAAGAAAAGAACGAAGCATTGTGTTTAATTTACGTCGGTAAAGAGACGATAAGTCAACTTCTTTTTTGCCCTATTTTCAGAACAATATTTGAAGTCACAACAGTCTCATGGGAAGAAGGGCAAGGTGGCAGCTATAGCGGCCTCTGTTACTGCAGCTTTGCTTCTCACATTCTGCTTATTTTGTTGGTTCGTGGTGAAGAAAAGAAAAGGTAAACAGAAATTTCAGTCTTTAGTCATCTTAATTTCTTACCTAGTGATTAAAAAAGACTTATGTCAGACGTCAAATTGACTCCTCGTTGTTTTTATTCTTATCTTGTGAATTATAATACTCCACTAATGTAACGGATCCGGGAATCCCGTAGTGCGCCTCCGCACTATGGGGTTGTAGGGCGGCCAAAACTACGTCGTTTTGGATGTGTAAAGGTTTAAAATCACAACATTTTCTTTCTTTTGGGATTATGTCAAGTTTAACATTAATATTTATATTTTTTGAGGGCCTTTTATAAATCTAGAAAATTGTTTGTGACTTCAAATCTTTACAGGACAACATTAGCTAATAAAATTCATCTATTTTGTAGAAATACTAGTTTTTTACAAAGTGTCTTTAGAAAACGGACATTCACTAGTACTATCATAGGCGTGTTTTTTTTAGAAGCCCCCTAAATATAACAAGTGGCATAATTTAGAATTTCTAATCACAATTGGCAATTTACGCATCTTTACTCTTATTCTTGTACATTGTAACCCCTTCTCATCTGAACAGGCATTAGTTTAACAAAACCGAAGGAATCCCAAAAATTAAGAAGTTCAAAAATGTGTTTAATTGTAGACTTTTTATTTTGAGAACTAGGTTTTAGGGGGAAAGACTTCTACTTCTAAAATAAAAAAAAACAAACCAACCCCAATCTAAAATAAGTGACTTTTATGTTCACGTATAGGAGAAATCAAAAATCAAATTTGATTTTGAAGAAATAGACACCCACTAAAAAATCTCACATCTTAGAATTCAACAAATAAAACTAGGTTAAAATGACATAGTTTTGAGGGATTAAGTAGTGGTATTCTTTTTGCACACCCAAAACGACATAGTTTTGGCCGCCCTACAACCCCGTAGTGCTGTGGCCCACTACGGGATCCCGGATCCTAATGTAACATCCATCTGGTCAAAATCCTTCTTTTCTCGTTCGTCTTTCTAGAATTTGAAATGAACCGTTGTTTAATAGTCAATTGCGCGTGTTATGAATTAGAGTACACGAATTCTCACGTGATTGACCTTAAATAGAATGTCGTTTTCGTGGAGCGATTAGTTTTTAAGCATATAGATCAGGAATTCTAATGTAAAATTATGTCGTGTTAGGCGCAGTTTCTTGTTCACTTGTGTTTCCCACTTTCTTATCTTAACCAAACAAGGAGACAAAAAAATTCAACAAAGCGTGTAGATCAATGGTTAGTGGTAACCTTAATGGATTCCGGAAATGAGAAGATAATGTCCATGGAACGGTTAGATTCAAAAAACATCAACTTCAACAAGAAAATCTACACAATTACGCGTTTTATAACAAGTCAACTAATCAAATCATGTCACCAAGCCAGCTTTCTTGTTCATTTTATCGTTCCCGTTTCATAGTTTCAGTAAAACAACAAATTTTACAGGTTTAACTTTTCCATTGCAATTTACTCTCTTTTCTCAAACAGTCAAACCAAGCAAGTAGGACTGTTTAGTTAATTGCATTTTGCCTAACTTGCTTTTGTGCTCAATGACAGAAACAAGAGAAGAACAAAATTTATTATTCAGTCCCTACAATACAACATCCCTTGAAGCTTCCTCAAGGGGAAAACACTTTGATGAAAGTGGCACAAATGCAGAATTAACATATTTTGACCTAAGCATCATTGTCTCAGCCACAGACAACTTTTCGTTGGCCAACAAGCTTGGCGAAGGTGGATTTGGCACCGTGTATAAGGTACGCTTTAAGCTGGAAAGCCTCACACGATTACATAACTTACTTGTGATTGTGTATATTTGAATATGGAAGATGATAAAATAGCACATAGAGTGTCGATAAGGTTGTAGAATTGTGCTAGTATTTGTCAAATGTGTGCTCAAATATGTGGTGCATTGAAATATGGAAGTGTGCATAAGAAATACATTATTCTGGCATTTTGTTTACCTTATTGACAATCCTAATCAGCAGTTGATTCCAGGACCATTTGAACATTGTCTAAGCTCAGCATGCACTGATTAAATGTAGGGTCGACTACATAATGGACAAGAAATCGCGGTCAAAAGGCTAGCGAAGAATTCAGGACAAGGGGTGGAGGAATTCAAGACTGAAGTTACACTGATTGCCAAACTGCAGCATAGGAATCTAGTGAGGTTGTTGGGATATTGCATTCAAAGAGAGGAGAAAATGTTGATCTATGAGTACTTGCCAAACAAAGGCTTGGACTCTTTTATCTTTGGTATGCAATATTTTCCTAGTTATGTTCATTTTTTGCTACTTATGGAATTATTGCTTCGGCAATGGTGGATGAGCTTGGATTTGATTAGAACTAACTTTCAACGTTTGTCCAGATCGAACAAAAAGCTCGTTTATAGATTGGGAAACGCGCTTCAACATCATTTTGGGGATTGCTAGAGGGCTATTATACCTCCACCAAGACTCTAGACTAAGGATAATCCATAGAGACCTAAAAGCCAGCAATGTGTTACTAGATGCCGAAATGAATCCAAAAATATCAGATTTTGGTATGGCTAGAATATTCGGAGGGGACCAGATCGAAGCTAATACAAACAGGGTGGTTGGAACATAGTAAGTGAATGTCCATTCTGCATTTTTGTTGGGATACGGAGAAAGGTGCAAAGAAGCCATTAAACTCTAATGCTTGTTTGACATTTGTGGTTGCAGTGGCTACATGTCACCTGAGTATGCAATGGAAGGGCAATTTTCGGTAAAATCTGATGTTTTCAGCTTTGGGGTTCTGCTCTTGGAGATCATTAGTGGCAGAAAGAACAGCAGCTATTATAAGGACAATTCTGTGAATTTAATTGGGCATGTACGTCAATAGGTGTATACATTTGTCAAATTTTCTTAGTATTCATGGAAAATCCTTTAGTTAACAAATCTCCTAATCTTTAAAATATCAATTTTATTACACAAAAAAAGAGATGGTCAATGCCAACAACAGAAAGGTTTCCTTCTATTTTTGGTATACTCTTTTGTTTTAATACTGGAATTCTATCATTTTGTAATAAAACACCAGCGAGATAAACTTTAAAACTGAGGGCTTTCCTTTAATGATGGTGTCGTTGTTCACGTCGTTTGTTACAGGTTTGGAGCTTGTGGAATGAAGGCCGGGCCGAGGAATTAGTTGATTCAACGATGAGCGAATCATATTCGGATAAAGAAGTTCTGAGGTGCATTCACATCGGTCTGTTGTGCGTGCAAGAATCAGCCAACGATAGACCAAATATGTCGGATGTTGCTTTCATGTTGTGTAACGAAACAGTACTTACTCCCCCTAAGCAGCCCGCATTCATCTTTAAAGGAGCTGACAGCAGACTGGACACTTCCTCATCGGCAAGTCTTGGAGCTATTTCTGTGAATGACGTTACAATGTCCGCGGTTCGAGGTCGATAGGAGCTGAAAGATTATGTAGTTGTGTTCTTGCTTCATCTTTTACCAAAATGAGATGTCTTTAGGATTCGTTTTCTGTCATGAATTTTTTTTAGTGTTTGTAATGGTATATGTAAGTAGTCATCGAGGACATGTCTGTAGCCTCTTTTACCTGTAAATTAGAATTTAAACATTCTTTTCTGGTGAATGAGAAATCCTTTGAAACCAACAAACTTACATAGAGTCGAGGAATGCATACCTTCCAATTACATAAAAATCAATCGAACAAGATAGAGCAAAAACGTCGTGGGAAATTTTCGAGGAATTTTGAATCACAGTACTAAGAGGGGACTGGTTTAAGTAGATAAATTGGGATACGTTAATGCGAGTGTTAAAACAGATCTTGTCAAGGAAGAAGGTTTTGCGTAAAGTATAAACGTAAAAAGTACTTAGAAGGAAACCCGGTTTGCAACGAAATGAATCCGATCCAGGAAAATATTGAACTTAATTAGAACACAACGAGCAAGCATAGGAAAAAATGGAAAAGGGTACTTTGTGCTTTCTGTATTTCCATTTTCAAGATTTTCAGGTTCATGTCCTAACATGTGTTCGGTCAAGAAAACGAACAACCACACGAGCATACACGAAAGTCGAGTGATTATTCAGTGCTTCTGGAGTCCCGTGAGTGGTGAGCTGACTTATTGGCCGAAGGAATGAGAAAACGAAGTTGGCAGTTTTGGTTGATCTTTAATCACTACTGTTAGCAAATCGAGTCAAATCTATCAGCCCCACTCCCCTTATTGTTGTGACCAATATTTTCAACCACTTAAGAATGGTAGGACCGTAGGAGGAACATTGAACTGGACAAAAAATGGATAAATTTATTTTTAGTTTTGTACCATGGAAAATTCTAAAATCAACTCATTTGGACTGATAATAAGGCTTAAAAAGTGTATTAAAACATGTGAAAAATATATAGGAATGTGTAAAAAAGTGTATAGAAAAGTGAAAAAAAAATACCACATTGAAGTTTGTGTTTTTTTGTTTTCTTGTTGCCTTATTGTCAACCCAAGAACCCTTGTAACATTTCATAGTGGTGCTAAAGCTTTTTTCTCCACACTCAATTTAGGGTGTTAGACTGTTGAGGTTAGGCCGCAAGAGAGCAATTTGTTACGAGACCTATAAGAAAACTAGTTGAGATGTGTGTATACTGATCCAAACACTTATGACCCACCGTTAAACCAATGCAAAGCTTTTAGGGCCTAGCACCTGTGACATGACTCAAAAAGAGGGGTTAGTAATAGGAGTAGTATGTAGGGTCAGAGAAACGTTGTACATTCATGTGAATTAATGGCTTTTGTAACCAAAAAGTGAAGGTAATTACTCAAATCAACCCCTAATAGGAGTATTAATTTTGCACCGCCTCCAAGGAATTGTAGGCCTGTCATTTGCACTTTGCAGAGCAGAAGTTCTGTTTCCAGGGCTGTGATGGCATGTCTGCTTTCAACAACAAAGTTTAGCTTTTGGCATTGATAGCACCCAACCCTTAATTTAGCCATAAAAAAGGCACTCAACCCTTCTAGAGGCCAAAGAGACATTAATGAAACTATATATGGTCTAGTATACAAGTCAGGTGTCTCGTACGAAAATGGATCAGAGATGGAGTATAGGGTTGGACGTCCTATCGTGTCGAATCGGGTTCGTGTCAAAATGACTTATTTAATTAATTGTGTCAAAAAAATAAACCTTAACCCGACTTGCTATTAATCGTGTCAACTCGAACACGACACGTATTGACATGATTAACTTGGAATTTGGAAATGATCTGTTTAGCCAAATTTGACCGGGACACGACATGAATTGACACGATAAATTTGTGTGATTCTCGGGTCACGTTAATTCTCGGGTTATGCGGGCTAAATTTGTGTAGTACTCGGGTTACCGTGTCAACACGAATAGACGAATAAGTTAATTTGTGTCATTCTCGGATTATGCGAGATGAATTTGAACAAGACCTGTTTACTAATCGTGTTCTCGGGTAGTGTCATATACATGTTTCGTGTCAGAAATACTCAAAACTAACCCCTAACTCCGTGTCTTGTTCAGGTCGTATTGTCATGACGTGTCATAAATCCCCACTCTCAGTGGAGTATATGTAAGTATAAATAAATATTACGCATGCCCAAAAATTTAAAATAAATCATTTAAAGCGATAAGACGGGTTTTTGGTTTAGCTTAAGTAGTTTATGTAACTTGTGGATGAAGCTGTGGTCCGATGGAGATGAAAAGAATTAGGTAGTGTTCTATAAACAAAAAACAATTTTTTTCAAAAATCAAGACATGTCATGATCTTATAATACCACATAAAAAACGGTGAAAATCCAGTTTATTGTAAAAGCACCCTTAATGGAACACTCCCTTAGGACATCCACAGTGGGCTCCCTAAAAATGGCTCCTAAGTTGACTCCTAAGGTGTACACATAAGCCTAATTGGGGTCTATTTAACACTCCTGGAGTTTGCTAAATATAGAGAGCATACGTGCACCCAATGGACTAGCAAGAAAATTTTCTATTTTGTGAAGAAAGTAATAAAAAAGTGTGGGTCCCATAAAAAAAAGGATTAAAAGGGCTTGGGTCTCACTTTGAGCTAGCTACAAGACTAGTTAGATTTAGTTAATGGGTTAGGAGCCATGCTTAGGAGCCATCATTGGGAGCTTGTATTGGGAGCCCATTGAAGACCATAATTGATCAAATGACTTGCTAAATTTTAGGAGCCTCACTTAGGAGCCATTTTAAGAGTCCACTGTGGATGCCCTTAGCCCCATTCTCCCCAACTTCATTTTGATATTTTTCTAATCTTGTCTAAATGGTTTTTATGAGGTAAAACGATATTAATGCCAATGTCAAAACAATTTGTAAGTTGTACATGTATTTTCTCCCCAAATCTGTTTTAAAATTTTAAAAGCAAAATTAAAAATTCCAAATTGAATATATATATATATATATTTGTTTGACAGGGGGTTAGCGGGAGAGTTAGTGAGTTATTCTAGAGGGAGTCCAAAAACTATCCATAGCCCTAAACCCCAGACGCCTCTGCCGAAGCTCGAACCCTGGCTAGGAGATAACAGCTAAACTACAATCCCTTGGTTACAAATTGAAGTTTAATTTAAGTGTCTTAGTTAAATATGGTAAATTAACGATAATTACTATAATTGATACTACCAAACACCACCTATGAACTTTTCTTAAACAAGCAAGTAAAAGATGACATCCGTGATGACATCCGTGATCATACTAAGCTTAAAAGATTATATGGGATATACCCCGTAAATATGGAGTATATCCTTAATGGCCCCAAATGCTACCGCCTTATGATAGGGGAAGAAAAGAGGATGATGCAAAAATTGTGTTGATGAGATTATGTGTGTTAACTTATAGTATTTTTTTTTGTAAAATGAATGTATCTCAAAAACATACTCCCTCCGTCCCTTTTTAAATGACCACTTTCACTTTTTGACTTTATTTTTAAATTGTCTATAACTTTCAATCTATAATATATTATGTACTTTTGAAAAAATTGTATTTTAGAATTCATTGATTTCTATAAAACAATATCCATATTGCATATTTTATGTAATATAGATTGAAAATTATAAACAACTTTCGAATCCAGCTGGAATAGTAACATCATCACTTAAATAGGGACGGAGGGAGTATTGATTAACCAACGGAACTAACTCAGTTGTCCAGGGCTCTTGCATCTCACTAGGAGGTCAGGAGTTCGAATCTCCTTGCCTGCGTGCAGGGGCTTTTCTTTTATTTGTTTTTTTCTCTGTTTCTACCCTGTAACGGGTTTATTTCTTATATTGATTAAGTTGTTGGACTTGGTTGCCTCGTGGACTCTCACAATTCATGTAGGGTTCCGGGTTGGTACTTTGTACTTTATATGCGATGTAATTGATCTCTCTTCTATCGATTGACAAAAAAAAAAAAAGCATATTGATTGATATCCGATCAATTCACTTACCCCAACAAATTGTTCCAATTTCCAAAACAATAGTCCTGTTCCCTTTAGATGCTAGAGGATCTTGTCTCTTAACAACATTTCATGAATTACAGGTGCCGTTCAACCACAAAAAAAAAAAAAAAAAAAAAAAAAACTGAATTATTAGGTGTTGGAAGAGAATGTTTTATAAAATAATTAATTGATCTTAGTCGGCTAACAAATGAAATCATTCCATTAACTTGTTTTAATTTTATCACTTAGATAAGCTAATTTTCTTTAAAAAAAAAATAACCATACTTTAATTTTGTACAAGGTTAGTCTGCGAATGTCAAATATCTAAACATTAATACTACATGCATGAAAGAAAAAATTGAGTTGGGACAAAAGACATACCAACATCCTCTTATTCACACAAGTTTTTTATTTCTCTCTATCTGTTCTTTAAAAAAAAATAAAAAAAAAATCAACACAAGGTTGTTTTAGCTTGATTATAATGTACCAAGGTAGAGAGGTGTGGGGAGCTTATGTATATCCACACATTCCTTATACGTATATCCACCTTCTTTGGTCACCCCGTCATTGAACCTAAGATTTTTTCTACGAAACCAAGCAATATCCAAACCAACCCAATCTTCAATACCTGAATTTTTCCATGCTTCTATCTAGAACTGGGAAAGTGCTACGCAACGTTTTGTGCTGGGACGTTCACCGCGCTCGATTGGAGACGTTCACCGCGCAGAGCTCGTCGAGTACTACAAGTGTACAAAAAGTAATTAGCTCGATTGAATATCGTTAGGTGCCTCATCGAAACATTATTATCTTGAAATGCATGATTCCAAATGGATCTGAAACACTAGATTAAAGCCACTGCAACAAGTTATATGTGCTCTGATGAGACACTTATCGATATTCAATCGAGGTGATTTTTGGTATACATGTAGAATTCGACAAACTCTATGCGGCGAACGTATTCGATCGTTGACATGGCTCCGTCACGGCGGCCCGTGCCCGCGCAACACCCACCCCAGGTTCCATCTATCTAGCCTCTCCAACCACTATCTGGCCATCCCTCTCTTTCTTCTCCAATGACCCCATAAAACCTCTTCCTACCTATACTCCCATGCCCTAGCTTCTCTTTCAAGTTATGACAAGCAATTTTACAACATTCATAACAAAAGATTAATAATTAATCTTTTTAGTATTCTTTTAGTAAACTTATTAATTAATTCAGGTTCTAAAATATATAGCCTCCAAATGTTTCTAGCAACTTCTTCATTGAAATTAAATGTGTGGAATTGGAGGTGGTCTTCGATGGTTGTGTTTAATTAGGAGAATGGCGTGGTGGTAATTCAATGCGCATTAGTGGGAAAGTTGAGAGGGGCGAGGTGGAAGCTGGGAACGTGTAGTGCACCAAAGGACTACTGAGTTGTACGTATATCCTCAATTCAATTGTTCATCTCCTCAATAGATGGTTTAGATTCATGGATGTATTATTACTACTAAGAATACACTCCACCACTAAGAATTTGCAATCATATCTGAACAGTTGATTGCAACATTCTCAACAACCCCATTGTTTATATATAGATAATATATAATTTTTTTTTTTGAAGGGGTACAACCCTGTAGTGTTTTGGGGAACTACAGAATCTCCAGATCCGGGTGAGGTAGGGAGGAAAGAGCGACAAATAGGTTTTAGTTTCTTCCTTTGAATTTTGTGATGATGGCTGAGAACAGAGACCAAAGCAAACCATTAAGTTCGAACAGAGCAAGGGACCATAAAACCATTAAGTTCGAACAGAGCAAGGGACGATAATGTTAATTTTCCTACCTTAGGCATTAGTTTGTAAATTTAAAAACCTCAGGGTAACGTATTCGTAGTTTATGTATACCAAGAAGAAACGTCACTGCATTTAATTATGAGTTCTCATCAGCCCGTAACGGTAGGCTTTTCCCGTGACACATTGGACCATTACACCAAAAAAAAATTAATCTCCCCAAAATACCCCTCCACAATCATCTACTCAAAACAAGGCTTTTTTGGGGCATTAATGAAAAAGTCCCAACAGTTGCGACAACTTTCCCAGGGTCCTCATTGAAAAGGAACCACTCCCGTCCATTTCCCACCTTTGCTGGCAAAAGCCACCGACAGAAACCCAGGACAAGACCGTTGAAAATGAATAGAATCGCAGCCAACGGACAGAGGGGAGCTGCTGTCCCTGGCAAGGGATAGCATCTGCTGTCCCCGGAGATTCCGGAGAGTTTCGGTCTCGTGTCGATGATCGGAAACGTTCACGTCGAAGAGCTCGCTGAGTAGAACAAGTATACTAAAAATTAACTCAATCGGATACTATTTAGTACCTGATCGGTACAGATATAACTCGGCAATAATGGGTTTGAGTGGTTATGATATAGTGTTTTGGATGCATTCTCTTCAAGATAAAAATGTTTCGATTAGGTACTAAATGATATCCGATTGAGCTAATTTTTGGTGCACTTGTTCTACTCGGCGAGTTCTTCGACGTGAACGCTTCCGATCATCGACACGAGACCGGAACTCCCCGGAATCGTCGGGGACAGCAGGTGCTGTCCCTGGCAAGGGACATCAGTGCCCCTCTGTCCGCAACGAACATTCCACTCTCTTCTTTTTTCTCTAATTCGGTCCGTTTAGTTGCGCAGAAAGAGGGGAAAACGATGCGAAAAATGACTTTTCAGTATTTCTTCGGTGTTCAGTTACTGAGAAAGTTAATTTTGAAATACATTCTTGTAAAATATACTAGAAGAAATTCTTAAATTTTCTACTAAATTTCATGTCAATTGAACACATAGACAAATATGAGGAGTTCTATATTTTAGTAGTTCATTTCGTTTTGCTTTCACAAAGAATACATTCTACAAACATCATTCTTGAAATTCAATGATGGAGTTCTTCTCCGCAGGGGCAGAGCTATGTAGGGTAGGAGGTGGCCCCGGCCTCCCCTCAATTTCCTGTTTTAGAGTATATTTTTCATATTTTTAATAGCTAGTTTTTAAAAAATATAAAATTGTAAACATAATTAATAAGTAAGAACAATTTTCATTTCGGGAATAGTAAATTAGTGAATGATACCGTGCGATAATAATACTGCGGTTGTCGAATTATATAATAAAAACAATAGTCGAAATTAATTTTTTAATTTACCAAAACTAACCAATAAAACTCGAATGATTGAATTTAGTCTTGAAAAAAATTACAAAACGAAGATTTCTTTCATAATTCGACCTCCTCTGATTTCAATTCTTGGCTCTGCCATTGCTTCTTCAGTCTCCTTAATTGGGGTTCAAAGTCTATGCTGCACAACAAACGTGCTATGCGGCCTATTTGAGGCCCACCTCGGGTCTCATTTTTTGATCTGAACCGTTCATTTTGTTTGTCTCGTCGAGTATAAACTTCACGTCAAAATTCATATTGATCGGACATCGATAACTATGTGATCGGTGACTATTTAGTATATTTAGTGTTCTGTTCTCAACAAAAATAGAGTCTGAAAATGTAGTTAAACATCTCTGATCAACATGAATTTTAACGTAAACCACATACTCGAGAAAACGAACAAAAGAAATAATTCGGATAAAAAAATAGGACCCTAGATTGGTCCCAAATGAGCCGCACACAGACCCTGACCCCCTTAATTGTGTTAACCCTGACCTACGTAACTTGGTTATGCATTCCGTTGAATATAATCTGACGAGAAAAAATTAAAAATTCGCGAAACTCAACGGAAGTTTCAAAAGGAATTGTCAAACTTTGAGGGTATTTGAGACATTTCATTCACTGGTCATACTAGAAACCTCCACCTTTATAGGAGGTGTAGTATTTCAGAAGTGTCAATCTCCATGAGATGACCTAAAAACCTCATTAAAACCTCATTAAAACCCCTCTTTCTTTCGTCTCCTGTTTCTAGAGAGAGAAAATAAGAGAGAGAGAGAGAGAGAGAGAGAGAGAGATGGATCCCGACGACTTCAAATGCCCGATTTCCTTAGAGATAATGTCGGACCCTGTTATACTCTCATCGGGTCACACCTTCGATCGGTCGTCAATCCAACGGTGGTTAGACTCCGGCCACCGGACTTGTCCAATTACCCAACTACCCTTATCCGAACCTCCTTCTCTCATCCCTAACCATGCCTTACGGAGCCTAATTTCCAATTACACCCTCGCCCCTCTCCCCAAACCTCAATCCAACCACCCTCCTCCTCACCCACAAACCCTAGTCTCAACCCTAACCTCCCCTTCTTCCCCTATCAATTCGAAACTCAGCTCGCTCGATCAACTCAGCAAGCTCTCCAAGCGCGACTCGTCCCTCCGACGCTGGTTGACCGAGTCTGGCGCCGTTTCGGCTGTTCTCAACTGTGTCGACTCGCACGACGCCAATTTGCAGCATAAAGCTTTGAACTTGCTGTTGAATTTGAGTCTGGATGATGATAATAAAGTGGGTTTGGTGGCGGAGGGCGCGATTAGGCGTGTGGTCGCCGTCCTGCGCGGCGGCGGAGTGTCGTCTGAGTCTCGGGCCGTGGCGGCGACGACTTTGACCAGTCTGGCCGTTGTGGAAGTGAATAAAGCTACAATCGGGGCGTACCCGTATGCGATTCGGGCTCTTGTTTCGCTTCTTATAGAGGGAAATGGGAGGGAAAAGAAGGAGGCTGCCACAGCGCTGTATGCTATATGCTCGTATCCGGGTAACCGGGTACGGGCCGTGGAGTGTGGGGCGGTGCCTGTTTTGATCGGTATGGCCGGCTCAGGCGTGGAACGGGCGGTTGAGGTATTGGGTTTGTTGGCAAAGTGTGAGGAAGGTAGAGAAAATATGATGCAATTGAGTGAGTGCATTGGGGTTTTGGTTCATGTGTTGAGGAATGGGAATTCTAGAGGGGTGCAATATGCACTGATGACATTGACTCTGTTGTGTAGTAATAGTAAAGATGTGAGTTTGGAGGTTTTGAAAGAAGGGGTTGTTGAGATATGTGTGAATTTGCTGGGAACTGACAATGAAAAGGTTAGGAGGAACGCTTCGAGTTTGATTCAGGTTTTGAGGGGGAAGCGGATGATGGGTTTTTGAATGGTGAATTGAGTTTGGATTTTGGATGAAGATGGAAGTGAGAAAGAGGAGTGGGTATGTTGGAGGTGAGAGGGTTGATGGTGTTTGTCTTCCTATCTTGGTGAGTTGGGTCCTCTCTGCTTTTGATTGTTTATTGTTTCTGTACAAAAAAGGGATAGATGTTGTTCTTCTTTTGTACCTTGTATATTCCAATAAAGATGAAAAATAGGAGCTTTATGTTTTAACTGTGTTTGTTGAGAGTCCTAGATTAGCTCTTTCAATACTTAATTGTGCAAACTTGAGTTCTTGGAAGCCTTTTCGGATATTTATAGATCACAAATGAAAATTGTTGATTGCTTCCATTTTCATGTTCCTTCTGTTAATCAGGATGGAAGATGTGGATTCTTGAATCTCTTATTCATGCTGAGGTATGAAAAATAAATAAACTGGTTTATTTTTTTGTCTTTATTCAAAAAATTCACATTTGTTAGTTTTGTATCAATTTTTTTTTTAAAGATTATTGGTTTGTCTTCCTTATATGGGCCCCCTTTTGAAGAGCTAAGAAAAACAAGTCTTTGTCTTCGTAGCAGCGTTGTCAGGTTACAGTCCGGTCTCTGCTGGTGTCACTGGAAGGTGCCCTCTGCTGTGACATGAAGTGGCAGTCAAAGCTAGGTTAGATCTTCTGGTTATCTCTAGGCTTCTCAGGCTAGGCTAGCTCTTCAACTGCTATTAATATAATATCAAGAAGAGATTCTAAGGCTATGTCCTATAATTCGAATCAAATAACAATAAGACAAGGTTAAGGTTCGAGCTACTATTAAGATGATTGGATAACGAGGGAGGGGAACTCCCAAGAAGAACAGTATCTTGCGCCCGGCTCAATCCCTAAGACTTTTGGTTAGAACTGCAATTTTGATTCATTCAACCGAACGGGGAACAAAGTTTCGTCTCGACGGAATCTAAAAAGTAAAAAATTATTAGCTATGCTAAACTTTCTGTGAATAAAGACAAAAATAATCCAATAATCCACAAAAATTTGGATATTATTGTCTTCAGTAAACTTTTTAAAAATTTTGATCATAATTTTATATTTTCTAGATTTCTCTCGAGACGAACTAATAATCTACAAAAAATTGACACAAAACTAACAAATGCGAATCTTTTTTTGAATGAAGTAAAAAAAATAAATAAATAAAAACTGGTTGGTTCAATTTGCCAAAGCATTTAACACTTCTGCTATTGCTAATTTTGTTTCTGGACGTTGTCATACTCACGCTTAATACCTTTACATGGTTTCGGTGACTAATCTTGCTAGTTGTCACCAACTTTACATTGTGAAGTGAATAATGTAATCTGGAAAGTAGGAAGTTGATAACTTAGTGAATTTATTTGATTGAAGATAATATTGCGGAAAATGGAATGCGGATAGCACAATACCATCATAGTTTCCCATATTAGAGTTTGTAAGTTGTTTTCGTTCTTGAGATGCATTGACCTGGATTTTCTTGGCCCCGAGTCCTATTTTTTTTGTTGTTCTTCTAGCCATGTAATTTTTCCGGTTATCTTTTAGCATAGCCATATAGCTCTGCTCTGTATAAGAGAAATTTTGTTACTGTAAATTCAGTGACAAGGGTTCAGCGCTGCAGCATTAGAACTTGCATTGTTCGTTACTCTGTTTAGTGGATGATTTCGACATCTCCATAATACTGGCATGCCATTTCTAGGACAATTTTATAACAGACAATGAGGTCCCCCCATTCTAGCCTTTAGAGTTGTAATTTAACTTTGTACTCTCAGATTCTCAGTTATTATATTTCAATGAATTCCAACAATTCCTTACCTACTTATGACTTGAAGAACAAATGAACGACAACCAAAGAAAGGAGCTGTAATTGTTACATAGTTAAAAGTTGTAGTGTGGACCCATTCCTTTTGGATTAGGATTTAAGGTTTAACTACTTTCGGCGAGAGCAACAGTGCTTGTGCTGCTAGTTGCAGAAAAATATGGTACCAAAGTTAAGATAATTGGTGTCTGCATGTATTTGTAATTTTGTATCTTGAAATAGGCACTGCTGCTTCCCCCAAGGTTGGACAGTTACAGTTATAACTTCATGTCATAGCAGGGCAGGGGAATAGGCTAAATCGGGCGATGTCGTCGTCGGTCATCTGCTCTCCTTTAGCGTTCTTGTTTGGCTTTGGCTGTGGAGATGCAACCCTGTAAACACCTGTTACATGAATCCTTCAAAATATATAAGTATCTATCGGACAATCCACTCGGATAATGCTGTATTAAGGATTTTAAATATCTCGGGCGTGTCATTCAAATAAAAATTAGATGAATTTGATAAATAGACACGTACCCACACCTGATATTTATCCGTGGTCATGTGACACAGCTTACAGCAACAGGATGTGACCAGCTTGTCGGGGCAAATCATATAAGTTTTGAATCATGTTTTTGCCTTTATATCAAATCAGTTTACTGAAAAATTGTTAAGGTTTGACCAATGTAACCCTGTACCTGTTCTGTTCCATAATGTTAATTGGTCTTGACTCTTGATTCATTCTCTACCCTTTTTGTGGTTGTCGAGTTCCTTACATCTGGCTCTCTCTCTGTATCATTCCAATTTTATCGGATGCAACACACCCGAAGTTTGGCGGTCTAACTTTTTGAATTTAGTTAGTACTAACAACCTTTTTGTGTTTGGAGTCCAACCGTTTATCGTGTGTAAATATATGGATTAAAGTCGTAATCTAGGTTTTCTTTCTCCCTCTCTCTCTAGATGTCAAACTTTTGGTTTGTAGAAAGAGAACCCGTGCTCGGATGCAACCGAATCTCTTGATTGATGTTCCTTGATGGATTTCGTTGTGTTAGTTAATTGGGTTAGGGATGGCAATTCCAACAGATCCGATCCATTCCCACCCCATTCAGATTAGAGTTTTGAGGTTTTTTTCTGGATCAGATTGGATTGAAGTAAAATAAATAAAAAAATTGGGGATTGGGTTGGAGGCGTTTCCTCATACCTCCGACCCGTTCCCCGCTCCGTTCCACGCTCCATTGTTATACTAGTGTATCTAATATGTGATGTGATTTATATGTGGACCCTTAAACTTATTACTCCTTCCGTTTCTTTCTAGGTGTGTTGCTTCTTAAATCCAACTTATTAAAAAACATCATCATTACTACTTTCACGTTTACCTTTACCTCCACTTTACACCTTTTACATTAACTTTTACCTTCACTTACCAAAATTATCCTTTACTTTTACCCATTAACTTTTTACCTATTATCTATTCAAAAGGGCAAAAAAATAATTGTATAAACTTTTACATATTAACTTTTCAAAACACATACATATTAATAAGGGATAGCCGAAAATGAAATACTCAACAATTAGAAAGGGACAAAGTGAGTATTAGCTAGTAGGGTTTCCACCATATTTTTACTAGTTTATACACAGCAATCCACATGCACAGTAATATACATTCTAAGGCTTGAATGTAATTTCTTTAGTTTGGTTGGTTGGGATTTTTGTTGAAAATTCGACAATTGTTGCCATGTTTCTCATTATTGGCTTGGATGTAAGATATGTTTGAGTAATAGTAAAAAATAAAAAATAAAACATATAAAGTTTTTAAACCATTGTTTTTAGATTGCTAAATTCTTACACCATTTTTTTTTAAACCAAACATACCTCTTTTTGTTAATTATAATATGAAGTGTTTGTTTTAACAAACATATCGAATTTCACTAATAATATTAATGTACGGGTTCAGTTTCCAAATTTGTGCGCCCCACAAATACAAATTTCTGAATCCGTCCGTGCTTGTAACAAAGTTAGAAGTCAATCAATTCAGGTGGTCCCACAGACTAGTATTTGATTCTTTGAGCTTATCGAATCATTTCAAAGAACAAAGTAGTAACATTTTATAGTGTGGGGTTGACTAGTTTTCTTAATCTCTTTTTGGTAATTAGTCTTAATATGAAATTTATAGTGTGGGGTTGGTTCTATTAGTGGTTGCCGCCCTACGAATGCGACGTTTAGACAAAATAATTAGGCTAATTGAGTGTTTACATTTTATAATTAACTGCTAATTGTCATATTTTCAAAGTGGTTTTCGGAGTTCGATAGGGTTTTGGTGGATGGAAACTTCAAGGAAGAACGCTAGATCTAAAGAAGAACAAATGGATAAAGTGTTAGCGTTTCTTTTTATGCAATTATTTTTTTGATGGGTGATTTTCAAAAAAGCAATAGTGTGTATATCTATAGATATTAGGTGTGATGCAATAGCATGTACACATATTTGTGCACATGCCCGAATACAGATGTTTAGAAATATCTTATACGCGTTGGCCTCATAAAAGCATTAAAACGGTACATGATGACACCACGATAAGAATGCATTGATAGATGTGATCTCAAATTATACAAGAAAATCTCAAAAGCTTGTGACCTCATGTCATGAAAATTGTTAACCGCAGGGAGCGTCTTGTAATTTCCCTAACTAATTGTCGTTCCAAGTTTTGACATAAATCAGAAATTGATAAGTCAGTTTTTCAATCGATGTATTGTAAGAGAATGACCCGTATCGTAATTTGCATTAAATCGGTTTTGGATTTAAGTCAGGAATTAGAACAAAGCTATCGTCGATAAGTCAAAATAATTGTGGATTATACATCAGCTCGTGTGCAAAATGGTAAATTGGTAGGTAACTACGAATTGTGAGGCCCCCTTGAGAACACTAAACCAACCAAATACGTATAAATTTCTCTGAAATGTGAGGCCACCTTGAGAATGACTTCAATGCAGCCAATACTGCATTTTATATTAGTTGTTGGATCCCTATATGTTGCATTTTTCAAACTGATGTTATATGGGTAGATTTCAGTAAACACTCCTGAATTTTACAAAAATCACAGTATTACCCCTATACTCTTTGAAATGACACTGCACTCCCTGTTTTGGTATTTTGTGTAACACTTTAGTTCATTTGCTCTTAGTTTTTTCACCTTTCTGATTTGCGTTCATGAGAGAAATATAAAAAGTATAAAATTATGCCAAAAAGCTAAAAAAGTTCATTGACGACAAAATAATTCAAACACACGGGATTTTTTTTTTTGTTTGATTCGGTCCATATTTTACCATCTTTTCAACTTTTATTGACAATAATTCAAACAAACAGGATTTTTTTATTTTGTTTGATTTGGTCCATATTTTACCATCTTTTCAACTTTTATCATTGAGATGAGTATGAAAAATTAAATATTTTCAGCTCATAACATTCCCTTGTTTTTTTCTAATTTTCTCAAAAAGGGAAAAAGAAATCTAAATCCCATTTTGCAACAGGTCGTCGGCCAACTTCGGAGAGAGAGAGAGAGAGAGAGAGAGAGAGAGAGAGAGAGAGAGAGAGAGAGAGAGAGAGAGAGAGAGAGAGATTTGTGAAAAAGAAGACAGCGTGAACAGAGTAGTAGATTAGGGGTTTTCACACATGATAAGCAGGTGGATGGTCATGGTATTGACGAAAAGGCTAAATTTAGGCTGTGTGGATGAACGACTAAGATTTGACATGTGGGTGTCCCATATGAATTGAATTAGGTCTAGTTTGATGCAAACGGTTTTGTTTGCCTAAAAAATTGAAGATGAACTGATATTTAATTTTTTTGAAAAATCAAAACTTAATCGAACCGAACCAAGGCAACAATAAAACTGACCAGATTTTATAAAAATGTCTAGTTCGATTGGTCGGTCGATTTTTCGGTGAAACCTTTCATTCCTAATAGAGACCTTGCTTTTGTTCTTATCATGATGAGTTCTCTTATAACGCTCCAACTCATCGAAGGTAGACAGGCCCGACCCTGAACAATAGGGCAAAGCAGCCATGGCCTCCCAATTTCTTAACCAAAAATAGGGCCCTTACGAATCACCTTGTTTAAAAAACTGACTTAATTTATGAACTGGCTTAAGTTTGTTTTCAAAAACTTACTTTACTTATGTTTGTTTTTAAGTTAGTTTGGAAATAAGTCAATTTCTAGAACAACCCTTAATATTGGTTAGCACTTGAAAAAAAAAAAAAATTTGATTTTCACTCTCTGTTTTTTTTTTTTAAACTCCTTTTTTGGTCGTTTCCATGTGAAATTATCAAATTGCCCTTCTGATGTAATAAGTGAACGTAGTAGAAAGGCTAGTTTAGTAATTTCATGTGAATAGTGAGGAAAAAAAAAGGAGTGCACGAGTAGCAAAGGCTACAGTGAAAATCATTTCCCAAAACCTTCTTATCTTTGCTTTTCAATGTCCAATCCAATTTTTCCATTGGTCTTGTGGTTTTCAAACTCCAAAAACCAAAAATGATGATTTTATATAGGATCTTTTAGGGTCACTAATCTTCTGCACTAGGCCACGTTTGTGAACCCAAAATTTGTCTTTTTGAATGGTATACAGTTTTTGTGGCTGACCAGACTTGGGCCATAGCTTGCACCCAAGCATAAAAAGGTAATATGAAATGATTGGGTTAGTGCTGAGCCAGCAGAAAGGAGAAAGCCCACATAATACTACCACCCAAAAGCCAACAAAATCCACCAAAAGCGAGAGTAATGTGAAATCTCTAAATATCTAAATAATTTTGATTTGATATGGTTTACAATTAGAATAATTCTACAGTGTCATGTAAATTTTTCTCAATTTCTTTCATAGACGAAAAATAATTATACATGGGTGCTGTAATTGTTGACCACAAAAAAAAAAAAAACAATGTCATGTACAATACATTAATATACTAGACAAAGTTATCGATACGCCGAGTACATTTTTGGTTGAAAATACTTTCCTAAGTCAGCCCCCATTGGCCTATAATTCTGGCTCTACTACTGAAACTTGTAATTACATCTATGGAAGTATTTCGTAGAAGTGTGACAAATAGATGTCCATTTGTAAATTTTTTAGAAATATAATCAAATTATTGGATTGTGGGTGAAGATTTGACCATAATGCCCTTATTATTATGGCTCCTTATAAAAACATTACAACATTATTTTCTTCGATATCATGAAAAAAATAATTTGAAGTATTACACATCATAGATATACGTAATCCGCATATTTAAATTGACCAATGATTATAATAATATTTTTTGTTACCAACTTTGATAAATGTGATAGCAACTTAACTTTGGTACGATAATAGACATATATACACAATCTGCATATTTAAATTGACCAATTATTATAATATTATTTTGTTATCATCTTTGATAATAGATATGATAGCAACTTAACTTTGGTACGATAATAAAATAAAAATAAAAATCTTAGCTTCAGCATATTAGCAAAAACAAATAGTCCATGAGTGCAGCACTGCAGCTTCAATACAGGTTTGTTTTTGTGTGAAATGGTTTTTTTTTTATAGACAAAAAACAAGAATATCAAATCATCAAATTAATCAAAAGCTAGTCACCCATAGAGGGTAGGAGAATAAATAAGGGAATTTCAAATCAGAAATTAAATGCTAACTCACCCATATCGGGTGATAGTTCATGGTTGATAAGGATATCTATATAAGATTTTGCAGTAAGTGTAGGATAGATTAGTAAATGTTAAGGATAGAATAGTCAATTAGTCATCAAAAGTTCAAAATCTAGAATTAGAATCCAAAGTAGTCTCGGAGCCACTTTTGAGATTGTGACCTCTTATGCTAGTCTTGAGAATGGCCATTCTATTATAATCCTGTCCCAGAATCCTTGCCAAACACTTCTATAACCCAAAAACACTATTCAGAACTCAGGATCCGGAATCCCTCCCAGACACAGATTTGTATAATAAATATTCACTATCAGTAAATTAACTTTTAATCCAAACTCTACAATCTACAATGCAGAACCTATAATTCAATACAGAAAATTGGGCTAGAGGCCAACATTAGAGATCTAATAGGCTTTTGGTACAGATTACATTTTGGTAAGCCCTGCAATCCATTGATAGATTTATTTAAGAGTCTGAGGTCCAAAATGTTACAAAATTGCCCTCTCGCTTGCGCCTCGTTACTCGCTTCTCTCTGGCGCTTCCGCAGTGTACAGATTATTAGGCCCTGCATTTGGAGACGGGTGTTCTATGCTGCTGCACGTCCCATGGTATCAACATCTGGAGATACTCCTTAGCTACTGCATTTGCTTCCTTTTTTACAAAAAAAAAAAAAAAAAAGGAAATAAAAATGAGGTAGTTGCATGCTCCTTATGACGTGGGACCTATTGGACTTTTGGATTCTACAGGGTTATAATTCTTCCAAAAATGATAGGTACACACCCTCTCAACCACTCCCTACCACACCCTCTCTCACATGTGTGGTGGGGCTCACCCGGTGGGTCCCAGTGGACCCCATCACACATGTGAGAGAGGGTGTGGTAGGGAGTGGTTGAGAGGGTGTGTACCCATCATTGTTCTAATTCTTCTTTGTCTTTAAAAAATCGAGGAGTTTGCATTGATGTTTGTTCTCAGCTCAATTTGTTCACATTTCCTTTGAAACTCAATTTTTTAATTTTATATATTCTTCGCTCAATACAATTTATAAATTCTTTCATAAAATAAAATTGTAAGCGATTAGTTTATCTCTTGTTTTGCTTTACAAATATACTCTCTCAATCCCTTTTTAAGTGATCCCTATCGAAATATGTACAATTTCAAACCCCTAAAAAACATATTTCTTTATATAACTTTTTATTTTTTTATACCAAATTAAAGTGCTCATTCGTTTCGCATCATTTTTTTTGTCGATTCTCAGTTCGTCTTGACGAAAACAATCGAAAAGGAAAAAAATTATGATCTAAATCCTTTGGTTTAATAAAGACAAAAATAAAACTCTTTGATCAATGTGGACAAAAATGCGAAAGAAATTTAATCAAAAAAAAAAAAAAAGACAAATTGCTTTAGGATGAGAATAATTAACCAAAAGGGGTAAGAAAGAAATTTGGGACGGAGGGAGTAATTTTTCAAACATTTTTGGGTAAAACTTGTAACATTTTGTAAAAATTATTAGAATCTACTTTTTCAAACACGCATAAAATAGACTTTAAGAAATAATACTAGACTACCACATATTACCATATATGTTTGCTTTGCTAGCATGATACAAAGTACAAATCTACATATATTTGGTAGTCTGTTGCTATTATGGCATGAAACAGAGGCCGGATTGTAACAGATTACCATATATGTTGTTTTGCTGGCATGATACAAAGTACAGATTTACACACATTTATTAATCTGTTGTTGTTATTGGCATGAAATAGGGGCTAGATTATAATGGCCTTGTTCGGTTAGTAAGTTTAGTTTAGTTTAGTTTAGTTTTGATGATGTAAGCAGGTGTAATAAGTGGAGAGAGGTAGAGAGAAAAATGAAAAAGGTGATGATGTAATCAAAACTGGAATAGTGCCAAACCACCCCCAAAACCCTCAAACGAACAGGGCCTATGGATTACCGTATATGTCTGCTTTGCAAAAATAAGAGCCTGAAAATCACTACTCTTTTTAAAGTTAGGTTTTCTGATATATATTTTAGAAATAAATCAATTTCAGTTTGGATTTTGAAAAACTTCCATGTTTCTTTAAGGATGTTCATATTTAATATATATGTAGGTTATTATTCGACACTGCTTAGATGAGAAAGTGTGAGTGGCATAGGAGTACTTCTAGTTAGGGGTGTCCACGGATCGGTTCCGGCCGGATAGGTTCGGTTCTCGATCCGATCCGCTCGTGACGGATTGTCATTTTTAAGATCTGCAACCGTCCGTGGGTGACATACGGATGGATCGGTTCGGTTGCGGATTGAGCGGATCGGGCGGATTTGGCAGATCAAAGAAGGATTAGTAGGCGGATTGGGCAGATCGAACCCGAACCGAACCGCATTTGTCAAAATAAAAATATTAGGATCCGTATCCATCTGTAACGTACCTCAGGTGAGTAAATAACGGATCGGTTTGGGCGGTTTGGGAGGATTGAACGGATTGGGCGATCCGTTGGACAGCACTTCTTCTAGTATGTATGCTTTACTAGCTTGGTTCTAAAGTAACTAGGCTCCTATGGTGCGAAACACCATGCACCAACCGATAGGGGTGTAGGGACGCCCTAATTTGACCCCTCCACATACCCTTAAGAAAAGCGGGGGGCGTGCTATCCCTTCGAGGACAACATGCATGTTGGGCCGATCATGGGCGTTCGTGGTCGGCCATGGACAACTCAGATCTGTTTGGCAGTGGACAGTTCAAATTTGTTTGAACAAGATGTGATCTGAGCCGTCCATGGCCGACCACAGACGGCCGTGATCGGCCCAACATGCAGGCTGTCCTCGAAGGGATAGCACGCCCCCCGGATTCCCCTTAAGTCATGGTGCATTGGCCTCCCCGATGATGAAATGGGCCAGTACATACTCCAATAAAATTTGAATAAATGCTCTCAAGGACTTTCAAACCCAAACCTCCAAATCAACCTAGGTACCCTAATTCTAACCCAGGCACCCCAGTTCTAACCCGAGCACCCCAGTTCTAACCAGGGCACCCCACTTGACAGAACTTGGGAGCCCAAGTTCAACTAGGGTGCCCGGATTCTCCTGACAACTACCAGATTTTGCAGAGATTTGGCAGTTAAAAGTGATGATGAGTATTTTTTGGGATACCGGAATCCATCCTTCTATCTGGAAATTCTGGGGTTGTGTTCCTAAGCTACCCCTTTGATCCTTTTGGACCCTTTTTAGCCTATATATACCCTCCCCCATGGCCAAAAGCATGAGGACATACTCTCACACTCTCCTCCCTTGCTGTTACTCTCTCTCACACACCTCTCTCCCCCGAAAATCTCCAAAACACCACCTAAAAGTCAAAAAAATCATATAAACCCCAGAATTTTACTAAGTCAGAGCCTGCCTTTCTCTCAAGCTACTCCTAACTCACCCTTGCATCCTTAAAAGTCCACTTGACAGAACTTGGGAGCCCAAGTTCAACTAGGGAGCCCAAGTTCAACTAGGGAGCCCAAGTTCAACTAGGGTGCCCGGATTCTCCTGACAACTACCAGATTTTGCAGAGATTTGGCAGTTAAAAGTGATGATGAGTATTTTTTGGGATACCGGAATCCATCCTTCTATCTGGAAATTCTGGGGTTGTGTTCCTAAGCTACCCCTTTGATCCTTTTGGACCCTTTTTAGCCTATATATACCCTCCCCCATGGCCAAAAGCATGAGGACATACTCTCACACTCTCCTCCCTAGCTGTTACTCTCTCTCACACACCTCTCTCCCCCGAAAATCTCCAAAACACCACCTAAAAGTCAAAAAAATCATATAAACCCCAGAATTTTACTAAGTCAGAGCCTGCCTTTCTCTCAAGCTACTCCTAACTCACCCTTGTATCCTTAAAAGTCTACTGATTTGAGAGCCTAAGGCCAAAGGAGCACTTTCAAGAATTTTTCAAAGGTAAAGCATGGTTTAAAACCATCAATCTGGCCCCCTAAAGGACCCTCTCTAGTAAGTCATCTCAGTCCTTTATACTGATGATGAATTAAGAAAGATGGAATATTTTAATTAAACAAGTTTTTTCAAAATTTTGAGATCTGGAAAGAACCAGGGAGCCCTAGTTCAATCTCAGCGCCCGGGTTCTCTTGAACCAGGGCACCTTAGTTCAACCTGGGCACCCAGGTTCTCTTAAACCAATGCACCCTAGTTCAATTGGGGCGCCCCGTGCGAAATTGTGTTTTAACAAATTTAATGGTTTAAATCTCGTTTTCTTCAACCATTGTTCTTAGATTACTACTGCCTAAGTTCATTCAAACAAATTTAGAAAGATGTCATCAAATATTCCATCAAAAATGTGTTTTTCAATTAAAATTACAAATTTGTATTGACTGGAACTAGGGCGCCGAGGTTCAAATGGAGCACCCAAGTTCCCTTCTGACACGGGTAACATTTTGATCGATCACAGGTCATGTTACGTACATTTTGTTTACTGTTCATTCATTCATGACACTCACATTTCATCATATAAATATTCACAATTTACAATTTCAAGTCTTTACATGTCATTCCCTCGTATACATGAACAAAGTTTAATAATACTCCCTATGTCCCAATTTGTTTGCTCACTACGAATATCCGTGCCATTTTTAAATGTTTATAACTTTTTATTTGTAGTGTTTTTAAAGTTTTTGAAAATTTTGTCGTATAGAACTAATTGAGATCAATCAAATAAGAACCGTATTGCATATAAAATACATTATAGATTGAAAACTATAAGAGTTTTAAAAAGGCACACATAACAGTAGTGAGCAAACAAATTGGGACGAAGGGAGTAAAATATTTTCATAAAATCCCACGAACATTAAAGTAGAGACCGATCCTCGTGTCGGACAAGGGGGTATCGTAAAACCCTTCCCTTCTAGTAACCTGGCTGCTAACCCAAATCTTTCTGGATAAAATGGTTAGTAACAAAGTCTTTTTTAAATAACGACACGGAAGTCACACTTTCCAAAATTGACTTTTAGGGTGACTATCCACAAACCCACGTGGCGACTTCGAAAAATCAAACTCCAAACTAGCAAAGTCGAGAGCCTCGTGGCAGTGTCCACAGGGGGCAATGCTTCGCACCCACAGCTCACACATCCACTGTGGCAGTGGGTTGTGTAGTTGCAATATGACGCTTTGTTAGCACACTGGTTCAATGTAGTCACTTAATATGCACCATACAAATCGATCCAACAGTCAAGTTATTATAACTCGGTGTATTGGCGACTCCACTTTATAAAGAGTGGGGTCAGCCGACCCCACGAGGGAAAAATTACTACCATTATATTAATGTTTTAAAAATATTCATAAATGAACCCCATAAATTTGATGGTGACACCACTGGATAACTTCTAAAAGTTCATAAAAGTTGCTTTGTGTGGTTTGTTTGAATCCTTGTCACTTGTTTTGTATTTTTGATAAGGAGAGGTTAATCTGTCTTGCTAGGTTGAGCTTTAAATGTGATTTTTATTGGGACAAGATTTTTAGTTGCCATTACTATGATGCTTTTATTTATTTATTTATGTGTTGACACCGGATTTTCCCACTCTTATTTATCGAAACAAATCGATGACGTTGACGCTCGTAGGAAAGAGACATCAGATCATATGAGATAAGAAACAACCTTACCGTGTAGAACATGCGATTCCTAGTAAAGGTAAACCGGCATGGTACAAAGTACCGACGCCACAATTGTGGACGCCCCTCTGCGGTGGTTTCGATTCGGAGTCACCACCCGATTTTAGCGGATCGTCCCCGAGAAACCGAACTCAATTGACTCGTGCCTCATTTTTAGGATAAGGTTTAGATACCGGTCCGTCATTGATAAGCCCCCAATGTTGTATATATCCGGGCTTATCAAGCTCTTTTTGTTCACACACACGCGCATTTTAATGCCTTATACGATTGATGTTGCGCGAAGTGTATTTTTGGAAGTTTCAGGTAAAACCGCGGCATAAGGCACATTTGAAGTGCTTTGGGACACATCCTAAGAATCCAAGAGCCAATGAGTGAAGATTCGGCTAAGGATCAAGAAGTCCAAAGATCACAAGATCAAACCGGAAGTCTAAAGCCGTGACCACGACTCACAAAGACTCCCGGTGGAATCCGGGAGTGAACGGAGACTCACGAGACCAAGTGCTCCCCTTCCCGAAGCTCGCACGATGTTTGAAAGTGTTTTGGAAGATGCCCGGTAGCACACAAGGCCAATGGATGGCAATGAAAGAAGAGGCAAGCTCAAACGCCTAAGTATTGATAGAGGTATTGATACTAGTATTGATAGGTATCAATACCTCTGAAGGACAATGTTAGGCAGAACCGTGGGTATCGATACCCCCAAACTTGGTATCGATACCCAGGCCTTACGGGTAGCATTTTTAAAGCTAGGTATCGATACCCCCAAACTTGGTATCGATACCCAGCAGTCCGGGGAGCTAATGTAGCCCACTTGTTGGACTTTCCACTTATGGAAACTTACACCTTTAGTGCTTTTATGATATTTTTGTGAGAGAGAAAGGGTATTTTGTATATATCTCTCCCTCCCTCTTTCTCTCCCATCTCCTACACTTCAACCTTAGCTTTAATTTTAGTCTTTTTTTTTTGCTCTCTTCTCTCTCCTCCATTGTTGAAGGAGAGTGAAGCTCTAAATTCCTTAGGAACTCAAGTAAGTACTAAGTTTCCGTTAATTTCTCGTTTATTAATAGTTCTTGTAATCTTCGGATCTCCATATAAATCTAGTTTGTTCGTGTTTTTTACCGGTTAAATTTTATATCTCCTCTCATAGCTTCTTCCTTTGAAAACTCTAGTATTTATGTGTTGTTGGTTAATTTCTTAAGGTTTAAAGTTATAGGCAAGGTTAAGATCATCATATAAAATTAGTTTTTAAGAATGTATGTCATGTTCTTTATTTCCTTCAAATTTCTAGATAGTATGTTTTGTGAGTAGTTTAATTAGGCTTGGTCATGGGGTGATTAACACTCCATGACTCAAGTTAATATGTTCCTCTCAACAAAAATGGCATACACCGTTTGTTTATCAAAGAATTAGGATTGATTTTATGTATCAAAATTCGGGTTTGTTAACCCCTTTGATCACACGTCGCCAATGGCTTGACCACTTGGCACGTGTGATGCTTAGGGCTATGGCAACCCAAAGGTTTGTCTAAATGGTACAAGAATCCTAATCTTTGTGAAACACATTTTCTAGTTAATGGTTTTACACTTTAAATCTTCCGTTCGGGACCATCTAACGATGCCCCGAGCCGGTTATCGAGAGAGGAACGAATTAACTTTGGTTGTGGTTTGTTAAAATCCCCTAGACTTAGCCTTGCTTTTAATTAGCTTTTTTTTAATCTTCCGAGTCATTCACGAAGTTAAGTGAATTCCACCCCAAACTCCAAACGCCAAGTTTGCCGCTTTAAGGCTAAAACCAACAGTCGCGAATCAACTCTCACGCTAAGCGCATTCGGTCTCTGAGGACTCGACCCGGACTTACCGGTATCATGCTATCGCCGGCCTAAACCCTACGCTTGGGGAAATAGTTTTGGATAACAATCCAAGGGCGCAAGCAGTCATCATCATACTATCTTAGGTTTAGGAGCTCGGTTACGAGGGGGGAAGGGTTTTACGGCACCCCGCTCGCCCAGTTCGAAGACCGATTTCTACTAAGCTTTTTGTGGGATTATGTGAAATGTTTATGATTCAACTTTGAGCAAATAAATGAGGAACGGGGAACGGAAGCCAGTTAAACAGTGATGAACACAACAAAAGACGATGGTGGATGCTTGTGATTTATGAACTACATGGATGATGGTGATAAGCGAATGTGAACTAACAAGAACATCAAACAACAGATAACAGTGTTAGTATGTATAGAGTAACAATAAAATGACCAGAAATAACACTACGAACTGTTACTGTTCTGAACCAATCTGAACTCCTGTCAGTGGTTTAAGCGCTCAAAGGGAGGGTTTGAGCGCTCAAACCCTCCTCAACCATACTTGGTCCTGTTGATTCTGGTTTATTGAAAACATGTTCAAAGCTCACTGACCCTTCTGAAAACTGGACTTTTAAAGCTCATGCAAGACATAATAACCATCCAATAATGAGTTTAAGGCTTGTTAATGATTCAAATGAAATAATCAGTACTGATGGATGAAGGATGTGAGCACAGAAAGCTACAAGAGCACAAAGAACAAGATTAGTAAACCAAAGGAGTGAAAATATATGTGAAATACCATAAGACAGTTTGAGTGCTCAAAGGTAGGCTTTGAGCGCTCAAACCCTATTCTAGGGTTGTGAGCTTTTGTGATTTTCCAGCCTTTCTTTGGTACTTTTATGGACTTTGAACTTCTGATCATCACTCATAGAGATGAGATACACTTATTTATCTCATAAAACAAGGCTATCCATTGCTTGATGATGATAAAACATCATCTCCATGGCTTTCTAGATTACTAACCAATGATCAAGAGATAAATAAACTGATTTGAAGCCATTTAAACCAACCAAAAGATGATATCATCATGAGAAAAGACCAGAAACCACAAAACAACAAAATAGTCAAAATAGTTTGAGCGCTCAAACCCTTTTGACTTGATTTTTTCAAAAACTGATTTTCTTTATTTTCTTTATTTTGTCAAGTGGCAGCGACGAGGAAATAGATGTGTTTACTAGAAAATTCAAAAGATTCATGAGAAAGAAAAAAGAAAATGGCAAAAGAATTTTTAAGAGAGATGGAACAAAAAATGAGAACAACAAGAGAGATCCTATAATTTGCTATGAGTGTAAAACCAGGCCATGTTAAATCTGAATGCCCTCAAGCAAAATAATTTAGCAAGAAGGCAAAAAAGAAGAGCAGTGCTTTCAGCATGGGGTGACAATAATAATGACAGTAGTTCCGAAGAAGATAGTGAGTAAGCCAACCTATGCTTAATGGCTAATGATACAAGTGAGGTAAACTCTATTGATGATTCGGATGATAAATTTGATTATGATGAACTGTTTAGATGCATATGAAGAATTGCATTCCGAGTTTAAAAAATTGAGTTCTAAAATTAGTTCTTTCAAAAAGACTAATTCTTTACTCCTTGCTGAAAATGATTTTTTTGAAAAATGAGAATGATTCTATAAAAGAAAAAATTGAGCAAGTTTCTTCTCCAAAATTTTGTCAAGTGGCAGCGACGAGGAAATAGATGTGTTTACTAGAAAATTCAAAAGATTCATGAGAAAGAAAAAAGAAAATGGCAAAAGAATTTTTAAGAGAGATGGAACAAAAAATGAGAACAACAAGAGAGATCCTATAATTTGCTATGAGTGTAAAACCAGGCCATGTTAAATCTGAATGCCCTCAAGCAAAATAATTTAGCAAGAAGGCAAAAAAGAAGAGCAGTGCTTTCAGCATGGGGTGACAATAATAATGACAGTAGTTCCGAAGAGGATAGTGAGTAAGCCAACCTATGCTTAATGGCTAATGATACAAGTGAGGTAAACTCTATTGATGATTCGGATGATAAATTTGATTATGATGAACTGTTTAGATGCATATGAAGAATTGCATTCCGAGTTTAAAAAATTGAGTTCTAAAATTAGTTCTTTCAAAAAGACTAATTCTTTACTCCTTGCTGAAAATGATTTTTTTGAAAAATGAGAATGATTCTATAAAAGAAAAAATTGAGCAAGTTTCTTCTCCAAAAGAAACTAAAAATGATTTGATTCTTGAAAATGATTTGAGACATGAAAATGACATTTTGAAAAAATAAGTTGAAGATTTGAAAACATCTCTTTCTAAGTTTGTCCAAGGAAAAGATAATTTGGATATGATTCTTGGAAAACAAAGATGTGTTTTTAACAAAGGGAGCATCGGTTTTAATCCTGCCAAAAGCAACAGTTTTACCAAAATTTGTTGGTGAAATCAAATTCTTCTAGTTGTCCTCACACTACTTGCAATTATTGTGGCATGAAAGGTTATTTATCATATTCTTGTCTTATTCGAAGAAATATTTATGTTGGAGCTACAAAAATGTGGATTTTTAAGTATCGTGTTACTAACCCTCACGAACCCATAAAAATGTGGGTACCAAAGAGTTACATATGATTTATTTTTGTAGATGGAAGTGCGCGCAAAGATGTTGAGATATAATTTCTCGACGACGAGAACGTTAGCTTTCTGTGATGGAGTAAGCTCAACAGATCGATTGGTAGAGTCAACTCAGATTCGTATGGTATGGTTATAAATTAGCAATTTTATTTGCCCAAAGTTTCTAATACATTCAAAGGTATCGATTTTGATGAATTCTCAACAACTTAGTTACTCTTGCAAATTTGAAAAGTCTTTTTCAAGACCTGCTCTAAAACTTTTCGTGGAAATATCTTTTCTAATTTTTGTTTTTGTTTTCAAATGGATAAATGTTTTTTGATATTCTGTCATGATTAATTCTCCTAATGTTTATTAGAATATTGTTAATATGCTCTTATGGCTACCAAGTTTTTTAAGTAGAGATAGCTTATAAATTTTTAAAGCTTGAAGTTTCTAGTGCATGAAGGAATTTCTTGCTGATGATTAAGTATTGATTGTTCAAAAAAGCCTCCGCAAACATACGACTATCATTTTGGATTGGAATCCAATCATTCAAAGTTGAAAGGGAGCTTCAAACTCGATCAGTGGAAAGTGATGCACATTGTGCAATATCAAGAACAAATAGTCCCCTACTTTTTGTTGATGACAAAGGGGGAGAAATATTGTGAAAGCTAAACGGGGAGAAAAAACTCAAGCAAAGGATGCATCAATTAAGGGGGAGTATCGTATTTCTTTTGCTATAATTATATTTTTGAATTTAATTTGAATAAAATCATTAGTGGTTTGTCATCATAAAAAAGGGGGAGATTGTTAGCCCAAAGGTTTCTACGAATACCTTATTGATTTTATTAAATGAAAAATATAATTAATATTGTAATATTTGATACTCATTTGAATAAATGTTATTTTGTAGGATTTGGGTTGAGGCACATAAGGAAATATCCTACACTAACTTCCTATCTCCAATAGCCAAGTTATACATGAAGAGGGAAAAGATTAAGGACAAATCTTCTTTCAATATATTATTGGATGCAAAGGCTCTCATTGGAATGTAATTTTTGGATTATCTATTGACATGGGATGTTTGCCCATTGAAAGTCATTGACTGCCTAAATTTGGTATGGCTACCTAATCCTCTAATGCCTTACCGCCCTGTTTGGATGAGGGAGTAGCCACCCGGATTTGGCTTCCACCCGGATATGTAATCCCGGGCAGGGGCGGAGGCAAACAGGGGCTGGGGTGGGCCCTGGCCACCCCCCACTTTAAAAAAAAATAAAATATATTTCTAGTTTGCAGTAGCCCCAATCCCCCACGTCTTTGCTGGTGCCCCCCCCAAGTTCCTCAAACAAAACAAGCTTTAGGAGTAAACAAAGAACAAAACGTGAAAAACAAAATAGAACCCCGTGTTCTCTGACTTCTCTCTCTGGGTTTCTGAAATCTGAACCGACTAAAGAATAGAAGAAAGGAGAACAGTGAAAGCCCTCGTCCAGTCGTCTTCTCTCATCTCTCATCTGGGTTTCTGAACCGACTAAAGAAAGAAGAAAAGGTGATTTTTCTTCCTTCTAAATTAACTTTGAAAAGGCAGAATTGGGTATTTGGGTTTACCAAATTAGGGCTTTGATTGCATATGCATAAATCTTTTCCTATTGTTTACTGACTAGTTTAAGGGCTTCCACCTTTGATTGTAGAAATATTGTTTAAATATGCCATATTTATTGCCATGCTCATTGTTTATACTTTACTAAAAGAATGGAGACTATTTACTGTATTGATAGTATTGTTTATTTAAGGAAGTTATGACTCTTATTTAGTAAGTTATTGTTTATTGAGTCATTGACTAATTTATTATTTGCAATCTATCGTTGGTTTTATTGTTGGTTCTTTATACAAGCTTTGATTGCAATGAACCTAATCTAATGTTTTTTTTTTTCTAAGAGAATGAAGACTTCGAAATGGTCTTGAAGGAAATTAATTTTTTTATGCTACCACCACCAACACTAATCTTTGGAGATTGCTAATTTGCTCACTCTCGCCGGTCACTATGGTAGTATTTCATTTTCCTTATTTTAATACTCGCTAAGGGTGCAAGTGGGATGCCCCTGCATCCCCCCCTTGAAATATGCATGAACGTGTTATTGTGGTGCTTGGTAAGGGTGCAAGTGTGATGCAGGGCTCCCCCCCTTTTATTATTGGTCGTTGATTATGTCTTGTTTAATACTCGCCAAGGGTGCAAGTGGGATACCCCTGCATCCCCCCTTGAAATATGCTTGAATGTGTTGTTGTGGTGCTTGATAAGGGTGCAAGTGTGATGCAGGGCTCCCCCCCTTTTATTATTGTTTGAATATACATCTCTTTCATTTGATGTAGATGGGAAAAACAATTCGAATTGATACATATTTCAAAAGAAAAAGTGACAAAATTTCAGAAGCCGAATCATCATTGCCAACTTGTAATGTGGATACTCCAATTGTGCCAATTACTGATGTCGATCCTCCAATTTCTGAACTTCTACCTACCAAAACTCGGAGGGTTGAAATTGACCTTAGTTCTCTAGAGCGTGATCCGGGGTTGCGTAAGAGCATTTATGATTATCATATTACTCAACGTGATGAAATTCGAAGAGCATACATCAAGGCCGGTCCATTCCAACCTTTGCTTTCTGAGTATAAAAAATCTGGGAGTGAGAAACATCTTCGTAGTTTTCAGCGGTCTTGGTTTGATACTTTTTCTTCGTGGCTTGAATATTCTCCTTCTAAAGATGCAGCTTTTTGCCTACCATGCTATCTATTCAGTCCACCATCTGGGAACCAAGGGAATATTGCTTTCATTACAGATGGATTTCGCAATTGGAAAAAAGCTAGGGATGGTTTCAATGGTGGTTTCTTGCATCACGAAGGGAAAGACCCTAATTCCTTTCATAAAATTGCCCAGAAAAAATGTGAGGACTTGCTAAACCAACCTCAGCATATTCACAGAGTTGTTGAGAAGTACAGTGCTGCAGAAATTGCAAGCAATCGTCTACAAGTTGAAACCTCAATTCAGGCGGCCCGATATCTTGCGTCTCACACAATTGCATTTAGAGGTCATGATGAAAGTGAGGAATCATTGAACCGTGGAAATTTTCTTGATTTGGTTGCTTTTCAAGGAGAATGTAACGAAAAGATTGCCGAAGTTGTGTTGAAAAATGCTAAGCACCAAAATGCTATCTACACATCACCGCAAATCCAAAAGGAAATTTTGCATATTTATGCAACCAAAGTGAAGAAGGCAATTCGTGACGAAATTGGGGATGCGAAGTTTTCCATAATTGTTGATGAAGCTCGTGATGAGTCAAAGAAGGAGCAAATGTCGATAGTTCTGAGATTTGTTGACAAAGAGGGCATCCTTTTTGAGCGCTTTTTTGGACTTGTTCATGTTTCCGATACAACTGCATTGACTCTGAAAAAGGAGATATATTCTGTTTTGTCCAATCACTGTTTAGATGTTCTTGATATTCGGGGGCAAGGATATGATGGTGCAAGCAATATGCGGGGTGAGTGGAATGGCTTACAAGCTTTGATAATGCGTGATTGTCCATATGCTTACTACATTCATTGCTTAGCACATCGTTTGCAATTAGCACTAGTTACGGCATCTAAGGAAGTTTTCTCCATCTTTGATTTCTTTGGGCAGTTGACAACTATTATCAATGCTGTCGGTGGTTCATGTAAACGCAATGATGAATTAAGAGCTGCTAAAGCATCTGAAATTGAATATTTCATCTCAATTGACGAGCTTGAGACTGGGAGTGGAAAAAATCAAATTGACATTGTGCGTCGGCCATGTGATACTCGTTGGAGCTCTCATTTGAGGTCTATTTCTAGCTTGATCGACATGTTTAGTCCAGCATGTGAAGTTTTGCTCAATATTAAGGAAGATGGAACTTGCTACAAAGATCGAGGAGCGGCAAATGCAGCTCATAGAACATTGACCTCCTTTGAATTTGTCTTCATCTTGCATCTTATGCATTAAAATAATGAAGATCACTGATGTTCTTTGTCAAGCTTTGCAACGTAAAACTCAAGATTTAATAAATGCTCTTCGTCTTGTCTCATCAACTAAAAGCCTTCTTCAGAAATTGAGAGATGAGGGATGGGATCCTCTAATTGCTAAAGTAAGATCATTTTGTGTTGCACGAACAATGGATATCCCATATATGAGTGTCCGTTACATTCCAAGGCAAGGGCGAGCTCGTGGACATCAAGATGAGTTTACAATTGAGCATTATTATCGAGTTGAGACTTTTTATGCTGCAATTGATTCTCAATTGCAAGAGTTGAGTAGTCGTTTCAATGAGCGTTCGATGGAGTTGATTACTCTTGGCTCGACTTTGGATCCTCGGGAGCATGAATCATTTAGGATGGATGATGTTTGTCAATTGGTGGAAAAGTTTTATCCCCAAGACTTCACTGATTTAGAAAAAGAACAGCTGAAGATGCAACTTCCTCACTATGAGCAAAATGTGGTTAGAACTCCAGAGTACCAAGCTTTACCAACTGTGTCTGAACTGTGTAAATGGTTGGTGAAAACAAGGAGATCAGCAATCTACTACCTTGTTTACCGAGTGATCACCCTTGTACTTACTCTTCCTGTTTCTATTGCATCGGCAGAACGATCTTTTTCGGCAATGAAAATTATCAAAAACAGGCTTCAAAACAAAATGGAAGATGAATATCTCTCAAACTCTGCAGTTATATACATCGAGAAGGAAATTGCATTGAAATTTAGTTTAGAGTCGATCATAGATGATTTTCGAGATTTAAGAACACGTCGGATTGCACTATGATAGATTGTTAAGCTACTTTTGTTCTATTTTGATAGATGATCAATCTTGGAATCTGTATTTTGGCTTTTTCTTTGACTATGAACTGCAAGGATGTTGATAGTTGTTTTTTTTCCACCTATTTTTTGTGTAAGGAATGGAAAGGTATTTTGCGTTGAATTTTTTTCCTTTATAACTCGGCCCCCCCGGATTTCTAATCCTGGCTCCGCCACTGATCCCGGGCCCACCCTAATCCCCCGTTTGGGACTCCAAAACTGCTCCCGGATTTGGAAGAAAATTTGTATTGTTGGGAGTAGAAATCCGGGAGCACCCTGATTGTGTAATTACAGCCTCTCCCCTGTCGTTAGCAAATCAGCGGGGATTTGTGAGTTTTTGGTACCAAAATACCCCTCCAAATTCGGGCATTTTTGTTACCTTCTTCCCAGCAAAATGAGAGAGAGAGAGAGAGAGAGAGAGAGAGAGAGAGAGAGAGAGAGAGAGAGATGAACCAGAGGAGATGGCTGTGGGGGTTGGATCTGGGTTGCCGACGTCGGACCCCATCGTCAATTGGACCCCGTCGTCGGTCGGCTGGGAGGTTTTCGGTCACTCTGTTGCATCTGTGTTAAAATCAAGAAAATGAAATGGAGAAGACAATCTTCAAGAGAGAAATATCTCGAAGGAAGGGAAAAATTGGACTTGGGGTAGGTGTCCCATGCAATTATTTGTTCCCAAAGGCTATCGAATGGCCATGCGTTATTAATTATCCTTTAATTTTGATTTTTTTAAAGGTAAAAAATCAAAACGTCCAAAACAAGTTCAAACTTTTTGGTGCGAGGGGGGCTATAGCACCATTACTAATTTCTTAATTCTTTTTCCGAAATACACCCCCATTTTTGTCAAAAATTATCTAGTGTATCCATGTCCCATGCATTATCAAAATACCATCCAAACACCTCATATAAAAATCCACCCTTCTTAGGAAGTGGGCCTACCCTCATTACAAATCCACCTTCAAATCCACCCTCATTACAAATCCACTCAAAATCATCTCTCGCATCCAAACGGAGCGTACGTGTAGCAATTGTTTCAAATGGCTAATGCAACAAGGGAATGGAATATTGCTATCTTCTAATTCTTTTAATCAAGGCAATTTGAGAATCACGGGATTTGGTTCAAACGGCTATATCTAAATAAGGAAACATGTATCTTGCTTGGAAGCAAACAAGAAGGCATGGAAATGATCACTATGGAAGATTCGTGGAGCTGGTTGTGATTGTGTAACGACAACATTCAATTGGGTCTTGGGGAATAGAAGGAGAAGACAAAGGAAGCAATATGAAGAACTCTAGAAGAAAATATTTGAGAAGCTATCACTTGCAAATCAGTCATTCACTCTACACTTCATCTTGACATCTATACACTTGTGTGAGAGTTCTTATTTTGATCTTAATTGTAAAAGGAATTGTACAGCCTTGTGAGAATTTATCTTTTGTGAGTGATTTTTGTCTGAGGAAAAAAATTACTCGGTTAGGTGTTACTAGCACCGGAGTCAAAACTAGTTCAGTTATGTGTAACTAACACCGGAGTAAAAAATAGTTGGAGCGGTTAGGGATATTGCTCGTTGTAAGGGTTTCTCTAGCACCGTTGAAGGTAGAAAGTGTGACTATTGGAGATTGTGCAACAAATCCCAAGTTGGACACTTGGGGAATGGACTATGCCATGAAGTTGCGGACCGAACCACTATAAATCTCTGTATTTGATTTCTCTCTTCCCTTACTCTTTATTTTCTATCAAATATTATTTCATGTGTGCTTGAATTGATTTAATTTTATTTTGGGTGTTGCTTTTAGTTTTTTTATTTATTTCCGCATCATAGTTGAGAAACACAATTCACCTCTTTTTGTGTTGCTATCTGGGCCAACAGTCCAAACTCCAGAGTATCATGCCTATTTTTAAGGAATAAAGATGAAGATCAGATTTTGATTTTTCTTTTTTTGGATGAGGTTTAGGCCATTTTGTAACTAAAGTTGGGCCTTTTTTTTAGATTGGGCGACAATGGTTTAGGCCATTTTGTAACTAATATTGGGTCTTTTTTTTTATTTGGGTTAAAAAAGAGTTCTAGTCTAGCCTATTTTAAAAAAATGTTGGAGTGCCCCCAAAATTAGCCTTTTTTGGAGTGCCCTAGGCCCAGGCCTCTTGGGTACGAACTTAGTTGGGGTGTGAGTCTCTCGTTGTGATGCCGTTTTCATTCGTTTCCCTTTAATCTCTGTAGTTCTTACATTGATTAATAAAATTCTTGTTGCCTTTCAAAAAAAAACAAAAAGTCAATTGGGTTTCAATCTTATTTGGGTGTTTTTTGGCTACTTTCTTTTTTTTTCATCCAACCTTTTGTTAGATTTTCCTCCCCTCCCCCAACTTGAGTACCAATTGTCAAGTTTCTTTAATTATAAACCTGTTACCATTTCAAAAAAAAAAAAAAAATACTATTCGTGTACTTAATTTGCAACAGCTATTTTCCTTTGGTGGCACTTGTAGGCATCGGATCCGGTGGTGGTTAACTGGTAGTAGTCAACGTCAATGGTGAGAAACGTCTAAACTGAAGCCCTACTGAAATTTGAGAGAAATAGTAAGTCTCAATGGCTCCAAATATATGAGTTGATCCTGTGAGAATGGGGATATATCCGAAGGTTTTGAATTTTTTTTAAGCACGATTTGGGTAAAAGATGAGTTTGAGACTGGAATGACCTACGAAATGGAGCTTTTATTCAAATTTGAGTAAAAATTTGAATAACGCCGGGAGATGCTTAGTCATGGACTTAAAACCCTTGCCTCTTCTGCTCTTAGCAAAACAGTTTAAGAGCCTCAAACTAATAGTATCATTTTATGCAGGCATCTGTACTCTTTGATAATTTTATCATAATCATGGGTGTTAGAATGATCTAGACGCTTAGCCTATTGATTGTGTAGCAGTACTTAAGTGTTCCTGGAGCATTTAATAATGGGGCTTTTAGAGGCCGGTCCTGTGAGCAATGACTCATACTTCACGAAGTCCTGGTACAATTACACACGGAAAAATGCACTGTTAATTGTTAACAGTGCTCATTAAGTCCACACACGGAAAAATGCATTGTTAAAATTACACACGGAAATCCATTGCTCATTAAGTCCTCCCAATTCTGTTAATTGTGGAATGCACTGTTAAAATTACCCACGGAAATCCATTGCTCTTTAAGTCCTCCCAATACTGTTAATTGTGGAAATGCACTGTTAATTGTGAATTTTGACAAGAATTAACAGACCTAATTCCAAAAGTCTTTAATTGTTGTATCAAAATTTTATGCATAATTGTTAACAATAATACATGGTTTCAACAATTAACATTTTTTGTTTCAATGATCAGACTCTCGAATTAGCCTATTGATTGTGTCAAAATCCACAATGCAGTATTTAACTGCTCCTGGAGCATTTAATAATGCATCCGCCTTCTTCCCAAAATCCAATTTTCCGTTTAATTAATTTTTCTTGCATCCGCCTGTCTTCCTTTCAAACATGGGCTTTTCCATACAAAGCCTACAAGTAAATAAGTACTCCAAAGTGACAAGAAGCCCAAAAGTTTCAGCATCTCGGCCCAGTAAGATCTGTTCCTTCCAGTATACAGAAAGAACGACGATTAGCCCTTCTCTCACACTAGGCCTGAACCCAAAACACATACTTGAAGACCATTTCGAATGCAAAATTTCATCTTGGGATATAACTTATAGCCAATGTGATATTTTAACATCGACAAGTTATTTAAGTGACCGATTTTGTAAGTGCAAAATACGAGTACTTCAGCCTATTCATGTCACGGGAAACTCGTCTAGAAGTCAGCATTATGAAATGTTTGGATTCGCCTGCTTAATTTTACATTACCATGTATGCCCTCTACTACATACGTGTTTATGAGATTATTCTATTTAGATTTGAGACGTGAAGGGAGGAATATATCGCAAAAGAAATCCTCTCTGGAAAAAAAGAGGTTCACAAAGATATTTCTGAAAACGAGTTTCGAACATCACTAGTCTAGTACTAGCCATGAAAGGGTTTGAAGATCAGATTCAAAGGTGAATAAAGAGAATACCCTTTTGAGATTGAGAAAACAACTTGTGGATGCAACAAGAGAAAATGAGCAGTGTTAATTGGAGGGCATTGATTAGGCCAAAAAGGAGTTGGGAGTCCTATACATACTTTACTAACATCATCACAATGATGCCAAGATGCTTTTCCTTTTTTAATATTCCTATATTTTAATTCTTGTTCTTCATACCTAACTAGTAACGAAAATGCGCAATAACAAAAATTACGGATTGTTTACCATAAATTTTAAGTGACTTGCTGTGCCAGTCTATTTTCACAGTTTTGTTTTTGTTTTTTTGGTAAAAAATAGCTTTTGAAATTGCTTAAAATTTGATTTTTATGAAACATTTTTTTTTATAATGTCCAATTTTCAATATAAGATTTAACAGAATATAAAACTCCAACAAATTAATAACCCTAAATTCCATTGAGTACTCTAGAGAAAGGAGGACTTGCTGATACTCGAAGGTATATAGGTATAATATATAGTACCCATCAACCAATCAATTCAAAATCACAAAAAAGATTACAAAAGGCAGATACCAAAGCATGCAAGGAAATGTTCAGCTCTTGAATAAAGATATTTCATGATGAAGCTTCTCCTTTACTCTGAAGCTTCCCCTTAGTCCTGATAGGAAATGCTATTATAACCAACTCACAGTCTCACACTTTCCTTTTTCATAATGAAATTCATACTGAAATTCATAACAGTAGCACGAAAATTCAAAACATAGACCTTGAATTCATAACATATGGATGTCTGTCGCCCCTAGCCTATCTGATTGTACTGTTTAGCTTGTAAGGAAGGAGGTCGGGGTTTGAGTCTATGGAGAACTTCAAACTTCCTTTGGCTGTTAACCCACTAAATGTCTTATATAACCTTCGCTGATGAATATCTTATGGGAAAAAAATGATTATAGACTATAGAAACTCCTATAGATGGACGGGGGTTGCTGTTGTGCAACTTGTGCACAACAGCTGCTGTGCATGATCCGGTCCATCCGTTGCTTGGATGGACGACCTAGATTTTAAACAAGATAGGAGAACTATTCGCACGAAAAGTTTGCTTTCATTAATCCAAACCGTTGAAAACACTTGTGGACGGCCTAGATCGAGCACAACATCAACCCCCGGTCCCCTATAGATCTGATATGACAGCATGAAATTTACCTTGGTTTTCAACGTACCAACTTTTCAACTTCATGACAGAACAAAAACTAGTGCATTAACTGAAAGTTGATTCCCATCCCAGCAGTGCTTTTGCATCTCACTTTACTGGACAAATATGTACAATATTCTGATTGTATTCCCAATATATGTTTAGCCCAAAAATGAATTAACCACATTATACGAAATAATAAACTCGAATAGATGTTTTAGAAGTCCTCCTCCAAATGGCGTAAGCTTGTATTAAAATGCACAAACCAGTATATATGAGCAATCCCGTTCTACTAAAGACTCCCTCAAACTCCTAATTTGCGGACCTCATGGATCGGGGTCGAATCTCGACGATCCGAACCGCTCAATGTGTTTGAAACGTGTTTTAAGGGTATTGGAGAGTATTTGTCCAAAAAAATATCCAGAAGGGCTTCATTCGAGCTTTTTTCGATAAACTATATATGTACGGTTATTATGAAAAACTGTTCGGATGAAGCCCTTTCGGGTATTTTTTTTTTGTGATTCCACGCGTTGGCCATGGAAAACATGTTTTAAACACATTGAGCGGTTCAGATCGTCGAAATTTGGTCCGGAAATCAGAAAAGGGGTGGTCCTCATGGAGGAGATCCGTGAGGGAGTCATTTACAGAACATCTTCCGATATATGAGTAACGCCAAAAAAAATATAAGTCACTCTACATAACTAAATTGGACAGTGGCATGGTCCAGTGGTGGTCGCATAAACTTTTAAACTTTATAGTAACTATTAAAACTACACAAAAACATGAGATCATATTAAAATCTAAGAGGCCATGGCAACTGTCCAGCCGGTGTCCGTGCGCACATATCCAGTTGGGAATATTGTAGTGATTAGTTAGCATGCAGTTGGCTAATATTTTTGGTTGGTAACTTGCCAGTCATGTTGTTATTTTCTCTCTGGGTACTATGTGGCATATGATTGTTTCGGGGGTGCTAACAAAGTTGGAATGCTTGTTATTCGTTGTGATACCGTCATGCTTAGCATTTCACATACTAAGAAGAATTTCATTTTATTTAATTAGTATGATATATATGATTTTAAATGGGGGCATGAACACCAAAGACAATATCCACCATTTAAAAGTGTAGGAAAACCCTACAAGCAGGAAAAAGGGGGCCGCCTACGATTTCCACTACAACATTCCAACTAAAAATAGACAAAAAAATTCAAAAGACAAAAGCTAAAGACCAATCAAATGAGCTCCACACAACAAACACTCATTCCTGTTCTTGAATTCAATAATAAGCCCTTTGATTTCTATCCTTTTCCACTTCTTTCTTTTACATTAATAAAAGGGGGAAAAAAAAAAGCCAGGTACTAACCCTACAATAATACATTAATTAGAAACAGGAACAAAAAATCCCTTAATTTATGACCTTCCTTCTGCTAAATTTAGCTCAATTAACAAAAGATAAACTACGAGCTGCTCTACAAATACTTCTGCTAAATTTAGCACTTGTTCCTGTTCCTATCTCACCTTCAACTACACTACTCCCTCCGTTCACTTTTGTTTATTCTCTTTTGTAAAACGTGCATTTTCTTGAAAAAGTATAATTCTGTTGTTAATTTTTCAATATTTTCTCGCACCAGTTAAAAAATTTCACTGGTGCAGAAAATATTTTTTAAGATGTTCATGAAAATATATATTTTCTTCAGAAAATGCATGTTTTTCAAAAAGGAACACATAGAAAGAAAGGAGGGAGTAAGAGACTGCACTACCCTTTAGTGGTAATTATTTCATGTCCAACAACACCCTTGGCTTGAGGGTCACTTCCTTTTCTCTCTCTTTTTCTCCTATTTTGCTTTTGCTCAAGGCTTCTTCAATACAGCAGTGAACCTCCCAAGCTTTCCTCTTCTTCTTTTTTTTTTTTTTTGGCAATGTTATTCATTTTCTAAATTGAGTGGAATTTTTTGGATTTATTTCTGTAACTCTCTTCTCTACCTGTATGTCCCTCCAAATGATGGAGTCCAAAAATCAACTGGGGTCTCATTTGCAACCGGAAAAGTACTTGATATTGGCACAAGACATAATCCGCGACCTCTCAAGTCTTGTTTCATCCCATCAGTGTTCTTAAGTTTATCACAGATCTGCCAAAATAAAAATAAAAAAATCATTCTAATGAACAGCGATCGTTGTTTATCAAAATAAATAACACATGTTTAAAACACGCAATTTAGTACTTATTGATGAAAATTTGAGATAAATTAGCTAGGGAAAATATCTTTGACATCAAATTCTCAAAATGGTTTCACTTGGATTTGGAATCATATATAACCCAAATGTGACATTTCTTTTCATTTCCGTGGTAAAAAATTCAAACCACACATCATTCTAGTGATAATATGTACCTGTTGGTGGTGGATGGGAGCTCCATTTTTCATGTATGGGGTACTTAAAACCTGAAACATGTAAAAAAATTATCAAATCTCCATAATAATTAAGTTGATTTCATAAATGTTCACCTTTTTTGTTCCTGTTAATGACCTAAAATGGTTTAGCATCAAATATATGATTACTTACATTGACTTGATCATGAAGGAATTTGATGTACTCAATAGCTTCTTGGAGAACTGATGCAGTATCGGTCTGAAATGATAATTTGCCAGAAATTTACCCAAAGAAAAAACTTTTTCTAGAATTGAAAAAGTAGAGAGAAAAAATCCAAATTCCCACCTTTCCAAAAGGAGAAACTAGTTGCTGGAGAGCAGTTATTCGGTCCCCTAGCTTCTCTTTTCGGACCTGATAAAAGTTCAGAATTTCTCAATAATACATACAGAATGTTTATAAAAGAAAATAATACTATTTCCCAGAAATGCAAATATCAGTAGTGAATCTAGTGATGAATGTATGGTACCTTGAAAGTTGGTAATGGTGATGGTGTTTCAATTCGCGGTCTTTTGAATACCGGTTCGCCACTGCTTTTTTTACAAGAGTCTTGAACCACTTCATTATTAGCCTAAAGTTCAAACATGCATAAAAAAGATAAAAACTCAATTTATAAGTTTCAAAACCCTAGCTACGCGACCATTTATGAACATTAAAATTTTATTATATTACCATATTTACCTTCGCAACGGGGTTGGGGCAAATGGGTTTGTCTCCAAGTGTTGATGGAAGAAATTGTGTTTGAGTGGAAGGAAGAAGGCAAGCACGAATATTGTTCCCAGATGCACCGGAGTTATTCCAAAAAGACGCGGTCTTTGTTAAGTTCAATGGATTGCTAACGGGTGGTTGTTTTGCAAGTGAACCCTTGAGTACTAAGGGAGAGAATTTTTCCAAAGGCGAAAATTCATCCGAGTAGATCGTGGACCGGTTGTTGAACAGTGATTGTTGTGGTGGAGAATTAGCACTGTCAAATAGGGTTTGTAGCAATATTGAGGGAAATCCTTGTGAAGCTTGATGATCTAGGGAAAACCCTTGATTCGTTTGATTGAATCCATTTGTAGTAGTCCACTCCTTTTGGATTTGAGATGGACAATCCGACCCGGTTTCATGCCTGAAATTCAGCCTTGAATTCATGTCTTCTTGTATCATTCGAGAGTTGTAATCACTTTCTCTTCTTCCACTACCAAACAAAAAAAAAAATTAATAATAATAATTACGATAAAAAATAAAAAGAATCCGCTTTCAATAACTGAATTGAGTATTTTTTTGAGTATCTTAAGTAAGAAAGCAAGTCGGGGGTCTTCATAAATTGGCCGACCATGCTAACTGGAAATGCAAATTGACTACAATACTTTTGAAATGATTGCAAAACGAAAACAAGTCTTGAAAATTAAAATTCAACCTTCTTTATTGGTAGTGGAAGCTATCAAAATTTTTTAAAAAATTCAACAAAATATTTTCAATGAGCACAAAGTACTATACTACTTGAGTCTTGATCACAAAAAATATACTCACAAAAGGGTATGGTTCCAATCTGTTGTGGTGGATGATGTTGGTGATGAAATACCATTAACACCCATGATTTCCAAGGTGGAAGAATCCATCCAAACGCCGCCACCGGAATCCGGCTGCTGATCGGAAACCACCGAGCCACCGGAGTCATCACTAGACCTTGCCTTACTCATCTCCATCACATGATCATGACTACCAGGCCAATACCCAAGTGGGCTTTTTGGTAAATTCCACCATGTTGGGTTGCAAACCCCAGCATGAAAGTCTTCTCCCATGGCTTAGCTATATGATTATAAGATGACTTTCTCTCTCTACTTCCTTTCTCTCTCTTCTTCTTCTTTTTTCTTGCTCTTTTTGAACTACTAGCTGGGTTGTGTCTCTATGTGAAAGTAGAATAACATAGTTTGGGGCTGTATCTATATATATATAGACGTTTGGATGGTAATTACCGGAATCAGGTGGTTGACATTTTTTTGTAGAGAATGATGATTAGACAAACCATATGGCATGTTTGATTAGAAATCAACGGTAAACAATTAAATAAAGGAATAACCTTTATTTTAAATAATAAACAAACATGAAAAAGATAGGGGGTCTTTTGCATCTAATTCTACTTTAACCCTCACATATACATGTGACTCACATCCATAAATGTGCGTGAAACCCACATATATATTAGGGGTTGTGGTTGATTGTTGTCTATGTAGCACTGCTTTTTTTTAATACGGTACTCTCTACCAAAATAGATGGTAATTTTACTTTTTTTTAATATTATTTTATATCAATATGAATCTTATTTCCTAGATATTTGATTGTTTTCATTAGAATTTAAAAAAAAAAAAATTACAATAGCTATTGTAAATTGTGAAGTATAGACAAATTTTTGAATACACGAAAGTCAAAATTGTCTTCCATTTTGGGACGGAGGAAATAGTGTTTTTATTCCTCTCGCTGCTCCTAATTTAACATCCATCAAATTAACCATCTATTATCTAACATGTTTTTAGAGCATCAGTTTGGTGTCTCTATTTTTTGAAGCCATGTCACAAATGTGATTTCCTAAATTGACCGCTTCAAAAATTTCTAAAAGAAAATTTTACCCTTTTCTTTAATGGTTTCATTAATTAACTAAAAAGATAAAATTAATACGTAATACCTGACCCTCCCCCCACCCCACACCCCCACGTCTTGAGATACCCATTTAATGATCGATTGCACTGATAATTTTATCCTGTTGATGAAAATGGAAAAAGAAAATTATCTTCTAATTTTCCTCTAACTCAAACAACCATTCCATTTGCAAACTACGTGCTACATTTCCTTTATTATTATTGGCTTTTATATTTGTAGAAAAATAACTTACAGAATTTTTTTACCAACTCACCTTTAGAGGATAAATTTATAAGATATTTTTTGAAGTACTTAAATTTACATTTGTTTTTTTTTGTTCTTTAATTTTGTGATTTGCTTGTCAGTTAATGAATTTTGTTCTTTTCCGCTTCGTTTTCCTTTGGAAAATGTGGCAAAAATTATGATCTATATTTTATCAAAGTTCGATTTAAACGCACATCGCGTGTGCCTCAAACTCCAGTTAGTAGTAATTTGTTTGTTTATGGAATTTGAATCAGTTTTTAGAGGGTGAGAATTGTTGTTCCATTTTTTTTTTTTTTTTTGGTTAAAAATTGTTGTTCCTTGACTACAAAGGGATGTGATATAATGAGGGTGTTTGATAGAGCTGCACGTCACCGTATAGAATAAAGTAGACTTTTTGGCTTTTACAAATTCAACGGCTCAACCAGTTTCAGAATTTCAGGACCATAGGACACTTCACTTTCACGGTTCAGTATTTTTGTGGGGCCCATTCGGATTTGGTTGTCTACACTCAACCAGTTTCAGAATTTCAGGACCATAGGACACTTCACTACAATATATGACTTCCCATGCAGTGGCGGAGACAAGATTTAAGTTTAAAGCCCGATTGGCAGGGGATGAGAAAGAGGTACCAGTAATATCCCCTCCCCTTATTGTGATCCCACATGTTAATACTTGATTTGAGAATTTTTTTGCGAAATAGGATAAATAATACCCCTTTCTATTAATATCCCCGAAGGAATATTAAATAATAACAGCCCTGACCCTATTATAATTTATACCCCTTATTTATACCTCCGCTAATCTTCTTCAATTCACCCCTGACCCTCTAATTTATCTTTATCCATCCATCTCAACTACAAAACAGACCAAGTATTATGTTATCTCCTCTTATTACCAAATCTTCCAAACCAAGTATTATTTAATCTCACTCCATAAATGTTATATCAATGTGAGTCCACCCTTACTAAATAATACCCCCTATTATCTTATCCCTTTACTATTTTATCCCCCAAAAACTCATCGTGCATCCAATCGGGGCGTTAGGGATAGCGCTATTTAACGGGATTCTACGGTTATTGTTATAGTTTTAGTTAAAACATGAAGTGAAAGTTTAAGTGCAAAGTCCCAAGCTTTGTTTTTTATTAAAACAAAAATAAAAGCTCGATTCAATTCTTTTGTGATCCTTAAATAAAAATATTAAAGTCTATTTTTTATGATCCCAACTATGCAAATTTTAAAACTTTATTTTCGCATCATATGTGTAAAATATCATGTTGTTTAGATATTGGTACATAATATATTAATGAAAAATAAATTTTACTTTAATTGGTGCCTGGGGTGGCATGGGCCACCTCGCCCTACTAACTAGTTTCGCCCTTGTACAATGCCAATAAAGTGATAGAGGAGGAGAGGGCTGGCTGTGCCCGGATCGTCCTATGAGTTCCATATCTGAGAGTTAGGCTCATGAGATTCATCAGAATCATCACAATTTTATCTCTATGATCAAAAGATAGTTCGTCCTATGGGTTCCACAAGTTCGTCCTATATATGGGTTCCACAAGTACATAATTCATATAAAATTGTAGTTTAACTAAACATCGATAAGTCGATGATCAAATCAATTTGAGAAAGCAACCGGACAATGCACTTTATACGAAAAAATTGATTCGATCAAATGACTATCGATACTCATATATGTAACACCCCATGTTTGTCTACATTTTAAAGGCTAATTACAATAAGCATGCGTTATTTGTAATGGACTACTGATTTCTACGATTTTTTAAGCTCTACAAGCGCATCGTTACAGTCTAAGTTGATCTTTTCATTATGAGTCGTGATGAATAGTTGAGTCAAATCAGACAATTTCAAATGCGTCAATCTTTTGAGTGTATTTATGCTATTTTTTTATAAGCCGACGTATGCACACCTCGATTATTTCTGAAAACTCAATTCCTAATAAACACTGGGGCAAAGCCCAAAGCATTTTTTGTCAGTTATTGTTGTCTTCAGGGAAGGACCACAAAATCACTACTTATGTAACACTCCAGACGCGTTGAACACTCTTAAATTTGGATTGAATTAGTAGGTGAAGTCTAAAGTCCAATTCCTCAAGTGCATGCAACACTGCATTATTTTCAAGTGGAAGACCTTTTTCACCACACCAGAATTGCCATCAACAACTTACTGTAAAAAATAAGACTACACTAATAATTCATTAATTGACTTGGTGAGGTCATTGGAATTGAAGACTTCAAAGGCAAGTTAGGTTGTTTGAATTTCCATGTGTTCAAAATTTCCTTGAAAATGAAAAGAAAAGGACTATACCACACCTATGTGTACTTTGATTTCTGCACACTCCAGCATTCGCCATTGGCTACTCTCCATCATTGTTGCCAAAATAACCCATCAGAAGAGGTGCTGACGTGATCATCATCCGAACACCAAAGTTTTAGTACAGTTGGTTCACTCGGCTCGTTCCACTAAGCTTGACTTTTTGACCATTTAGATTTTTTTTTGTTGATGTATGTGAGGATAACAATCTGTCTCGTAAATCATGAAATGTCAAAAAGTACAAGAATCCACATAATGGAACGAGGCCTTGCTCTATCTTAGAAGGGGAGGTTCTCACTTTGAGTCATCATGGAAGAGTTGTTCGACTCTCATCGTAACACTAACCCCTATAATGGGAAACAAAAAGGGAGCGATCATTTCCCCACCACCCAAAATTTCACTCAAAGACAAAAAGGAGAGTGTGGATTTCAATTTGATGTAAGAAATTACATAATGTGGCATACATTTCACTTTCTATTTATTTTTTTTTGAAAGATGAATAACTTTATTAATCTTGAAAGACAAGACTAAAAGGGGCAAGCACGGTTACCAAAACAAGATCCTACACCTGTGGGTCAAAACCCAGATACAACAATTAAGCATAAAAAACCCGTGGGTCAAAACCTAGATAACAACAATGAACACAAAATGGGCCAAGCCCAAAAAGAGCAGCCAACCCTAAGATGCTTCCATCATCCACCCGCAGCCACCACCTCCCCCGAGAGCGCATCTCCACATCATCGTTAAGCATACCGGATTGATCCATAGACGAACCCGTCAAGAGAAACACCATCGCCGACAGCAGAACAACACCACGCCGTTAGGCAAACCAAAAACACCCAGGAGTGAGATCAACGGGAGGTCTGAGCAAAACCCGACGGCAGCGGAGCCAAGGGAGAAGCGGGCCAGCGGTAGCAGAGCCAAAACCGAACAGATCTAATTCCGAAACAAACCAAAACCGAACAGATCCAGCAAGCACAGCAAACAACGAACGGATCCGAGCAACCCAACGCAGGCCCGCCGGGAGAGAAGGCTGAAACTACTCGCCAACCAAAGCACGACAACAGGAGATCACCCAAAAACCGCAGCCTCGCCAGCCGGCCGATCGAAGAAACCCACCACTCCACCATCGCAACCCATAAAACCTGCAAAAAAAGTAGAAGAAAGAGAGAAAGAAGAGAATAGAAGAGAAGGGAGAGAGAGGAGCAGGAAAAGAGAGGAAGGAGAGAGAATGGTGGGGGGAGAGGAAACCCGGGGGGAGGAGGCGGAGGAGCCGCTCCCCCCCAGGTGGAAGAGGCTCTAGATCTGGAAGATGAGGAGTTAAGAGAGAGAGGGTTTTTCACTTTCTATTTATTAATTGAAGATATGAGTGATAAACAAAATTTCCCAATTATTTGGTGTCTTGTTATGAAAGTGTATATCTTGTGTGAAAGAGTATATTCTATGTGAAAGGGTGTACTTATTGGGAAAAGACACATCAAGAGTCACATATCCATTAGGAATAGACACATGATCAAGAGACACACCTATTGAGAAAGACATCATTTGGAGACAACTCTTCCTTGATGGTAGGAATTATGTTGTCTATAAATACCACATCCAGAGGGTCACTGACTCTAGACACTTGAAATTGGCTTGGTAGAGATTTTAAGTTCCGCCATGTGCGGATTCCCGATGATGAAGATGTTACCCAAATGCTTTGGATGAATTCGTGTGAATCCAAGAGCCTTTTGTGAGGAGTTGGAACTAGCCCAAAACCATCCTTAAGCTGAGTCAACAACCGGTCGGTACATTGATTAACCGGCCAGTACATCCATTAACTGGTCGACACTTCACTTGCTTCCAGAAGCTTCACTTTCAGAGCCCAACTAGGACTCAAACTCTTCCCCATCGATCGGATTACTTCGATGAACTTTGTGAGCAAGTTCAGGACTCTAAGGGATAGAGTTTGTACGCGCAAAATCTCTCCCAATTCGAGTTCTAATCGGATTAGGACAACCCTTTTAAAAACTCTATAAATAAAGTCCTTTGGCCTTCGAATTAACACACAATCATCCACCCCTAACCAGATAATCTACAGAATTATTCTCCCATACCCTAACTTCAAAAGCCCCAACCTCTTGGTGAACAAAAACACCCGAGTGCAAAAACCCCCAAATCCGAATTTGAGTTTTAGGGTTCCGCGAATTCGATCTACCAAGCAATCAATCCAATTCCTAACGGAGTAAGTTAAAAAGGTCTTAAGACCTTCTGTTGGTTTATTTTTTGCTTTTGTCAATCGTTTTAATTTCTATTTAATCGTTTAGTCGTAGTCAGTTTTCAATTTCTGGCTTGAGAAAGAACACTAGCCGGCACATGCATTAGCCGACCAACACATTTAACCCGGTGATGAACCGGCCGCCAAATCGATTTCCCAGAACAATTTGTTGTTTTTTCTTGCTTTATTGCATGATCCTTGATTTGAGGGTACTGAAAATCAATTACCCAAAAAAAAAAAAACTCACCATAGTGTAGACACCCCGATTTTGACCTGAGAAACTTATCTAACATTCCCGATTATGAAATAGACCAACCGTGCATATCTCAAAGCTCGGATCAAGGCTTGAACTCACCCAAACCCCAAAACCACCCTAAACCCTTTTCAAACAACCCAAACCAACCTAAAAGACCAAAATACCCCTCAAACAACCAAAATAAGCCACTGTACTTCAAACCCTTTGAGGCTCAAACCCTATCCAGTTTTTTTTTCTTTTCTAGAGAATCTAATGATGAGATTCTGCTGCATGGGGCACATATAGCCGCTGTATTGCTGCTCGTATACGTATCTTAGCCCCTAAAACGACCCCTATGAAGCCTAAGGTTCAAATGTTAAACCCACCATTTTCCTCCATTCTCTCTCTATATATAAACACTCCTCCACCCCTTGTTCTGGGGTTATCAACCGATCAATACGTCACTCTCTCTTTAAAACTCCATTTCCAGTAATTCTCTGCCATTGCCACCCTCCAATCTGAGCTCAATCACCCACAATCAACAAAACCCATTTTGATCATCACTCATCAAGCTTAAATACACCATCGTCCACTAAAAAAAAACCCTCAATCAGACCCACATTATCCACCCTACTGTCCAAAACGACTCACATTGTGTCTATAGTCTAAGCTATTTTCCATCCATTCAACAAAAGTTCAAGTTCAAGCCCGAAAAGGTAGAAAAACATGTGAAAAATCACGTTTTGGTCAACCTGAGGGAGACCAGTAAGTTCATGGAGGTTCTATGTACCTTCTATGAGCTTACAAGGTCCAAGAAATGAAAAAAATCAACTGTTGAAAATATCAAGTCAAAAGGGTTTGAGCGCTCAAACACCCCCTTTGAGCGCTCAAACTGTTTTGGCCGTTTTGTTATCTTTGTGGTTTCTGGTCTTCTCTCATGTTGATATCACTTTTTTTTTTTATGGGTTTTGGTTGATTTATATTGCTCCAAATTAGTCTATTACTCTTTTGATCATTGATTATTAAGCCAAAAAGCCATGGAAAGGATGGTTATCATCATCAAGCAAGAAAAAAACATGTTTTATGAAACAAATAGGTGTATCTCACTCTTTTAAACAATGATCAAAAGGCTAAAGTTCACAAAAGTACCTAGGGAAGGCCATAAAATCACAAAAGCTCACAACTCCTTAATAGGGTTTGAGCGCTCAAACCACCCCTTTGAGTGCTCAAACAATATTCTGATTAATTCATCTTTGTTTCTTAGTTATTTCAGCTTTAAATCATGTTTTAAGCTTATTAAAGTGTGTGTGGGTTATTATTTTGCAAGATCAGTATGATCCTCCTCTCTTTCCTCGATCTAATCATGCTCATGTTTGGTTTATGGCTTATCATCCACTCATGCAAGCTATTTGGTTAATGTTTCTGAAATATCATACACATGTGCATCATTGTATACTATCTTGAGGTTGTTGATAATCTAAACAAAGGTAGGAAAGCATGAGAACACACAAACCATGAAGATGCTTTGAGCGCTCAAACTATTTTCTTGTACATCAAATATTTTTGTTATTTAAGCTCTCTTACCATGTTTTGTGTGTTCTGGGATGCTTCCCAATGTTTCACTTTCACTCCTATTGTTCTTATGGTCTTGTTTGGTTCACCAATAAGCTTCCAATGTATGTTTGTATGATCATTCTATTCTGTTAAACCATCAAAGTTCTGTTTTCAAGTAAGCAATAGTGCGAAAATCATTGATAAAAAAGCTTGCTTTTATCGCCTAAGTAGGATGGTTTAGCCGTTAACCATGATTATTTTTCAAAGTTAAGCTGAGTTTTCCATTTTGGCTTTTGGCATGTGTGTGTGTGTGCATGGCTTGAAGTGGGCGCAAAGTGAGGCTTGGGAGATGGATTTTGAAAAGTGCAATCGAAAAGGGCTCGAAAATCGATACAATGGTTAAAGGGACAAGTTTGGATCGTTTCTGGTATCGATACCCTTCTCGGGGTATCGATACTAATAAGTCAAGGAGTCAAAGCATTTCGATGTATACCCCTATAAGAGGTATCGATAAAACAGTAAATCTGAACAAGAAACGATGGCGTTTCAATGTATTTTAAGGTGTCCACTATAAAAACCTTCTTCTTATCATTAATTAGGGTTCAAACTTTTAGTAATTTTCACCCTTCGGAGTTTGGCGGCTACGGTTTTGAAGCTTTCTTCATTCAGCGTTTTTGCATTCAAGTTTATTTTCAGAGCTTCAGCGTTTGGATTGCTTCTCGCGTATTGTTAACCAAGTTCGTTTTTTCTTTTGCAATCTATGGTATTTTTAGCTATCGTTTTTATATTTGATTCTTCTAGCATGTTTAGATCTAGGTTTAAATTGATTTCTGTTGTTACTAGAATTATGAGTGACTAGTCGTTTAGAGTGCGGCTGCGGGGCGAAAGCGCCCACGTCTAGCCTCATCTATGTTTCACCTCGAGGCCGAATTTATAATTTTCAAGCAATTTTGGGAACTAGAAACTTTTCTAACGAACAAACCCAGGCATTACCGAATTCAAATGCGCATGGAATCACATAGGTGGTGCGCATTTGTTAGGAAGTCTTTCTCGTTTTCTAAAATCGAAAAAGTAAATGTGGCCCGAAAATATCGGTGAAATTAGCGTGGATGCTAGGTTCCCTCAGCTGTACTCTCTTGTTTAATTTGCATTCAGTCAATTTAGCTTAATATTTTAGTTAATCAAATCTCATCAAATCAAGGGGTGGCTACCTAAGAGCCAGTTAAACTGCAATTTCACACTTTTGAGTCAACACTTAAGTCGTCTTTGTGGTTCGACTCCGGTACCTACGCGTTCAAATCAAGGGGTGGCTACCTACGCTTGGGACGCGTCTTTATTCGTCTTATTTTTAGTCACCTGGTCGGTCAAGCATTCTTGGCGCCGTTGTCGGGGAAGGCAAGAGGTGTTAAGAATTCGGGTCGTTAGTGTCTTTTGAATTTTAGTTTTAATTTTATCTTTCTTCATTAAAAAAAAAAATAAAAAATCAATAAATAAAAAAGTAATAGGGAAACAACTGGGTGAACGAGGTGAGAATGGAAGAATTCTGTGAGATGTGTGAGTGTTGGGGGCATTCTGTGTATACTTGCTCCGCTTTTTATGCATACAAGTAAGCTTATCAAAATAATCAGGCTAGGGAGAGTGTTATTAATCAGCGGTGGGATCCATATCCAAATTATGAGCTAGGGTGGTCCCACCACCACTCTTTTCAGGTGGTATTCAACCCCCAATGCCACCACATGCACTTTGCAAGAAATACAGTCGTTCGAACCTGCCCAGGATCACATGCCCCAATTTGGCTCTCTTTTCCAAGACCCGCAAGGGTTTGATCCTTATTTTACTGGCCCACCCCCAGAGCTGACTTATCCCCCTCATGATGAGGAGCTTGAGGAGATGGTACAAACTATTGTGCGATCGCAGATGACCCTCACCGCGGAAACCACCCAAGAAATTGAGAACCTTAGGTCCCAGTTGACTCAACTCACAGAGGCAGTGGGACAAATCCAACAGGATTGGGAGGCATTTCCTTCTCCGCCTCAAGTCAATAGAAGAGAGGAAGTCAACCCACTTCTCATTGAGGGACGGGTTGATGATCGTTTGGAGGAACCTTCCGAGTTTGGAGGGAATGAGGAGTTTACTCTTAAGGAAGAGGAAGTAGGTTTATCTAACGATGTAGAGGAGGTTGACTTGGGCTTACAACAGTTCTCCGGGTTTAGAGGGAATGAGGGGCTCACCGCCCAGTGTTTCCCACTTAAGCCCAAGGAGAAAAACGAATGCCCTCCAATGTATTTTTCACTGTTGATTCGGGCCGCCTACGTTTTCCTCTTTCGCTCCTGTGAGTCTAGAGATCGAGGAGTTGACCGGCCTTTGTCGCGTTGTCCAGTGTTTATGGCGAGTTCCATGACAAACGTGTTTCCCTTGAGTCTGCCTCCTTGTGATGATATGTTAGAGGACAATTCTCTGATGGGGTTGAGTTAGTTGAACAACCGAACTTGGAGGGAGTGCAATCATTAGTGGAACCAAAGTTAGGGGTTGATGTTTACAATGAGGATACTCGCAGCAAGGATAATGAAGAGGAGTCTGCGGTATGTTTGGTCGACACGCTCGTTAAGGAGCATGTCGACAATGTGTTGTTTAAAGATCCTCTGGAAGTTGCTCTTATCGTTCTTAGATTCTCCAGGACCGGTAGTTTGATGGATTTGTTAGCAACGGGAGATTTGTGCGGAGTCGCTTGGGACCCGGCCCTGAGCCATTGTTGGTCCAACCGCCTAAGTTAGATTTAGAGCCACTGTCAGACTTGTTTAAATATGCTTGGTTTCGGAGTAATAATACTTATGCGGTAGAGGTTCCCTCGTCCCTCGGGGTGGAGCAAGAGAGGGAAGTGTTAGACATGTGGACAGAACACATAGGAGCAACAAGCTGGACTGCATCTGATTATGCTGTAGAAGAGGCAATCAAGTGGGAAGGAAGCAGCGAGCTTCTTATTGAATGTCTTCCTTTTGAGTCTTCCCTTCTAGGCAACCAGAATCTTTGGGGTGAGCTCACTTGAGCAACCGGATATTAAAGGAAGTGCAACAAGTTGACTTCCTCGGTGTTGACAAGTTTGATTTTGTTTATCATCACGTCTATTATAAAATTTGTCAACACATCTGAAACTTGGTTTGGTCTTATGGGAGCATTCAGAGATGCGTCCATTTTTAAGATGAACTTGGCAATTGTTTTACTCGAAGTATCTTTTCTTGTGGTCTGGCCGAGTTAAATTTTTAATGCAAAGCTTAGCGTGGGGTGGTGCATTCATGAGATTCATCTTTGTGGATTTGATTAATTTTCGAATTCCACGTTTCAAAGATCTCTCTCTCTCTCTCCCACTTAAAATTAATTCAAGTTCAAAAAAAAAAAAAAAAATTATAAAAAAAGGGGTCCGGTATAGCCACCTAATTTCTAGCCTTAAATTTGTGTATCTGGGTTTCTAACAATCTTATTGCCGTGTCTCGGATAGTCATAAAAGACGATTGGCTCTGATTTCTTTAAGGAAAAACCTTGAGTGATTTAACCTTTTGAGTCATGACTTACCCGGGATTGTTATGATGACCTTCTCTACACAAATTTAAGTGAGACAATTAGGGAGAAAAGTAGTACCCATGCTTTTCACGTGACGAAAGTGGTGGATTTCAATGTTTTGCTTTCTTTTCTTTTTTTTTCTTTTTCTTTTGTTTAGTGTTTTGCAGACTAACACATGCAGGTTGATTTGTCCAAGTTGGGGGGTCGTTTCTCCACCTACTTCTATCTTGTGTTGTCCGCTAGTTCGAGGTGATCTCTTTCCTCTCTCTTTATTTATGTCCTTCTCTTTTAGTGTTTGAGCAATCAATGAGGACATTGCTTTATTCAAGTTGGGGGGAGGGATTACTTTGTCACTTGTCTTATTTAAATTTAGAGTCTTAAAAAAAAAAAAAAAAATAAAAAGAAGCAATTTGGATGTGTGGGTGTAACTATTCTTGGTTGATGACTGCTAATTAGCGCTATAATGGTTGTTGTGCGAGTCGGAGTCTCGATACGATTTCATGGATAGACTTAAGCTCGTGAACATGATGTTTAGGAAGCACTTAGTTAGCCCGTATCATTTATAGTCGGATAGCGTTTGGTCATTGGAAACATGCTCACACACACACACTTTATTCCATTTGAGTATTCACCGGTCTTAGTTTGATTCATATGTCTTTGATATTTCAATGTGTTAACTTATTCAATGGAATCTTTGGAACTCCTTCCCCAATGAAAATAAAATAAAATAAAATAATAACAAGTTATGTGTGCTATATTGTTAATGCTTATCCGGGCGTCCATTGAGTAGTAACCGGACAATCGGGGTATGCTCTCACCGTGTTGTTCGCGTCAAAAGATGGATAGACCTTGTGAAAGTATCGCTAAATGTGGTGCCAAAGATCTCAATAAAGCCTTTTGACTTGAGCAATTAAGTCCGTAGGGGTCACTTAAAACTCCTGGCGCTCTAAGGCCGTTTGGCTTGGGATAGCCGACCCAAAGCTCGCTAAAGAGTCAACTAGAAAGCCCGAGAGATCCAAAGGTGTACGACCACGCAAAGGAAAAAAAAAAAAGGAAAGGGAAGGAGTGTGCTTAAAGAATTATTGGGCTATCAACGGTGTGTGAACTATTCTCGAGGGTGGGTGAATTTCTATATTTGGTTTGTCCATACATGCATGCCATCTGAGAATTCTTTATCCGATCGTAGGTGACCCAGGTTAATTTTTGTGCTAAGTCTGTGCGAAGTTCACTTGTTTAACCTTGTCCATGGATGAAATGTCTTGCCTTTGGTTTGCCCTACGAGACTTCTAGTGCTTCGAGAAGCTATTGATTGGGTTGAGTTGCATTCAAATGTCAGAGTCCTTTGTGTTTTGTGGGTTATCACACTTTGAAAACCCTCACGAGACTTCACTCGTCCCTATTTTTAAAAGATCTATCCTTTTATTTATTTGTTTTATTCTTTTCGTTGCTCGGGACTAGCAACCTTCAAGTTGGGGGGTGTGATAGGCGCGCAATATCTCAAGATATAAGCGCCTAAGTAGGGCGAATTAGCGCATTAGAGGCGCGATTTATTCCATTTTCCACTTGATGCGGTGTTGTCTTGTGTTTTGGGTATTGTTGTGTTTGTTTTGTAGGAAACAGGCCGGAGGAGCACGTAAAGTGGACACATGACATTGGGCATCTTTGGGAACCGATGGGACCCAAGCAGGGCGAGCAAACAAGCCAAAAGCAATTTTAGAGGCTCGGTAATCGATACATGACTTTCTACTCATATCGATTATGCATCATCTTTTATCGATTTGAGGACTTCTCCAACGATAAAAGCCCTAAATGCCGTTTGACTTTGCCACGTGTTTGGGCTTCGGGAAAGACATAAATACCTAGTTTTGAGGCGACAATTAGGGTTCCAACTTTACTTTGTTTTTCTTCCAATTAGGAGCCGACTTTTCCTTTGGAGATTCTACTTTCCGGGTTACTTTTCCATTGAAGTTTTACAGTTTTATTCGCTGATTCTCGCATCGCTTTGGTAATTCTCTGTCTTCTTTACATTAATCTCGTTCGCGGGAGTTTGTCCGCGTTACGAGACTTCGAATCTTTGTTTTAATTCTTATTCTAGTTTAATAGCATGTTTTATTCGGAATTTTCTTATCTTTATGTTTAATATGAGTGAGTAGTTCCATAGGTATGGTCGCGGGGTGATTAACACGCCGTGGCAGGATTATATATGTTCTCGCTCTGTTTTGAAATTAATAAACGGACAAGCAATTTTAGGTTATTAAAGAACTTCCGTGGGCGAATCCGGGCATTGTCGGAGCCAGTAACGCTGGAACGGGGAACCAAAACTCGTTCTTGAAAAGTACATGGGTAAACGGCGAAACGAGGATTCGCATCTTTGAGTACCTTTTTCTCTCTAAAATCAAACATTTTTAGAACACCGAACGCTAATGGCAAGCTTTATAACATCACCGTGTTATGAACCCTACGACCGTACTTTCTTTTAAATAATTTAATTAAAATCAGTTTTTCTCTTAGGTTAATTAATTCACCAATCAAACCGAAAAGGGTGGCTACCTAAGAGCCTTGTTTAAACTAGCATCCCGAGTTTTTAGTAAGCACTTTCCACCTTCTCTGTGGATTCGATTCCGGTCTTACCGGGTATTATGCTACACCGGTCTCCACCCTACGCTTGGGGCAACCCATTAAATTAGGTATAGGATTTCGGTCAAGCATTTTTAAAAATGTACACAGAGTTGGACTACCAAGCTGACCCACCATCCAAACACCGGTCTCCTAAGTTCGACACAGGAACTGACACAGACTGGTTAAACATGGGATCAATAGGACACGTATACTAGTTTAATCATGGAAAAATGGCCTTGTTTCATCCCCTAAACACGTCACCAACTCTCACACATGCCTATAAAATTTTTAGCTCATGATATGCGGTTCAAACGCCTACTATTTTATGCGCATGCGGAAAGTGAAAAACAAGGAAACATGGGATGCTTTAAGGACATACTGTGCACAACGTGGAAACACCTACTCAAATCTGCTTATGGTGTGGAAAATATTCAAACATGGATGTCAGATATATGCATGTGAACAAGTTAACAGGCAATCCACGAGACAAAAATCTAGCATGCTCATCTAACTCATACAACCAAGCATAACAATCGTATCCCCAAACTCAAACATTAACCAAAAATATTTTTAAATTTAAACTACTAGCAACGCTCACACGTGTACAAGGTACACCCCATCCCCCGGCAACGGCGCCAAAAATGCTTGACCGAAATCCTATACCTAATTTAATGGGTTGCCCCAAGCGTAGGGCGGAGACCGGTGTAGCATAATACCCGGTAAGACCGGAATCGAATCCACAGAGAAGGTGGAAAGTGCTTACTAAAAACTCGGGATGCTAGTTTAAACAGGGCTCTTAGGTAGCCACCCTTTTCGGTTTGATTGGTGAATTAATTAACCTAAGAGAAAAACTGATTTTAATTAAATTATTTAAAAGAAAGTACGGTCGTAGGGTTCATAACACTGACAAGTCCAGGGGGTGGTGTTCTAAAACGTTTGATTTTAGAGAGAAAAAGGTACCCCGAAGATGCGAATCCTCGTGGTCGCCGTTTACCCATGTAGAAGAACGAGTTTTGGTCCCCGTTCCCCACGTTACTGGCTCGACAATGCCCGGATTCGTCCACGGAAGTTCTTTAATAACCTAAAATTGCTTGTCCGTTTATTAATTCAGAATCATGGAGCGAGAACATACTTAGGCCTAACATGAAGTGTTAATCACCCCCGCGACCATACCTATGGAACTACTCACTCATATTAAACATAACGAGACAAGAAAATTAAATAAAACATGCTATTAAACTAGAATAAGAATTAAAACAAAGATTCGAATCTCGGAACGCGGACAAACTCCCGCGAACCGAGATTAATGTAAAAGAAGAGAGAATTACCAAAGCGATGCGAGAATCACGAATAAAACTGTAAAACTTCAATGGAAAAGTAACCCGGAAAGTAGAATCTCCAAAGGAAAAGTCGGCTCCTAATTGGAAGAAAAACAAAGTAAAGTTGGAACCCTAATTCTGCTCAAAACTAGGTATTTATGTCTTTCCGAAAACCCAAACACGTGGCAAAGTCAAACGGCCCATTTAGGGCTCTCGGTATCGATACAGAAGTCCCGTGTCGATACCTGACGTTGTTCTGAGAGATGATGCCCACGATATCGATCAGAAAGTCATGTATCGATACCGAGCCTCTAAAATTGCTTTTGGCTTGTTTGCTCGTCCTTGCTTGGGTCCCACCGGTTCCCAGCATGCCCAATGTCATGTGTCCATTTTACGTGCTCCTCCGGCCCGTTTCCTACAAAACAAACACAACAATACCCAAAACACAAGACAACACCGAATCAAATGGAAAATGGAATAAAACGCGCCTCTAATGCGCTAATTCGCCCTACTTAGGCGCTTATATCTTGAGATATTGCGCGCCTATCAATCATGTCTTCAATAAGTCAGAACCAACAAAAGCATGTGTACTGGAGATGGGTATGAGCGCTCAAACCCTCCCTTTGAGCGCTCAAACCCCAGGCAGGGGATCAGATTGGTTTCGTTCTGTAGTAGTTTGTAATGATGTTTCTAGTTATTGTTGTTACTGTTTTGCATGTACTAACATTGTTACTTGTTATTTGATGTCTTTGGTAGCTTCTACTTGCATATCATCATCATTCATGTAGTTCACGAAACACAAGCATACACCGTAATCCGTTGTCGTGTTTATCAGTGTTAAATGGCTCCCATTCCCCATTTATTTGCTCAAAGTTGAATCGCGAACATCTCATATAATCCCACAAAGTTCTTAGTAGAGACCGGTCTTCGAACCGGGGGGTGCCGTAAAACCCTTCCCCTCTCGTAACCGACTTTCTGAACCTAAGATAGTATGGTGATGACGGACCGGTATCTAATCCTTATCCTAAAAATGAGGCATGAGTCAATCGAAGTTCGGTTCCTCGGGGACAATCCGATAAAACCCGGGTGGTGACTCCGAATCGAAAAACCCGACCGCGGAGGGGCGTCCACAAGAATATTAACAAAAAAGAAAAAAGAATTGTCTCATACCGTAGTCTATACATGCATTCAGAGGTCTATAGCTAGCTAGCTTGTGCACTAATGGTACCCCAGGGTAGATAATATTGTACTTTTTAGTCGTTACGCATGTAGGAATTTTATGGTAAACAAGTTAAAGATAAGTAAAAAAGAGTTTGAAAGAATTAGGTTAGCAAAACTGTAACCCCAAATTCCGGGAATGTTATTTTATTATAATAATAAATAACAAAGTTTTTACAACAATAATCTATAAAGGGAATTACATAAATCTCCCTGCCAATACATTTATTCATTATCGGTAGGCTAGGGTTTCTAATTCTCAGCACAAACCGTCAGCCCCGGCAGTGTCATGTCCAGCTCTATAAGCCTCTAAGCTATAGTACTCCTCATGTTCATCTTTAAAGCTTAGCATAATACGTCAAAGTCGCAGAGTAACTTCGTGTTATTATGCCAGGATCACACAAGTGCAACACCGTGAGCGATAACACTTAGCAGAAATCACTATCCCAAATCCTTATACTAACAGTTATAAAAGATTCTGACAGTAATGAATAGCAAAAGTTGAACAGTTTAAACATTAAACATGATGGGATACTTGTGTCAATGCAAATAGGTGTATCGGATAGTTTTGTGTCTTGTATTATCTTTCAAAGTCAAAGTTCTTCTTCAAATATTATGTAGGTTTGGGCACTGTTTCCGTCCTTCGGGCCACAGTCCAGTCAGTCCACTCTTATGGCGCTACTTTCGTCCTCCGGGCCCTTAGTCCATCACTCGAAGTATTGGTTCGTTTACATCTCTTTCAACTGATGGTAACCAAACTTCACGATCACACCCACACGTACATGGTCCCGACTGGCTTGTCATCACAGACTCTCCTCGGCATGATACAAGGTCTGTTCACCATGTGTTGTACACACTTTGCCTAAACCACCATGCTCTCTCCTCGAAGATGGGGCGGCGCTCAAGCAGCACTACTGTAATCCATTCAATTCCATACTCATTCATTTCACATTCATTTTTCATTTCATATCTCGTCATTTCTCAAAAGCTTGTCGTATTGATTCTCATAAAAACGCGTCTCGTCAATATGCAACTTTTTCGTAAAATGTGTGGTGATTATGCAACTTTTCTCGTAAAATGTGTCACATAAAAATATTATATTCCAATGTGAACCTTGAAATGTAGTCTAGGGTTTGTAGACAACGGCATTTTAACATCACATTTAGGTACATAAGTTTGAAGTCTTGTTTCTCGTAATTACGACGCAGAACATTATGATTTTTAGTATCGATCATCCAACTACAAATTTTTCCGAAAACTAAGCGGACATTATAACGTTGTAAAAATTATAAGCTCGAATAGCTACCTGTAGCAACACGGTCATTATAATGACTACGTAAAAATACTATATTTCGGAAAGTGAGGATTTAGTACCTACTAACGAAATTCTCCGGAGCTAATCAAGCTTTATAACGTCGTAAAAATTATAGGGTCTTGTAACTACTAATAGAAAACCGAGCATTATAATGACTAAGAAAAAGTACTATACTTAGGAGTTTAGGGTTAGTGAAACTACCTCGATTCCTATGATTAGTAGAAAGACGCTGAAACAACCTCGATTGCCCCAATAGTAACAATAAATATTATCACTAATGAATAGTGCAAAGAGAAGGACCAGCTCCATGTAGTTCAAGAATAGGCGTGTTGAGTTTTTCGACCTTAGAATTCGTCAATTTTATTTCTTGATGGAGGTAAAGTGGGGAGAAGGATATAACTCAGTGGCAGGGTGTCACCTTGATGTGGTGGAAGTCATCAATTTGAGCCTGATTATCCTTAACCCCAAATGTGAGTTTTGGTGGGCGGCATAACGGCTACTTGTTTCGAAAGAAAAAGAATTACTTCTTTTTCTAGAAACACAATAACTACTAACTTGCTACAACTTTTTGGATCTAGTGGTGGTTTTATTGGTGGAGGGTGGTGGCTCTCTTTTGAATTTGGAAGAACAAGTTGAAGCTCAAGTTGAACTTCAATCCAAAACACTAGAATTAGACTTTCTCTCTAAAAACACTAAAATGCAACTACAAAGACTACTACAAAGGGGGTGGTGAAGATGTGAGGAACAAATGAAGTGGGAGCGTGCTATTTATATGCAAACCCTGAGCTTTTCTCTCTCTCTCTCTCTCTCTCTCTCTCTCTCTCTCTCTCTCTCTCCTCCCCCTCTCTCTCTCTCTCTCTCTCTCTCTCTCTCTCTCTTTCTTTCTCAAAATGCTTCCAAGAATCATGGGATTTGAAGTACAAATGATCTTAGGCCAAATCATGATGATCTATAGGTTTAGGGTCCTTAGGTTTTTAATGAAAAGATCATAAAGAATCCCAGGGATTTTAATTAGGGTTAGGTTTTGCATGGCTAAACTAATTTCAAGAGATTTGTATACAAAACTCATGCAAACGCATATAGATACAAGGTGGTATAGCACTTGTTCTTCGAGAAGATGTTATAGCCACGAAATTACCAACCAACCAACCATCCCCCAGCTCTCTCTTTTTCTCTCTCTCAAATCTCTCCCATTAATGAGGCCAATGATCACACTTAGATTTGTTGTTCTTTGGTGAGGGAGAAATAGGGTCTAGGAGGACTAAAGTAGATGAAATAGTCTAGGGTTTTAATTGGGAGGGTTTTGTAGTACATTGGTAGGGTTATACAAATAGTAATATAGATATACTTGGACACATGCATTTATACTAGTACTAACACATATAATTATTGACCCAAATAATTATTACCAAAGAAAACAATTAAAACAAAAGGAAATTGAATTTAATAAATTAATTTTTATTCATAAAAAAATTAGGATTATTACAAAAGCTAAAGTTTTGGAGGGATTAAAGTGCAATTATAAAATTTTCAAAAGACTAAAATATTTGATTTACTTTACATCTTAAAATTGTACAATAAACATGTAATTAAGAAAAGTACAAAGAGTTAGTGTCACTCGTCTATCATCCCGTCCGACCCTGTTTTTTTTGGATTGGGTCCCTACGGGATTGTAATCTCCCAGATCCGACCGTCCAATTCACAATCGATAGTTGAGATATATTTGATAACTCTTAGCGGTAATGATATACTCTTAGCACTAAAACTACATCTGTGAATCGGAACCATCGATTGTGGGATGGACAGTTGGATTAGAGGGACTACAACCCTGTAATACTTTGCCCAAATCCGTTTTTTTGCTCGTAGCGAGTTCATCTTGAAGGAATCAGTAATTAATCAATGGCTCAAAAGACATAAGATCGATAAGAAAGAAATGAAAATATTTTGAGATCCCTAAATACAGTTTATTCAACAACTAAGAATGCCAAATATTCTTTCTGGTGGAAAGCTCTCATTCTTGGTCCATTGTCCAGTCCTCGATTCTTTCCTCCGCAAATTCATTATTTATAATTAAATAAAAAATCTGACAGTCCAAGTTTTGATATTTAAGGCAATTTCAATTTGTCATCTCTCTTGTCTCAAGCTATTCTCACTTCTCACGCTCCGAGATTAATGGGTTTCCAAAAGTTGATCAGGATCCTGTTATGAAAAAAAGGCAAACGATAATATTGCCATAAAGTCCAATATTAAACTAATTTATGGGAAACCGCCAATTAGCTGTTAGTCGTGAGGCGGCTGATTTGCGGCTAATAGTCGACTGAGGTCATGATTGCTTTATTACTATGAGGAATAAACTAGTACGACCTTTAGTGGCTGAAAAACTTGAAACCTAATGAGTCAATTGGTAGGTTTTTCTCCACACGGCACGCGTGTTTGACCAGAATCAAGTACATGGACTCCCTTATCACTGTCTCAGGGTTAATTATTCATAGTCTCGGAGCTTTTGATTAATAAGGACATGATGATTTTATAACATCTGATGGCAGAAATCATTCAGGGTTTTGTGATCAGAAATGTGGCGTTTTAAAAAGGAGAATGAAATTTTGCATCGCAAAAATTGGAGGGGGATTGGATGTCTTTATAAAAATAAAGAATTTTTTGTATAGGGACATTATGTCATGCTCCCAAGTGTGATCAGTGCCACACGATGTTTTAACTCCTGCAAATCCACCTTTTTGCAATTTACTTAATGGCGTGAGCCTAATTGGAAAGAAATTTTTTTTAATGACAAATTAACATTTAATGAATTTGGGAGGCCTATGAGGCATAATATCTTTCATCAAAGTTTAGGGTTTTTTTAAAGTTTTCTATTTGAGGTTTTACAGTTTATTCAACAACTTTAAGAATGCCAAATATTCTTTCTGGTGGAAAGTTTAGATTTTGGTCCATTTCCAGTCCTCTATTCTTTCCTAAATTCATTTATTTATAATGAAATAAAAATCTATAGGGTTTTTCTTAGTCCATTGTCCAGTCCTCGATTCTTTCATCCGAAATTCTTATTTATTTAAATAAAAAAATCTGACCGTCAAGTTTCGATTTTAAAACAATTTCTTACTTGGCCCTAAGACCCTAGGGGGTACCCTAATCCGGAGGATTTATGAAAAAAAGGCAAACGATAATATTGCCATAAAAGTCCATTTAAAATAATTTATGGAAACCGCCAATTAGCTGTTAGTCGTGAGGCGGCTGATTTGCGGCTAATAGTCGACTGAGGTCATGATTGCTTTATTACTATGAGGAATAAACTAGTACGACCTTTAGTGGCTTTTAGGGTAATGAGTCAATTGGTTTTGGGGGTAGGGTACCCAAGGATTTTAGGGTGACCAGAACTTATGGACTCCTACTCAAAAGTCTCTTGTATTATTGGTACAAAGTGGACTAGATGTGTTAGGATAATATTAGGTGGAGCAAAAAATTAAACAACGCTCATCCTAAATTTTGCATACAAAAATTGGTCAATAAAGAGTTTTTATAAAAACTACTATTACAAAAGATTTACCATTACAAATGCAAAACTATAGTTATTCAAAAATATACAACCGCTACAATATTTCAAAATCTATCATTTGAACATTTGTCGTATCGCACTTTTAGTGGCAAACGTACTAATTAAGTCTTCATAATCAAGCATCTTCACCATATCCTTCTCAATGGACAAATTGAGCCATTTTTTGTATGGATGGGCTACACAAAAATTGTATTGAGCCTAGTATATATATGTAGGGGTCATAACAAATTGGGGGCCCTAAAATTTTTTATTTTTTGGTTGCCTAAATCTTAGGGTTCATAGGATTTGTGTCTAAGCCGGTACTGACTCCAGCTTTATATATTTACGTAAACCCATACATTTAGTCGTGAATTTCACAAGAATATATGATGTTGAAATGTTCGAAAGCACCACATGATTTTTCTCTGTAAACACTGAATAATGAGACCTCAGGGTCAACTCCAATCCCCCTAACCATACTCATCCAATAGTTTTCTTTTTTCGCCAATTGTATATCTTCATTACTCATAAATTATTGGTTCTTTACATTCCGTGGGGGAAAAATTAAACATTTCCCTACAGAAAGTAAGATTGATCAGATATCCATCGATAGATATGTGAATTATTGGCTATGAACCTTTTATGTTTGAAATTGTATTTCTCATCTATTTTGTAATTCTCCACTATCAATATCCAATCAAGTTGAGATGTTTTCGAGATGTTCGTCGCAAAATGTACAAAACCAAAGATTTGGATCATATATGGAATGGATCCACAAAGGAGTAGTTTGGAGGATTATGGTGAATGAGAGTATGAAAAGGAGTAGTTAAGGCCGTATTGATGATGAAAGAAAAAAAAAACAGAGGTAAGGTGACATTAACGGTTTAATTGGTTTATGATTTTTAGTGTACTATATATGTAAACATCCATCGCCATGTCAATCCCAATTTCCGGAAAAATTTGTGAATTTTCACGAAATTTATGTATGTAGTCATTAACCAAATTATGAGAAATACCCATATATTTTGGGAAATATCCGGAAAAAAAAAAGACAGCTTAAGTCGGCTTAAGCTATTGTTAGAATAATCACTACACGCACACAATAATGAATAAGAAAACAGTAAAGAATCAACACAAGAATTTACGTGGTTCCGCAAGATCGGGTACCTCCACGTTGAAATGGGAAAGTGAATTTCCAGATACGTATATAATACCAAAGGTTCCAACATCTATCTTTTCATATTTTTTCTAGGATATTTCTCAAAATATTTGAGTAAAAGTCATAATTTTACCCACTCCCGATTCCTTCCGTCGAGACGAACCTATAATTACCAAAAGTTTGATACAAAATTAATAAAAGCAAAACAAATTACATAAAAATAAAACGAAAATATCCTTAAACCAATGGCACTGGAACTAACTGTTGAAATTTTAGGAGGTAAGCAATGGAAAATACTACACTTCCATTAACTAGGACACAAATCTATAGTCGCTATCCATTGATGCAAAAGGGAAATAGTCAAATAGGTCACACCCATGACTCATCCACTCCTTGGATTTTCATCTTGTCTATTTGTGCTTGAGAATGTTCCCTTTTCCAAATACTACTAAACCCCCCTCCAGGCCCCTAATTCGTTTATGTTCATCTCTCATGACCTCTTACCACAAAACAAGAGTTGGTTCAAAAAACTGATACTCCCTCCGTCCCTTTTTAAGTGATTCATATGGGAATACCTGCAATTTCAAAAACCCTAAAAAACATATTTCTCTATATAACTTTTTAATTTGTTTTATACCAAATTAAAGTGCTCATTGAGTATTTTAATTTGGTGCAAAAAAAATTTAAAAACGATATACGAAAGTACATTTTTAAACGTCCGCAAAAATAAACCGTTTCTCAAGTGGATCACTTAAAAATGGACGGAGGGTTTATTAATTATTAGTGAGAGTTAAAGAAGATAATTATAGTATAACCCTCCCATTCAGACAATCACCTGCACGTCTACTCATAGAGCCCCTCCTTGCCTCTAGCCCCACCTCCATTTCCATAATCTCAGTTTAGACACAATAATTGGAGATTAAGACAAAGTATATTATTGTGATTAACAACTTTTTTCTCCGCTTAAAAATTAATAACGAAACACACCACAGATTAAATGCGCGGAATTCACGTAAATCCAACGAAAACTTATTTGCGTCCGAATTAGCGCATTTCTAAGTCTGTCTATAATATTATCGTTGAAAATGTAGGCCGTACAATATAAATATAAGCGAGCACAAGAATGTGATTTATTCAATAAGTCACAATCTACCGAGTGTAACAAATGAAACTGAAAAAAGACATAAAGTTTGGAAAAAGACAAAAAAAAAAAAAAAAACTAAATCAAACGAAGGAAAAATTCAGCCGGTCAGTTATAGGATTAAAGTTTGATTTGTGGAGATTAACCATGTATAACTTGACATTATAACCAAATGGAATTTATAGGTTTCTGTCTCTAGTCAATTAAAATTTACGCATCTTGAGGAAAATTTCGTAGCCGATTTTCACAAGTAATCCTGGAATTATTAGAACCATGCTACTTTGTTTCTATAGGACACACGAGAAATGTTAGTTGTTAGTAAGACTTGATCTTTGGCCTTTATGCACGAACTTTAGTTAATATATGTGTTAAACACTTGTGGATATCAAAACGTGGATTTCTAAAAGATGCACTGTCCCTATTAAAACTGCAATGAAAGGATTACAAATTGTTGAAAAGTGGCAACTCTTCCGTTAAAAACCTCATCACCACCACCTATAGCCTCTGCCTCCGTAAATTTTGAGCCACCACCACTTACAACCATCATCTCTATCCACCACAATCTCTTCGGAGGGTATCAACAATAGAAACATAATTCTCCCGCTGGATGAAGCTAGAACAATCTGGGAAATCAACAATTGCTGAAATGGAAATTGGACAAAAAAAAATTATTGTCCAAGGAGATAGCTGTCCAAATGAAATGCAGCTCTGATGGGTTTGAGTTTTCTTGTCTTTTTGATTGAAACGGAGTCATGGTAGGAAGTGGAGCCGTTTGAAGAAGCTTTTAGTAGAAAGTGTCGAATCCATGGGTTTCGGAGGATGTTGGTGCGCGATGTCATTGATCTATAGGGTTTATTATGGCTTTGGTCTTGGTTTGTTCTATTGGGTGGTTGCTAGTTGCTACTGATGTTGTTGTTTCTGGAATCTCTTGGGAGGTGTTTGTTATAGGCCTATGTTTGGTTTTGTCCTCCTCGGGTTTTTTGCGGTTTTGGGGATTGCCTCCTTGGCTGTTTTTGTTTCAGGTTGACTCCTTGTTATCCATGTTTTTTTCCCCAGGACACACGAGAAATGTTAGTTGTTAGTAAGACTTGATCTTTGGCCTTTATGCATGAGAATATACGTGTTAACGATTAATAAAATCTCTTTTTTGCCGTGCAAAAAAAAAAGAATATACATGTTAACTTGTGGATATAAAATGTGTATCCTAGTATAATAATTTTATGCCGTTAAAAAAAGTATATTAATAATAAAGTAATAATGTTATACTCCAGTATATACGTGCGTGCATAAATAATATACTTGGATGACGTAAACGTGAGGAAACCTTGACGTGTAAAATTTGAAAAAATTCAAGGCATGTGTTTCCTTGGGACAGAGTGTAAAGTACAACGGGATGACTTGGCAGTCAAGAAGGAAAAGGACTTGAGGATTGGGACCACTCAACACATGGAATGATTATTGAGGGCTCTTCTTCATCACACGTTGGTATCGGTTCTATCACAATATGTACGTTTAACTTCCGTTGGCTGTATCAATATGTAAGTAACATGAGTGTAAGAGAATCACGCAACGGTGCTCTATAAACACTAATTGATTGCTTATGCACATGACTACAAAGTACTTGAAAGTAAAAGTAGAACACACAAAAAAAAAAACAACAACAAATAATATGAAGTCTTGATTACAAGCTTCTAGTTCAACTTTTATCAAAAATAACGAATTTTGGGTCACCCTTCTTGCTGTTACAGACGAAAGATTGTGCTAATGCAATTGGTGAAAGAGTTTTGGACTATTAAAAACAAAAATGTGTGTGTGAGAGAGAGAGGGATTAGCAAAGCAGCAAGTAGGAAACACGAGTGAGAGAGTGGGACTTTTTTGCCTAAAACAAAAAAACTAGTGCGGAAAAGAGGCTAATAGAAGCACAGAACGTTTTGTGGGGCCCACTTCGAAATTTTGCGCGAATAATATCAACTGTTCATTAAGGTCTCGTTCTAAGTGAATTATTGATTTTTTTGGCTTTTCACATTTTACAAGACCGATAATTCTCCTCTCATATACTATCAACTAAAAAAAGCCCCAAATGCCGAAAAGCCTGACTAGTGGAACAAACCTTAATTTTAAAATGTTTTTCCAAGAAGCCCCCGTGAAAAAAATTAGTTCAATTCAATTGGATAATTTTAAGTGATTAATCAAATCTTCTAATTTTTTATTCAATATCACGGATTTTTCATGCGAGGCTCTGAAGTGAGTTTATAAAACGGTCTGTACACAGTCTGTACACCGCCATACGTGCGAGTAGCTTTACCCATGCGGGTCGGGGTTTATACGTTTTTTGGTCTACTAATGGGCCATGTGTTTGGCGAGTGGAACTGTGCAATTGTCAAAAAGAAAGGTTAAAATTAAAAACATGAACAATATAGGCGCCGCCCACTTATTTAAAGGTAGGTGAGTACCCCACGATCGCCATTGCACCTAAAACGTGTCCCTTTTATTTTTAGCTCAGTGGCATATTATCCAACAGATTTCCGCCATTATATTAACTGATTTTTCTTTTTCTTTTTTTATTTTATTTTTCTATATACTCTGCAATTTTAAATTGTTCATATCTTTCAGTCTGTAACATTTTTAAAGAATCTGAAAACTTTGTGTAATAAAACTAATTGAGATCTATCAAATAAAATCTATATCGCACATAAAATTTGTTATAGATTGAAACATATGAACATTTTAAAATTTGTTATAGATTAAATTTGTTTGTCATGTTTGGATTTCGATGCAATTTTGAATTGTTCATATCTTTCAACTTTTAAAGATTTTAAAAACTTTGTGTAATAGAACTAATTCAGATCTATCAAATAATATCCATATTGCACATAAAATTCGTTATAGATTGAAAGATGTTAACAGTTTAAAAACTGGATCGAAATCCGTAAAGGACCAACGATTTGGGACCGAGGGATTCTCTAATCATACATTATCATTTCACTCCTATCAAAGGTTTACGAGTGTTTACGTTTCAATTAACAAAATTATTCCCACCTAATGATTTAAGAAACAGATCGAAAAAGACAATCATTCTTTGCTATTTCACTAATGAGAAGATCAACAACTGTACGTTTGGTTGTGGTATGATAGACAGTGACAGGTGGACATGGCATGCTTAAAGAAACAAGTTGTTTATATTTCTTTTCTCAACATAATATATAAAGAATGAATGATCATTATTAAAAGAGAAAATTGAAGGGATAAACTTCCTTTTTTCTGCCGCCCTACCCTCATTCTATTGTTTAGGATATAGTACTATCTAATGTTTTTAGGGTGCAACTTGTCCAAATTTATCCTTGTACCCTTCACCTACTCTCTCCCTCTCTTTCTCCGTGTAGAGACGCGTGGAAATTTGTTCACCCTCATCTAATGAAAGCGAACAAAATCCTCACTCTGATTAGTGGAAAAGGTGTGGGGTCCGTGAGAGTGAACAAAACTCTCATTCTGATTGGTGAAAAATATGTGGGGTCCGTGCCCTCTTTAAGTGAGAGTGAACAAATTTGCACTCGTGTAGAGACTGATGTTCAATAAACTCAAATTTTTGACCCCGGGGTTCTGCTGTTGCTTAAGAACTTGCCTTGCCAACCCATCCAGATCGTCCATCTCGACAATTAACGTCAAATCACATATGCTTTCTTACCCGTAAGAAAATACTTTGGTCGGTAAGAAAACAACTACAAATCTGAACCATTGATTGCAGAGATAGACAACTGAGATCATGGTTGCCAGGGCCTGCTGTTCCTTAAGCAACCGCAAAGCCCTGGAGTTCCAAATTTTTATAGTAACTACATACTCGTCAAGTCACATAAGATGAATGGTTTAGATTAATTTTTCAAACCCGAATCCGGTAAACAAAACATCTATGACCCAACTCACGACAGGATCCCCAATCCCTCCCTCTCTCAATCTCTCATACACAAGTGTATATGCTTGGCTAAAACTAAAATATCTAATAGTAAATATCAATTAGTATGGTGTGGCCAATATTCCATGCTCTCTCTTTAGATTGACTTTCTTGGAGTTGAAATTGTGCAAAACCCATTTTCCACGAAAAAGAGAGAAGGGTGTGTCATTTCCTTGTTTTCATTCCAAAAGAATGACAAGTCTCTTTTTATCATTGGACGGGTGGAATTGTGAAAATTCACCTAATTTAGTCTTCTCTTAGTGGGGTTGACACGGATAATTGACCCGTGCATCACAGGGTCCACATTTTTCAATATTCTGAGAGGAGATGACTTGGAATGAGGATCAGTCCTTTGTCTCATGTTTTTACACATTAATTATTCAAAGTCGGGCATCATAAAGATGTAACCCTAATTCACGCCTTATCCAAGATTAAAAGAAAACAAAATTCCCTGTTTTTTCTCGAAAATACGAAGAACAGTTTAACGTTTTAATTTTTGACACTGCGTAAGGCTTTACCGAATTTACGTTAGTTTAGTAACTGTCACCCTCAAGTTCTGAATCAACATATTATCGCAACAATCATGTCCCTGCGAAAAAATATTTTCAGAAATGTACGCCCCCAATATTTAATCATAATAATAATTTGCGGAAGTCCGCCAATTCCGCCCTCAATTAACCACTGTGACATATTCATTACATCACGAAAGAAACAGGAATGAGACTGAAGCAGACAACTTTAGTCTTATTAATTTCATTAGATGAGTTTGAAAAGCCAGAGAGTACTGAATGGGTTTATGTATTAAGGTGGTTGTATTGCTTTAGGTTTCTATGAAGATATGATGGAGTTGAGAGATGGGTTAGACCTACTCTCTCTTTGTCATTATTGCTAAACAAAGAAGTCTTTGTACTCAAATGTACATGTATGGCCACACATGCCTTCTTTTGTCTTTTGTCCCTCACCACCTTAGTTCACTTTGTCCTATACTCTAAGACTTCAAAGTAATGGCAATTTGGAATTCCTACCCTGTAGGGTTGTTGAACTTGTTAATGGTAGCTTTAACAGATATTTGGGTCAATAGCTATGAGATCACAAAACATGTCTTTGTTGGTTATGCAACTTGTGATTTTGAATAATATGTTGGAGTTTTTTTGTCAAACGATATAATGGATATGTCTCTTTTTTAATCGGAGTTTTTTTTTTTTTTTTTTTGGCATACAGTTTTTCATCATGGACACGCTATGTATTTTTGTCAGCGCTGGATAAAAATCCTGGTTGCCATTATACGTATCATCCCTCTATCACAGGGTTCGTCCCAAAACCAAGTTTGAGGGGCGGTGGGCCCTGCTCATGGGTCTTTGTGTGCATCTCAGATCATTGGTCCTTGTGTCTCTCGATGAGAATTGAACACAAGACCTCCACCCAATCTTGTCACATTAGATGACCATTTGTTGTGCGATATAGCGGAAGACACAACAATTCTAGCAAACACAATCAATCTAGAAAAACAACAATAAAGATGAAGAATGTTAGGAAAGCAAGAAAACCAAGCACACAAGAACACGAGATTTACGTGGTTCACTACACAGGCTGTGCAGCTAACCTACGGGCAAAGATACGAATCAATCTACTATAATCATTAAGAATTACAATCTCCAATCTCCTACCAATGTATCTCTCTCTTGGTTTCTCTTTCCAAAATAAGCTTAGAAAACCCTAAAACCGAACAAAACTTATAAATAGGTTGATGTGCACACCTCCCTGGTCCGGACCAAGCTTTAATTGCTTGTCCGAACAGGACCCCCCGTCCCGACCAAGGTACCCTCGTCCGGACTAAAAATGCTGGGAGCTGCGGTTTTCTGCCGCAAGTGTTTGGCCTCTGACCACCGACGTCCCGGTCCCCGTGGTGACCAAAGATGCCAAAGATCATGCTGCGAACATCATTTTGTAGCCACGCTCGACATCATAGTAGTAAAAAAAAATGAGCATAAGTTCTTATTATCCTATATTACTGTCAATCTCGCTTAACTCCAAAAAAACAAGATTCCAAAAAAACTAAACAGGGAGGTTAAACTGCTCTAGAGAATCCAATAGAAAACTCATACCGACAAAAAGAATGACACAATTGTGAGATTATGGGCCCATGAATATCAACAGATTTAAGCACTAGAAATTGACAACAAAAATAAGCTAATACATAAATAAACCGTACACGGTATGTCATGCCAAAGACCATACATACCTGCGAAAAATCAGGACATTATCAAATATTTTCGGTTCTGATCACGCACAAAAAGTCATAATTAATAAACTTTATCGACTAAAAAAAAATTAATCTTGCCCTCTTTGTTACTCCAGATGATGTGCTGGTTCGCTAAACAAATATAAATAATTGACCCGCGACGCGAATACAATAAACAGATACAGTCAAAAGGTCAAAATGATTTCTTGTACAATATTCATCAGCATCTGACCAGTAGTTTAGTTAGTGTTCCAAAAGAAGGTTTGGAAGGCCGAATACTCGCCGCCTAAGCTCTAGAAGGCCGCTCGCCGACTAGCCCGTTAGTCGCCCAACTAGCCTGACTAGGCGTCGAGTACTCAACCCTGGAAGCTAGAAGGTGCCCGGCCACCCTGTGAGCGCCTAGCGAATTTTAGGACCTTGAGTTTAGCAAAATATTGAGAACTCTCATAAGAAAGTTAACATTGAAACTAACTTCATCTGTTTCCTAGTGTTTTTCTCTTCCGTATTTCATGCGTACCCTTTACAATAAACAGGTTGTGTTAAACTAAAGACTGATTATAATATAAGATTTGGTCTGATAGTTTTGATTAATTAACCAAGATACAATAGTAGTTGACGTATCAACATCTCAGGTTCGAACCATCTCAGGTACTATCAACTTATTTACGGCTAGTCCATACGGAACTTTGCTCCCACTTTGATTGGACTCTCCGCAAGTGGGCGGTGGAATTGGGTTTCGGGATTAGTCGAGGTGTGTGTAACCTGGCCCGGACAACTAAGTTATCAAAAATTAAAGAAAGGAGTTGGGCCTTTTTTTGATTTTGATGGGCAGGGTGTGATAATCCTGGTGATGTAATAGGTACCTAACCATGTAAGTATGCAATACTAGACTTTAGAGCATGAATATGCAGATACACACTCCATCTGTTCCTTTTTAAGTGTGTTACTCCGTAAATCTAACTTATTAAATAAATACCTTTGTTACTCCTTTCATATCAATTTTTACTTCCACTTAACATCTCACACTTCAATTGAAAACTATCCTCCACTTTCACTCATTAACTTTTTAAAAGGGCAAAATAATACTAATTCGACAAACTTTTACCCATTAATTTTCAAAACACGCTTATTAAGGGTAGCCTAAAATAGAATACCCAACTATTTAAAAGGGACGTGGGAGTACATAGTCTAAAAGCCTAACACTAAATTTCTGTTTCGAAAGATTTGTCGAGATTTCAAACGATTTATTAATGGTGGAGAAGAAAACAAGGGTTTCAAGTGAAGGCGACTGCATTTGACTGCTGTTTTATCAGCAAACGGCTAAGGTATTAGATAGAATCAACAAATTCTGCCACCATTCAGAAACTCATGTTTTCATATCACTAAAATATACAACTTGTTTCACATTGGAACAAGACATTTTACCAAATCTGCCAATTAGTACCCATTATTTTCTAGTACCCATTAATTAAAAAAGAGCGTCTATAGTTCCCATTAATTGTACCCATTAATTAAAATACTGAAACATGTAGACTTGAGTATCTAAGTTTCTTAGCATAGTTCCAGAAGTTCATTATTTTCTTCTTACTTGTCTGCGTTTCCGGGAAAATTTGGACAAGTAAAAGGTGAACTTTCTGAAAAAAAGAGCATACCCAGTAATAAGAATTTGAAAGCGTAGATTGGATACGGACCTAGCCTTTTGGTTTATATTCAAAAAGTTGTTGTGCATAACCTTTGGCATTAACTTTCCTCTTTCCTAAAAATGCTTCGAGTCACAACGATCTATTCAATTTCGTTTTCAAGTAAATCGTGGTAAGGAACAACAATACAACACCATCTAGAAAATCAACTAAAACTGTCGTATCGCAACAATTTATGGCTTAAACCCTTCTCTTATCTCTTCCGCGACTGATTCTAGCACTAGCTCCTTCCGGACCCATCCATGTAATGTTTCCTACGTTAATCTTGAGCTGCGAAATTCATGACATGTCTCGGGTACATGTTCTGGGAGTAGGTCTTGCTTCATATTTGTTAATTCATTTCTGGTTTACACAACTTCAGGCAGATAAAGCAGCTATCAAAGCTATGCTTATTTCAGTTGTCTCACTTATTGGACTAGGCCCAACTTGTTAGGAAATATACCCAATTGAATTCAGGCTTACTCTTCTCTTTCAGTTTTCGGACTAGGCCCAACTAAGTGGATTTATTCAAGCATGTTTGTTAAATAGCACTGCAAGCCTGTTGTGTCTAAGTGAAACAAAGGCCCAGCATGCTGCGTGTAGACACCCCAATTTTAATCCAAGTGTTCTTTCATCATCGTCTCTCATCCGAGACTCGAATGACATAGGTCATGTCACCATCGGGTCGCCTCTTGATCGAGTCACCCCTGTCTGTCGCTCGAAAATCTGGCTAAGTATGGAAAATTAACTTTTTTTGGGAAGATCTGATTTGGCCAATAAAAAGTCCCGGTAATTGTTCCTTGGATTTTTCTAATCAAAATGGTATAATCGGAAGTTATTTTTGAGTAAGGCAAAGTCATCTTTCGCCCCTTTTCTTCGGAGAAAAATGTGCCCGTTTTCGGTTTTGTACTAAAAGTGGGGAGATGAGATTTTGATTGGATTGGGATATCAAAATTCTGGCAATGCCATTGTTTCCGAAAGGGGGGTACTTCCTTATTTTCATAAATAAATTAAAGTAAAGATAATCTTTACTTAAGTTTGGTTTATGAAAATAAGTACCCAGTGATAAGAAGAAATGCTCAGAATGATCAAACTGCCTTGGAACTTGTCCAGAAAATTGGGAACTCATCCTCACAGGCCGCACGGCTCATCCATTTCTATACAAGCCGCGCGGTTCCTCCCTACAAGCCGCACGGCTCCCCCTGGGAGCCGCACGGCTGGTGTTGTCATCTTCTGAAAATTCCTGACAAACCAGACGTTCAGGAATATCATCATCGCTGCACCGCCGAATATCATCATCACTGCACCGCCGAATATCATCATTTTATTCCCTCAAATCCGGTTATAAATAGAGGCATCCTCTTCCTCTCAAGGGGACACCAGAAATCAATCCAGGAAAGAATTTCCGTTGAGTATTCCGACGAAATTCTCGTCCGAAACCGCCAGTAAAATCCCCGAAATTTCGTGTTTCATTTTCATCCCCTTTCAATTTCTCCAAAACCAAACCTTCCATACCACTCCAAACTATACAAAATCCTGATCCTACAAGTTCAAATCCGAAGAATCCGAAGTTTTCAATCTCCGTTTGAGTTCCCGAAAGGTATAAACCGTTTTGATTTCGGTTTTCAAATCACGGCTCTCCGAGCATCCCGAGTTAATAACGGTTTCAATAGCCGTATCTTAACTCGGTAAACCATTTTCAAAACAAAAATCGGTTTTCGGAGCCGCATCGGGCGATTTTCTCGATAAACGCATTTCCGCATGCGATCCGCATCGAAATAAGTTTCACTTCAATAACTTGTTTACAAACAAAAACAACTTATTTGGGTAGATTTGAAGAAGAAAATCGGGTTTTAAATGGGTTTTGGACTCACTTGGTCTGAAACAAAAGTTTTAAAAAAGGGTTGCACACAAGCCGCGCGGCTTGTAGTGCGCAGCCTCATGAAAAACTAAAATTTTTCCTCTGCTTTCCCCTGTTCGTACCTTTTCACCGTTATTTTTTGCAACTTCTTTTTTGTTTATCACACTTTTTCCCTTTTATTTTCTTACTAGTACTATTTAGTCCTCTTTGTTTAAATTTTATTTCCGTTATTGTTTCATCATTATATTCGTATATTTGTTTAAAAGGTTTCCATAACAAAATATTTTCTATAAAAATCCCACAAATTATCTAGTAGAGACCGAGAATTTCTCGGGCGAGCGGGGTGCTTTTTAATAAAACCTTCCCCGCGCGTAACCTGGCTTCCGAATCCAAAAGAATCTTTTCGCAGATCAAACCCTTTTCCAAAACGGCGTGAGAGTCAACAATTATTCTTAAAACGGTTTCTCGGGTACCAAACATTTTCTAAATTTATACCCCGGGTGGCGACTCACATTATTTTCATTTTCGCGATTTTCAAATCAATCACACCCGAGAGCGAGCCGCGTAGATCTCACCGTCCACAAAATGGCGACTCTGCTGGGGATTTTTAAATTAATTTTTATTTTGGTATTTTACACTTGTAAAATGACCCCCGAAAGCTTGACAAAAACGAACACGCCCCGCGTGATCGAGAAAGGAATGGTGCAATAACAGGGCTACGCCCGACCAATCCGGACTGGAGCTTTCCCGGTTGTTTGCTTATGTGAAATTTCAAAATAAAAATTAATTTATTGGTGAGCCAAACTTGAAAATATTTGTGGGATTTTTGAAAATATTTTATTGCGAAACTTTTTGCATTGCACGTGCATCAATGTTAGATAAGCCCCGCCGCTGCGTCTTGATTACCCTACCCGGCTTGCTGGTGTTAGGACATCCCAAGATTCTCGGCAAACCCTGGACGATGATGAGTCAGCCTGCCGTTCGACCTTTGCCATGCAGTACACTTGGCACTGGGAGGCAAATATTGGCTCTAGTCTAGGGAACCCCTTTCAAACCAAAACCCAGCCTTTTGCATATAGTAAACCATAGCACTTTCCAACCTACGACAGGGCCTGCAGGGTAGGATTATCTGTTATATCCTGTTATGTGTTTACTACTTCTAACATATCATGTTTATCTGTTTTCTGCATATCCTGTTTATTTGTTAGTTGTTTTCTGCATATCCTGTCATCATGCACACATTCGCATTAGTAGTATAATTTACCCTAGATTGTCACGTTTCCCGCGGTCTTGAGAGGTTGCCCTGCCCGATGATGAGTCGTGCATCCCAATGCACGTTGTTCAGATTAATTCAATCCTTAGAATAACAGGACTTAGGAAAATCAAATCAATTTGATCCTTAATAATTCCTTGACAAGGACCTAACCGAAATTAGGAACAATTGACCCAAGCTGGGGCAATTGTCCCTAAAATCAAAGTTAGATCCTTGAAAAGGAATCATCAAAAACCAAGTTGATTTAATTTCCCCGAATCCTGCTATCCTAAACAAAGGATATACTGTCAAAAGAAACACTGAGGATCGGGGCAGCCTTTTTCTAAGACCTTTTTTTATAGTCTAGGAGACTTTAAATCTTTGGAGTTTGAAACACCTCCAGTGTCAGATGTGTTCGAACGGCTCCTTGTGATTTTATCACATTTCTATCCAGATTTCGACAGCCTTATTGCTTTGTCTTGGATGGTCACGAAAGTTGACTGGCTCTGGTTCCAACACACAGGAACTTAACCTATCGAGTAGTTGACCTACCCAGGGCTGTTGAAAACCTTTTGAGACTTAGGTTAGTATACATGACGACACAAATACGACATTCCCATTTTTCAAAATAAAACAAGCAGGGGCATTTCTGAGTTTGCTTTACTGTCAATCCCCAGCCATTCAGCCAAAACGAGAAAAACCTCATACCGGGTTGGACTCGAATCCCCGAACAACGACAATTCGAATTGAGTCAGGAAGGGTACAGTCAACCGGGAGGTCAGCTATGTCGGCAGAAACATATGAAATCCAGCTTCTTAAGGATGCTTTAGAGGAACAGAAAACCAACAACGCCAAGCAGATGGCCCAGATGATGCTCATGATTCAGAAATTAACTTCTCAACTCCCACCGCCAGCAGGAACATCAGGCAGTCAAAACATGGAATCAGTATTGACCAAGCTATCTAAACTCGAGGAGTCTGTTCAGAAACAGAAGAAAATAGCAGCTACAGGAATCGATATGGAGAAGTTGTGCCTTTTCCCCGATGCAAAGCTCCCCGACAAGTTCAAGCCTATGGACTAGGACAAGTTTGATGGCAGTGGTGACCCGAAAGCTCATTTGCAAACATATGTGGGTACTCTATCCATGTATGACGTTGAGAAGGATGCAATGGGCCAGATGTTTCAGCAAACCCTAACCGGGCCCGCACTCCGTTGGTTTCTAAATTTGGACATCTCTAAGAAGAAGACATGGGAAGATATTGGGGCAGCCTTTGTCGCCCAATACAACTACAACATTCAACTTGAGATGACTATCCGAGAGTTGGAATCAACCAAGATGGGTAAGAATGAGTCCTTTGCTGACTTTATTAAGAGATGGAGAGGGAAAGCCTCTCAGGTGATGGAACGACCTTCAGAAAAGGAACAAATGAGAATCATCACAAGGAATCTGGAACCGGACTTTGCCAAGCACTTGGTGGTCTTTCAGACAACTGCTGACTTCAAGACTTTCTATGAGGCAGGCCTTGCCATTGAGGAGGCAATCCAGTCCGGCATTTTTGAGAAAAAGGAACCTGTTCCTAAAACCAAATGGGTGCACTCTGGCAACACCGACACATTGTTCAGTAAAAATGATTATGCCCAAGCCTCTTCCAGCTCCACAAACCAAAATTTCAACCAAGCCATGCCTGTCAACGAAGTTAAAGCCCAAACCAACAACTCTCAGAAACCACAAAGAACCCTTTCCCAATTTTCCAAGCCTCTGTCCTTGATCTATGAGAAGCTCCTCAAAGCCGGCCATATCAAACCACTTACTCCAACTCCTCTACCTCAGAAGCTTCCATCTTACCATAACCCCAACGCCTTCTGTGCATTCCACCAAATGCCTGGTCACGAAACCAATGAGTGCCATCGCATTCGTCACAGAATTCAGAACCTCATCGACAGCGAAACCATTATTTCTCCACCAATAAAAACAAACACCCAGGCAAGTCCCAATCCTCATATCAACTCTGCCATGTTCGACACCGAACCCATGGGGGATTACTGATTGATGCCAAGGCCAGCAAGAGAAGAATGAACCGCCAAGGACCATGCGATAGACCATTCTTCCACGAGTTTTGGGAATTTTCAAGTTTCGAGTCAGAGTCTTCACTTTTGAGTCAGTTTGTATTTCTATTTCTACTTTGATGTCTATCTTCATATTCGAGTCCGTCCTGTGTTGTCAAGAAGAGAAAAACCAAAAAAATAGAGTCAGATTTGTAGTCCCGAACTACGTCACGACCTGATTCCTTGCAAAAGGATACGTAGGCAGCCCTCAATGGTTCGGTCGCAACTCCTGAGAATCGATGTCACGCTTTTGTGTCAGAATTGTCATAATAAACTTGAGTTTTCGCAATAATCCTTGAAAATGGAATTGTTTTTCACCATCATTTGAGATTCATGATAGTCACTTCAATACACGAGGTGATTGAACCCTCAGCTCTCACAAGAAGAAGGAATTCTAGGCGCAATTCTCCAACGTCATCAAGGAGCAATGCTTTGACAAAAAAAAAACCTGCTAGGTTGAAAACCTGAAAGGGCGGCCTAGGCAAAAGTTAAGGCAAATAACAAAAAAGCTCGCGGGATCAAAACCTTGAAGTACGACCCAGGCAAAAGTTAGAGCATATACAGGTTCTTTCTATCAAATTGTGCAATTCAAAATGAAGAAAGGCATTCTTTGTTTTATTCCCCAGATAAATATATCCCTTGATAGCCCTTTTGAGCCTGAATCATTTTCTTTGAAAGAGAACCCAGCTAGGCAGCTATTCCCCACACTGGGGTGAATTAAGAGAAATGTCAAAAGTGCCAAGTTATCAGCAAGATGTCCAGATGGAAGTGCCAAGCAGATAATTGCCAGAGAAATGTCAAAAGTACCAAATGCATGGTAGCCACTGGCACGTCAGAATTTCGAAGGAATGAAAGGTGCCGAGTTCATGGGCATGACAACCAAATGTGAAGCACTGAAAATGAAGAAAGGAAGAAAGTGTCCATCAAAAGCCAAAATGGGGCACAAAGGAAAACATTGAAGAAAACAAAAAGGTCACACAAAAGAGTTCAAGATAGCTGCTAGCTTTAATGACCCAGGAAAAATGAAAATTTTTTAGCCTTTATTCTTTCTTTGTCAAACCCAAAGCCTTGGCCCTGTTATAACCTAAATAAAGTCCTTCAGATTGAAAAGCACAAATTGATAGCGAGAATCCAGTGGGAACAGTATCATTAAAGATCAAAGTCAAAACATTGCACAACACCAGCATCCATTAGAAACAAAAGTCCAAACCGGGGCACCTCAGATCCTCGTCAGCAACCCGGGGGCAAAAGTCAAAGCATTGCATAACACTAGCATCCGCCAGAAGCAAAAGTCCAAACTGGGGCACCTCAATGGAAAATCAGTGAATCAGCATCCCGAGGGCAAGGATTCACACTAAGAAATCTTGTGTTTTGATAAACTAATCGATTTAAATGAACATCATTTGATGGAGTGAAACAATTTCAAAACCAAAAGACTCAAGTTTATGACAATTTCAAACGTCAGTTGTGGGGCACTTTCTGCCATTTCCCAAATTCTCAAGTTTGTCATCGCTTAATGGTCTTTTCAGGTCAACATAATCTTGTCAGAGTCTATTCCTTTGTCACAAAGTCAAAATAACCGGCGTCTACCAAATTCATGAGTAGTCATTCTCCACCCAATCAGGAGCACCCTCAGGAAAGTCACTCTTTTGAGTCTGTTGAGTCAACCTAGTCTTGTCCAAATCTACCCCCTCTTGAGTATGTCATCTCTGCCCAAATCAGGGGCATCTTTGTAACGTCACTCGTATCGTCTGGGCCTTGTCCAAATTCACACAATGTCTTTTGTCTAATCAACCCTTGGTAGTCTTGATGTTCTTAAACTCGTGGAAGATGATTTCAAATGCATGGAATGGCCTATGTTCGGATAAACAAGTCGATGGGTTCAAAACTGAAGCTTGTCATCTATTGAGGCACATTTGTCCAAGACTGGGGCACGTCAACTCAATGTCATCTACTGGGAGAAGCACATACACCGAAGTTCAAGATTTGGGACAAGAAAGCAAAAAGACTCAAACCTCACAGAAATTCAGAAAGCCCAAAAGCTCGAAGTCTTGATCAGAAGCAACCTCAAACCCAAACCATGTCCAAAATGAAAGACAGTAAAGCAAAAAGAAACACCCTGTTGTGCCACCTACTGTCTAAAAAAAAATGTTGTCATTGTGTCGTCAAGTGTCGAAACCTGAGTCTCACACAAGAGTCCTCATGGACAACTTTTTAATCGGGTTTTTTTCTCACCCTCGATTTTTGAGATACATTTCTTGGAACACCATTTTGTCCCGAAGTTATCAAATTATAGAAATTCAAATTGTCGAATTGTCAAAAAAAAATTCAAATTGTTGAATGCCAAGTTGTCAAGTTTTGGAACTTTTTCAAATTTGTGCCAAACACGAAGTTGAACACACGATAACTTCATGCACTGTTTCAAACACTTTCAAAGCATGGTAGCTACGCACATTGTGTCAAGCATTTTCAAAAATGGTACTTTCACGCATCGTTCAATTTTCTTTTTGAATTTCAATGTCAAATCCAAGTTCAATATCAAAGATTCGATTTTCAGAATTTAAATGTCAAACTCAAGCTCAATTTCATTTTTCAAAAGTTCAAGTGTCAAGTTCAAGTTCAGGTTCAAATTTTCAAAAAAAAATCAAAATTTTGAAGATCAAAGTCAAACTTTCAAGTTCAACTTCAATTTTCAATTTTTAAATTCACATGTCAAGTTCAAATTCGAAAATCAATTTTCAAATTCAATGTCACTTTAAATTCAAAAATCAATTTTCAAGTTCAATATCACTTCAAATTCAAAACTCAATTTTCAAGTTCAAAATCAAACTTTCAAGTTCAACTTCAATTTTCAAATTCAAATATCAAGTTCAAATTCAAAAATCAATTTTCAAATTTAATGTCACTTCAAATTCAAAAATCAATTTTCAAGTTCAAAGTTAAGTTTAAATTTTCAAGAGCAAAATCCAAATTCATGTTCAAAATTGTTAAGTCCAAATTCAAGTTCAAATTTCCAAAGTCCAATGACAAGTTCAAATTTTCAAGTTCAAATTCAAAAATCAATTTCCAAGTTCAATGTCAAGCTTATTCAAATTATCAAAGTAATTAAGATAGTTAAATTACAAAAAAAAAAATAAAAAAAAAATCATATCCCAGTTTTCTAAAAACCGTTACGTGCTTATGTGATTTTTCAAAAAAAAAAAATCATTTGTCACGAAAACGACACGACTCAGTTTTTTCACGGAACCTCACTCACTGGTTTTACACACGACTCAGTTTTTCACGGAATCTCACTCGCTGGTTTCCCACACGACTCAGTTTTTCACGGAACCTCACTCGCTGGTTTCACACACTATGGAACCTCACTCGCTGGTTTCCCACACGACTCAGTTTTTCACGGAACCTTACTCGCTGGTTTCACACACTATGGAACCTCACTCGCTGGTTTCCCACGCGACTCAGTTTTTCACAGAACCTCACTCGCTGGTTTCCCACACGACTTAGTTTTTCACAGAACCTCACTCGCTGGTTTCGCTCACAACACATCATTCGTTTTTCCCTCGTTGAAAAACAAGGTGGCAATCCTCACAGTCTGATTCTGGTAAGTTTGCAATAAATCTTGTTTACATGCATAGCCCCGAACTACGATTGGTCTGATCACTACAAACAGGGTACGTAGGAAGCTCCGTGCTCGACCATATTTTGTATATCTGTTTTCTCGCACCGGGACGTTCAAAATTGGGACGTCTATATCTTTGACGTGACTTGCATCTCAGAATGATGACTAAGTCTCGTCAAAGAGGGGCAACTGTAGACACCCCAATTTTAATCCAAGTGTTCTTTCATCATCGTCTCTCATCCGAGACTCGAATGACATAGGTCATGTCACCATCGGGTCGCCTCTTGATCGAGTCACCCCTGTCTGTCGCTCGAAAATCTGGCTAAGTATGGAAAATTAACTTTTTTTGGGAAGATCTGATTTGGCCAATAAAAAGTCCCGGTAATTGTTCCTTGGATTTTTCTAATCAAAATGGTATAATCGGAAGTTATTTTTGAGTAAGGCAAAGTCATCTTTCGCCCCTTTTCTTCGGAGAAAAATGTGCCCGTTTTCGGTTTTGTACTAAAAGTGGGGAGATGAGATTTTGATTGGATTGGGATATCAAAATTCTGGCAATGCCATTGTTTCCGAAAGGGGGGTACTTCCTTATTTTCATAAATAAATTAAAGTAAAGATAATCTTTACTTAAGTTTGGTTTATGAAAATAAGTACCCAGTGATAAGAAGAAATGCTCAGAATGATCAAACTGCCTTGGAACTTGTCCAGAAAATTGGGAACTCATCCTCACAGGCCGCACGGCTCCTGCCTCAAGCCGTACGGCTCATCCATTTCTATACAAGCCGCGCGGTTCCTCCTTACAAGCCGCACGGCTGGTGTTGTCATCTTCTGAAAATTCCTGACAAACCAGACGTTCAGGAATATCATCATCGCTGCACCGCCGAATATCATCATCACTGCACCGCCGAATATCATCATTTTATTCCCTCAAATCCGGTTATAAATAGAGGCATCCTCTTCCTCTCAAGGGGACACCAGAAATCAATCCAGGAAAGAATTTCCGTTGAGTATTCCGACGAAATTCTCGTCCGAAACCGCCAGTAAAATCCCCGAAATTTCGTGTTTCATTTTCATCCCCTTTCAATTTCTCCAAAACCAAACCTTCCATACCACTCCAAACTATACAAAATCCTGATCCTACAAGTTCAAATCCGAAGAATCCGAAGTTTTCAATCTCCGTTTCGAGTTCCCGAAAGGTATAAACCGTTTTCAGATTTCGGTTTTCAAATCACGGCTCTCCGAGGGCATCCCCGAGTTAATAACGGTTTCAATAGCCGTATCTTAACTCGGTAAACCATTTTCAAAACAAAATTCGGTTTTTCAGAGCCGTACCGGGCGATTTTTCTCGATAAACGCACGGTACGATCCGTACCGGAAATAAGTTTCACTTCAATAACTTGTTTACAAACAAAAACAACTTATTTGGAGTAGATTTGAAGAAGAAAATCAGGTTTTAAATGGGTTTTGGACTCACTGGTCCTGAAACAAAAGTTTTAAAAAAAAGGGGTTGCACACAAGCCGCGCGGCTTGTAGTGCAGGCCGCACGGCCCCTGCGCAGGAGCCGCGCGGCTCTCATGAAAAACCAAAATTTTTTCCTCTGTTTTCCCCTGTTCGTACCCTGTTTCACTGTTATTTTCTGCAACTTCTTTTTTGTTTATCACACTTTTTCCCTTTTATTTTCTTACTATTACTATTTAGTCCTCTTTGTTTAAATTTTATTTCCGTTATTGTTTCATCATTATATTCGTATATTTGTTTAAAAGGTTTCCATAACAAAATATTTTCTATAAAAATCCCACAAATTATCTAGTAGAGACCGAGAATTTCTCGGGCGAGCGGGGTGCTTTTTAATAAAACCTTCCCCGCGCGTAACCTGGCTTCCGAATCCAAAAGAATCTTTTCGCAGATCAAACCCTTTTCCAAAACAGCGTGAGAGTCAACAATTATTCTTAAAACGGTTTCTCGGATACCAAACATTTTCTAAATTTATACCCCGGGTGGCGACTCACATTATTTTCATTTTCGCGATTTTCAAATCAATCACACCCGAGAGCGAGCCGCGTGGATCTCACCGTCCACACTGCGTAACATCTTGCAAGGGTGGGAACAACATGAAGAGCCAATATTAAATAGAGGAACTGGCACTTACTATTAAGAAAAATCACGAAATCGAGAAAACAGAAAATGGAATAATCACACAGAACACAAAGATATACGGCTATAAAGCCTACAATCCAAGAGCAAAGATTGACCAAGGATAACTATGAAAAAAGGAGAATACAACAGACCAAGAATATCCGTAACTCTTAAATGACAAACCAAGATACATATGAAAAGATTGCATTGACATATTACATGATCACATCCGAACAGAAGAACAGATTATATATGTAACAATTATGAAATGACCAACATGCTGAAAATTCACATCGCAAATTTGTAGGGAGCAAGAGCCCAATTATAGTTGTTTATAACATATCACTGACATGGATACAAGACACGACAATTCTCAAAAAATGGGACACAGACACGACAGGGGACATGGAATTATTTTTCCAAATATTTTTCAATAATGCTAACTTACATTGTAACCGCTAAATATTTAAGCAAGTACTTCTATTGAATCCATTATCCACCGATGGTGTATTGATACAACTTGGAAGATTTTGTGGCTTTTGTTCAGTAATTTGTGCAGAAAATTATACGAAAGGGAAAAAGAAGATTGGGAATTTTATTGAAGGAAAGAATTCAAGAATGAAATGTCTGGTTTGGGAACTCTCGTCCCTTCCAGTTGGAAGCTCTCGTTCCAAATGTAACTCTACACCAACATACCCCTTCCTCACCTGAACTGCCCTATTTATTTCCTTCCAATTAATCTCGTAACTAATTTTTACAAGGGAAAACAGAAATACAAGTCTGTAACAGAACTAACAGAAAAAAACTGCAACTAGTGACGTGGCAATTATCTGGGGTGTAACATTCCCACCCGCTTGAGAAAAGCCTTGACCTCAAGGCATGGGTAAGAAATCTGGAAATTTGGCCTGAAACTGATAGTAGAGTTCCCAAGTAGCATCTTCTGGAAAGGTGCCCTCCCACTGAACAAGCAACTGAGTAGTAGGGTGACCTTTGTACTTGATCAACCTCCTATACAAAATGGCTTCTGGTTTAGGGTCCACAACACCAGCCTCAGTGATAGTAGGGAGAGTGATTTGTGGAACTACAGCTGCTCCCACCCTCTTCTTGAGAAGTGACACATGAAAAACAGGATGAATCTTTGAAGAAGAAGGCAAGTCCAACCTGTAAGCCACAGGACCAATCTTTTCCAGAATTTGGTAAGGCCCATGGAACCTTGGGGCAAGCTTTTGATTGCTTCGGAAGTGGGTTGTAGCCTGCCTATAGGGCTGAAGCTTCAAAAACACCCAATCTTGTAGGGCTGCTCAAAAAAACCGGTGAACCGTGAATCCGGTCCGGACCGAACCGATCCGTACTTTTGGATTTTAACCGTGAATTAGTGGTCCGGACATGGATTCAAAAAATAAAAAACCGTGACTTTTGGATCGGACACGGATTTTGATTTTGAAACCGTGGATTAACCGATCCGGACCGTGAGATTTTTATTATATATAATTTTATCACTTTTATAGTCGCGGCCAAGAGAGAGAGAGAGAGAGAGAGAGAGAGAGAGAGAGAGAGAGAGAGAAGGGTTATCAAGCGAGGAGATGAACAATCATCGAGGGGTCCTAGGGTTTTAAGGAAGGAGAAGAAGACAGGGGACGTTGCGACGGTGGGTAAGGGTGCAGCAGTTCTGACAAAGGTTTGGAATCTGGGATATCAAGATATCGGGCTTTATTGAAATCACTACCAGGTGTTCCCTCTTCTTCTTTCTGTTCTTCGTATTTTTGAGCTTTCTTATTTATGGGTGAGTTACATACTACTCTCTTTGTGGACAATCTCCCAACCTCAATTAGGAAAATTTGGGTCTATAATCTATTTGTGAAATTTGGGAATATCAGAGAGGTATTCATCCAAAACAAGAAAAGTAAAGTTACAAAGTAACATTTTGGGTTTGTTAGATTCTACAACAGGAAGGATGCTCTTGCAGCTATCACCAATACAAATGGTTCTTGGTACTGGGGCCAGAAACTGACAGTGCAAGTAGCAAAATTTGGTATCCAGAAGAAGATCCATTTCAATCTCCCATCTCAGCCAAGATTGCAAGATAAGGGAAGGATGTGGGTTGTCAAAAATCCTAATACCAGACTTGTTGATTCTCTTCAAAGCCAAGGTAATCCTGGGGTGGAAGTCTTAATGGGAGCAGGGAAGGCCACAATTCAACATAATTTTCGAAGTCTGCAAATTCAGCCAGTTGGTAATGGTTGGCTTTTTAGAAGTGTTGTGGGTAAATTACGCAAGTTAATTTCACCAAAGGGTTTGGAAAAGGTTTTATGACGGAAAATTCCCCTGTTGAGCATGTCAAATCTATTGGTGGTAGATATATAATCATCACTTTCTCTAATGCTGAAACTAGAGATGAAATTATTAAGGAGAAATGGCTATCAAACTGGTTCGAGGAAATTAGACCATGGATGGGTGAATCTGCCAAAGAGGAAAGATTTGTTTGGCTTGCATGTTTTGGAATGCCCCTCAATGGTTGGTCGATCCCAAATTTCAAGTTAATTGGAGATTTATGGGGAGACTTTATTCAAGTGGATGAAAATACATTGCATGAGAAATCGTATGAAAGCGGTATAATCCTCATAGCCACGGAGCAGATTCAGAAAATCTCTGGAAGTGTAGAACTCAAAATCCTTGGTTCAAGTTATTTAGTGAGAGTTGAAGAGACGACATCTTTCAGAGTTATTAATTCAGATTTGGATCCTTTATTCTCAGATATGGGTACTTTAGAAAATGTTAATGAGAAACCTGATGAGAAAATTGATGAAGATAAGGAAGAGGAGAAAGATGAGATGGTGCGTAATAATGACAGCAAAAATGCTGAGTTGAACAGGTTGGTGGAAGAAACAGCTGGCAATATAATTAATGGAGGGGTTGATGGGAATATAGAGAAATGTAAAGAGAAGGAGTTGCAATTGGCCACTTTCAAATCCATTCTGTTGGACTCAAGTAAACCTCTTCTGCCTCTCCAATGTCAACAGCTTACCATGGGGAACGTAAAAAATGTAACAAATTTCATTAATGGAGATTGTGGTGCCTCTCACATTCAAAGCCAAAACTCCACTAATGAGGAACTTTCCACCCATAATTGTCTTCCCCAAGTTGACAAACAAATGGGAATCCCAAGCACAGATACCGTAGATCAAGTTTCTAGCTGGAGTGAGCTGCCTTTTCATAATGATTGGTTATGTCCAGTTAAGAAAATTGTAGCTGAGAAAAGTAAGAAGAGATTGAAAACCATAGATGAATTAATTGGATTACCAAAAGCTAGAAAAGGGAGGAAAAAGAGAAACAAATGTGTTTTAGTTAGATCGGCAATAGCTGCTGCTGCTCTCTCTATCTCCTCGGAAGGGATCAAAAATAGGAATTGGATCATTCTTAATGAAGAGGAAGCTGCAAGGACTGTCTCAAAGATCTTAGGAGAGGACTATATGGGCAATGACGAAGAGGTAATGAGCAATTTTATGATTTCTGAGGATATAAAGGAGGTTGATTGCTAACTGTCAAAATTAAAATAATGTCCTAGAACTTCAGATCCGGGTTTGTTTTGAGGCTCGTATTTGGGGTGGCTAACAAAGGGGTTACACATTTCAAGGGTGGTCTTTGATCGTGAGGCTGTTTTGGGTGTCAAAGGCGGTGGTGATGGCGGTTCTGTTATTTCATAAGCAGTGATGTATATGTTGACGGAATTTGGTTGGCATGTCGGTGTGAGATTAATTGGGTCAGACCTCTATGCATGTTGTTCTGGGATGACATGCATTGGGTGTTCGGATTTGAAGATTTGTCTACGGGATGTCGGACTCTTTGCAAGGGAACACTAGGAGTTGATTTTTCTTTGGTTTGAACAATGGGGTCGGGCCGGTTAGTTATGTTGGCTATTTAATGGAATTGGTTTTATGTGTTTGGCAGATTTGGAGAGTGGTGGCATCGGCCCCGTGGAGTCATTTTCAGGAGGCGTCATCACGACATTGGAGTTTAGCTTTAGGGTGTTGTCTAGTTTTGGATCCTTGTGGGTTGTTGGTATCTTACCAACTTGATGTTTTTTAAATCGGAAGGCGGAGGGGTAGGTTTAAGTATTTGCGAGTAGCAGTAGTAGGAGTGATTCCGAACCTCTCTCAATGCATTTCTTTTCCTATTGTACTGATTTCATATTTGGCTCCCTTGGGATTAATGAAATCATTTCTTTGCTTTTCAAAAAAAAGATATTGTTAATTTGATATTTTTATATGAAGGTGTTATATTGTTATCTCTATAAAATCTAGGGGGGGTAAAATATTTGTGAGTGAAGTGGAAGTAACTATCTGCTATCCTTTGTGGTAATATAAGTATGTGCTTTTTTTTGTTCAGTTATATAACTATCTGCTAGTGCCTTACTGCCTTTGTTGTTTTTTTATTGGGGTTTCCAACATTTAGTATTAGATTTTCTGAATAAGTTGAAAATCCGCGGATTAATCCGGAACCGATCCGTGACTCGCGGTTCGGATTGAAACCGAACCGTGAGACTTTTGGATCGGACACGGATTGTATTTTCAAAAAACCGTGACTTGCGAATTAGGATTGGATTCATGCCAATCCGGACCGTGAGCACCCCTACAATCTTGGACTTGGAATTCCCTTTCACTCCTACGTCTGTCAGCAAGTTGTTTCATACGGTTCTGGGCTTGAGCTAGGTGGTCCTTAATCAACTGAAGAGTAGAGTCTCTGCTTGAACCCCACTGATCCACTGCTGCCACCTGAGTAGACCCTGGTATATAATGGATATGAGCTGGAGGGGTTGTCCATACACAATTTGGTTAGGAGTGAGCTTGGTAGAGGCATGATAGGTGGTGTTATACCACCACTCTGCCAAAGGCAGCCATTGCACCCAAGCTTTTGGCCTTTCCCCTGAAACACACCTGAGATAGGTTTCCAAACACCTATTGACCACCTCTGTTTGACCATCTGACTGTGGATGGTACGCTGTGCTCTAGCAGAGAGCTGTTCCTTAGAGTCTGAAAAAGCTCCTTCCAGAATATACTAGTAAACACCACATCTCGATCAGAGACAATGGTAGTTGGCATCCCATGTAACCTTAACACACAGTCCAAAAAAGTTTGAGCCACTTCCATAGCAGTATAAGGATGACTGAGGGGCATGAAATGTGCATACTTGGACAATCTGTCAACTACAACAAAGATGGTTGTTTTCCTTGGGAATTAGGCAGCCCCTCTATGAAATCCATAGAGATATTTGTCCAAACTCTTTCCGAAATAGGCAGTGGCTGCAGCAGACCTGGGTTAGCCACATTCTCATTCTTGTTTCTCTGGCATATGTCACATGAGGCCACAAAATTGTTCACATACCCTTTCATGCCCTTCCAGTAGAAGGACCTCTTGATCCTCTTATATGCCCTTTCAGACCCAGAATGTCCCCCAATAGGACCACTATGCAGCTCTTGAAGAATAGAATCCCTAATATTCCCAAGTGACCCTGCCACCAACTTTCCCTTGTGTGTTAATAGGCCCTGCTGCCACAGTTAATTCCCATGGGAATTGGGATCCTTAGTTAGATCTTTGATGATATTCTGAAGCTCTGGATCAAATTGCCAGGATTGCTTCAAAGCTTCTAGCCAGTCTGGTTGAATGACAGACAATGCATTAACAGTAGCTGAATCTCCACCCTTTTGTCTTGAAAGAGCATCTGCCACCCTGTTTTCATGTCCAGATTTGTAAATAATTTCATAATCAAATCCCATTAGCTTTGTCAGCCATTTTTGCTGCATTAGTGTGGTGATTCTCTGGTCCAACAGGTACTTCAAACTCAAATGTTCTGTTCTGATGATGAAGTGTCTACCCAGTAAATAATGGCCCCGCTTTTGGACAGCATAGACCAATGCTAACAATTCCTTCTCATAAGCTGAAAGACCCAGGTGTTTGGGTGCCAAAGCTTTACTAATAAAAGCTATAGGGTGTCCCTCCTGCATTAGGACAGCCCCTATTCCCAATCCAGAGGCATCACATTCAATGGTAAAATCTTTAGTGTAGTCAGGCAGAGCTAATACAGCAGCAGAAACCATTGCATTCTTGAGCTGTTGGAAAGCCTTTTCAGCCAAGTCATCCCATGAGAAAGCTTCTTTCTTTAGTAACCTGGTTAATGGTTGGCTTATTTTCCCATAATCTTGGACAAACCTTCTATAGTATCTAGTCAACCCCAAAAATCCTCTGAGTGCCTTGACTGAAGTTGGTCTGGGCCATTTGCTCATGCCTTCCAATTTGATAGGGTCAGCCAAGACCCCTTTGTCTGATATAATGTGACCCAAGTATTCCAAACTTTTTTGGCCAAAAGCACACTTACTCTTCTTAACAAAAAGCATGTGTGAACTTAAAATGGTAAAAGCAGAATACAAGTGCTGCAAATGGGCATCCCAGCTAGGGCTATATATCAATATATCATCGAAAAAAACCAGAATAAACTTCCTTAAGAATGGTTTAAAGATGTTATTCATCAAACACTGAAACGTAGAGGGAGTATTAGTTAGCCCAAATGGCATTACCAGAAATTCAAAGTGGCCATCATGAGTCCTAAATGCAGTTTTCTCAATGTCACTTGAGTGGACTCTTATCTGGTGGTACCCTGCCCGTAGGTCTAGTTTAGAGAATACCTTGGCACCATGTAACTTATCTAGCAATTCATCAATTATAGGGATGGGAAATTTGTCTTTGATGGTGTGCTTATTTAATTCCCTATAATCCTCACACATTCTCCACGTGTTATCTTTTTTCTTAACTAATAACTGACCATGTCATTTCTCACTTAGTGGATCCCCTGTACACATTCTTTGAAAGTTTTTGCTTTGAGACTAAAGTCTTTTATGCATAATCAAAGTCTGATGTGATAACTTTTGATCATCCATTCGCGTGAACCGTCGTAGTCGACTGTTAACTCTGTAACTGTAAAGTCTCTCCCTCTCCCATTTACCCTGTACGCTTCCCGTCCGATCAGATTCAGCATTCCCCATGGTAAATGAATCATGAATAGTGCCAGAGAAGTTGTTTGTCCGTAGGTCAAGCACAGAGAGATCTTGATTGAATCTATTTGGTTCAGGAATGGACTGGTGAGGAGAAAGGACTTACACTAGGTCTTACGATTCCTGCCTGCAACATTTCCTTAACAATTTTTTCAATCTCATTCTTTTGAACATAGGGATACCTGTAGGGCTTTACATGTACAGCCTCAGTACCCAACTTAAGGGGAATCCTATGATCTGCATCCCTTATGGGTGGTAGTGATTTAGGCTCCAAAAAAATGTCATGAAATTGATCAAGAAGAGATTGTATATCAGAATGTACCTCCATGTCATTTCCTTCCACAGTTAAGCAGCTAAGTTGAGCTACCATTCCTTGCTGGACTTGTTTTAATGTTGTGCCTATTTGCTTTGCCGTTGCATGCTCCACCCTGACTTGCTCATCTCCTTGCAGGACCACTTATTTCCCATTTAGTTGAAACTTCATTTTGAGGTTTCTGAAATCCCAGAGAATTGGGCCTAAAGTTGACAGCCATTGAATTCCCAAAACCATGTTACAACCCCCCAGAGGTAGCACTCTGACATCAGTACAAAATCTCATCCCCTGCATCTCCCAATTGAAAGATTTGCATATGGCTTTGCTGCAGAGTTTAGAGCCATCTGCTACAGTTACTGATAACTCTGGTGTGGATTCCACATTGCACCGAGAAAGCTTGACCACCCCAGGTTCAATGAAATTGTGCGTAATACTAGAGTCGATCAAGATAGTAATACTTCTTCCCTTCAGAAATCCTTTAACCCTCATAGTTCTAAATGAATTGCTACCCATAAGAGCATGCATTGAAATTAGTACTTCTTCCACATTTTCCTCCATTTCTTTCTGCAAATATGATTCAAATTCTTCCTCCTCTTCATCTGCTATTAACAAGAACAACTGTATTTTTTGGCATCTATGCCCTCTCACGTATTTTTCGTCACAGTTAAAACATAGCCCTTTCTCCTTTCTTAATTCCATTTCCCTCTGTGTGAGCTTCTTAATGGGAAACTGATTGATGTTGGTGGGATTGTTTGTGGTAGTTGCAGGGATTCTAATGTTAGAAGGAAATGTTTTGGTTTCAGATCTTACCCCAGTAGATGGTATCGGCTTGGGCATGGCTAGATTGAGACTTGCACTCCAACTGTTTGTTGCTTTGCCCATGGATCCCGTCCTTCTATGCATGGCTTCTATGCTTTCTTCTTTCAAACGTGCCAACCCTATGGCTTGAGAGATATTGGTTGGGCGAAACATTTGAACCCCTGCCCTAATATCTTCCCTTAATCCACTCAAGAAACAACTAACGAAGAACTCTTGTGTCAACCCACTAGTGCGATTGGCTAATTCTTCGAACCTTTCTTGATAAATCTTGAAAGGAGAGACCTGTGTGAGTTTAGTTAACTCTCCAATGGCGTCTTCAAATATGTTTGGGCCAAATCGGGTCGTCAACCCCGTTACAAACCCTTTCCAATCCACCACGGTTTGTGCCTTCTCAAACCATTGAAACCATTGAATGGTTTTTTCATCTAAATACATCACGGCCAGCCTCAACTTCTGCGTCTCGTCAATTTGATTGAACTCGAAGAAGCTTTCGCATTTGTAAATCCACCCCGATGGATCTTCCTCTTGAAACTTTGGGAAATCTATTTTGGCGTATCTCGTGTGAATTGAATTGGATGGATGCGAACCATTTCCATGGTGCGAATTCAGTGTTCAACTTCCTCTGGCCCAAGATTGAGAGTTCTTGCTGCAATTTGATCATATTTGACGCTCATCGCCACGATCAACTCCTTAAGCTCCTTGATCGAACTGTCTGTTCTCTCCTTAAGTTGTTTGAGGGCTTCATCGTTCCTACGCTGCTCTTGAGATCTGGTGTCCATGGTTGAGTACTGCGATTTCCGAGGAAAGGTACCTCTGATACCAATGATACAACTTGGAAGATTTGGTGGCTTTTGTTCAGTAATTTGTGCAGAAAATTATACGAAAGAGAAAGAGAAGATTGGGAATTTTATTGAAGGAAAGAATTCAAGAATGAAATGTCTGGTTTGGGAACTCTCGTCCCTTACAGTTGGAAGCTCTCGTTCCAAATGTAACTCTACACCAACATACCCCTTCCTCACCTCAACTGCCCTATTTATTTCCTTCCAATCTCGTAACTAACTTTTACATGGGAAAACAGAAATACAAGTCTGTAACAGAACTAACAGAAAGAAACTGCAACTAGTGACGTGGCAATTAACTGGGGTGTAACATGTATGCCTATACAGTTATACATATTTTATATTGCAATTTTGCTGCAATAGTTTTGAAATTATAAATATTTAATCTTGGAAAAGCTTCTAAGACGAATTATCCACACAAAAAAAAAAACTTTAAGACTTGTACAAATCTTCCTGGCATGCCCCCATGTGCGTCCACGGCTTGTCCCCAGTGTGTCACCACCCTGTCTCACTATTAAAAAAATCAATAAATATAATCGACACCGCATGCATCTGGCGTGTACCATATGTGTTTATGTGTGTCCCCGGCGTGTCATGTATCCCCGGAGTGTCAGGCACGGACTCGACAATCTCTAAGAGTGTCGATACTTCATAGTATGTATTAATGCGGATGTTATTTCAACGTAATTTGCATTTACAATTTTTGTTTGACAATAAGGATTTTGAAGGTAACCTTGAAATCAGAACATGGTTTTGACCCTAGTAGCTTCAGGGACAAGACTTGCTGCATCATAAAATCAAATAACTATGGGCAGCCCGACTCAAATTGTGACTGGTGGTTGTAGGGCACATGCACCAGATAGCCATGCATAAGCAAAAACAGTACTACTCCCTCCGTCCCTTTTTAAATGTGTTGCTTCATAAATCCAACTTATTAAAAAAACATCATCATTACACCTTTCACATCAACTTTTTCACTTTCCACATCAACTTTTATCTCCACTTTCCAAAATTATCCTTCACCCTTACCCATTACAACTTTTTACCCACTAACTTTTCAAAAAGGCAAAATGATAATTCTACAAACTTTTACCCATTAACTTTTCAAAACACACTTATTAACGGACAACCCAAAATGGAAATGTCAACACTTAAAAAGGGACGGAGGGAGTATCATTTACTGCAAAACGCCACAATGGGATTTCGACTGTAAAATATTATAAACCAGCCCATGTACAAAAGTTAAGGTCGAAAATCATGATTCTACAAGGAAAAAAAATAGTAAAAAGCATCCCAAAAACATATGTGAAAGGAAATAACAAATACAATTGAATTACATGGAAACTAAGAACCAGAAAAAATATTTTTAAGGAAACTCGACAGATGATATATCAGTGACTGTGTATCAGTTATAAGGGATAAGAATAAAATCTACTATGTGGCACACAGTATCAACAGCCAACCCATTTTCCATCCTTTGAACTACTTAAGGCACGATATAGAAGGGTATAGAACGTTGTTCTGATTTAAGGGTCTCTTATAGTTTCTAAAATCCCCATCTCATGAACCAGTATTTTGGAAATCGATTAGCGAACAAAGGGACTCAAATTCTATGGGATAATATTACCGACAACCTTTTATGACCAGATATCAAGACACGAAGCAGTCTGAGACTCTGAATCTGGAAGGTTATGAGGGCTCAAGTGGCCATGTGAGTGGATACGAAATAAGTGACATCCATATGGGCACCTCAAACAATCTTGACATTCGTATTTTACTGACATATAAGTAGAGCGCAACACCATGGTCACCGACTCATCAGAATTCATTTGCGATAAGAGTTAAACTTCCAGAGATTTGGAGAACAATCGATTTCGAAATTTGGGAACATATTTAGTCTTTGAGATCTTATCTTGTTGGCATTTGCGTGTAACAAAGCAACATTTTGAAGCCTTGTTATTATTCAATTGGTCCTCTGAGGGTCCAAACACTTCATCAAACTGCAAATGTGGCTCATTCCTCCTCAACAAAATTAGAGCAGTATGGAAAACAAAGTTCGACGCCCTGCTATTGCTGAAACATAGGAAATTTAACTACTTCCTAACAGTCGAAAGCTCATATTTCTGTCAGATCTCAAAATTAACGACCAAAGTGGTTAGAAATTCAATTTAAATTTCTCATTTTATCTTAAATTTGTAGTTCAGTTCATAACTAAAGGACGAGAGGAGTACAGTTCATGACCTAGAGGTGGAGCTCTCTAGCACTAGCAACAAACAGAAGCCAACAAAAACAAAAACAAAAACTACCAACCAGAATATCTTAAATGGCACAGAATCTCAAGGAAGACAATCTATCCCTTGCAAAAGAAGTGAAAAATGACATTACTAGTTCCAATACATTCTTTCTATGGATGAGAAGGAGAAGTAGAATATTTCCTCATTTTTCCCAACCAAACCAAAGCAAAAAATAGCTTCTCTCCTTTCATTAGTCTAGTTCCTTTCTTTTCCTTAATGCTCTCCAACCATTACCAAATCTCAAAAATAAACACAGCAGAGAGGTATATATTGCTAATAAGACATCAGTTTTCGTGTTTGCAAAAGAAGGATACCAAATTACCAATGCAAACATTCACTAATTTCTGCGGCAACTCCAGAAGGGGCCAAGAGACTGCCCAAGTCACTTCCATGGTTGTCCTTTTCTTCCTTTGCACCAAAACAAGTTTTTAATATGAGCACTAATTTCCTGCCTAGCTTATCCACAGAATATGGATAGAACTGTTAGGTCTCCTATTGTCCTAAAAACTTTATGCAGTAAGGGAATGAGCCCAACCTTTCCAAAAAAAAAAAAAGAGAGACAAAAAGGGAATAAGCACAACAAAGTATATCAAGTTATAAATCAACTCTCACACTTGTGATTCCTCTTGCACGTATTGCAACCTCTCTTGCATATCCACTCATAGAGGTGACAAAAAGCAAAGAGGGTAAGCATAATGCAAACTGGGGCAACTAGAGATAATTAAACCCAAAACACCGTGATAAGCTATGTTGCACGAACACAGGTGTGTGAATCGGATACGGCTAACTGTCAGACACCTCAACCATGAAAAAATAGAATTTGTAGAAATTATCAAAATTCGGATAAGGGTACAGGGATATGCCAAGTAATTTTTAATATATCTAAATATTATGATTTTTTAACATCAATATATTTTTAAAGAAAATGTGGCTCAATCCCAACTCCCAAATTTGTAATAAGATGAAGATGAACTCTAGACAATAAAAGTAGGCCCATTTTTGTAGCCTAATTAAATAAAGAAGCCCAAATACAAACCCATAAGTTCCATTTAGTAAAGAGGCCCAACTACATTAGAAACCCTGCATCCATTCTTGTTCTTTGGTTGCAGGTTTGCAGCTGCTGCGATCCTCTTTGTCTCCTCTTTGTCTGACACGATCTGTTGCTCCGATGATTTTCTTCCTGCTGCGATCTGTGGTCTCCGTCATCTCTTTCTTCTGCTGTGATCTGCTCTTCTTCTTCTTCTACTTTTCTTCTTCTCCTCCCTCCTCCTGCCCTGTGATCTAGAACACGACATGTTCAATTTTTTCTGACGCACCGGGTACACATCCCACATCTGTATCATGTCGTGTCAACACAGGTACTTCGCCCAAAAATGCAGATCCATGTATCATAGGTGATAAGTTGCCTATTGTCCCCAAACCTTAAATCTATAGTAATACAGAAAGGGGGAATCTAATTTGGTCTCACCCCATAATCGAGGCGGTATGGACTTTTCAGACTACCAAAAAAACTCCATAATTGTTTTTGAATTTACACTCCTATTGTTCATGTTTTTGATAGAACTACCATGGACAAAAGAGAAAAACTACTAGAAACCATGGCAACCCACTATCAATGGCATTCAGTTCAATTGCACTTCCTATTCTTACAGATTATTCCCCACAATACCTCTGCTACAATTACCCATCCCATCCCAGTCCAAATACTCCAAATCCACTTAATTGGATTCATGTGCATAGAGAGAGGATTTTGTAATCCAAATTCATGGAGTGTCACGACAAGGAATCAAAAAAATGTAAAAGTTGGCAAACGGGTAGGTATGTGTAAATTGTGAATCTATTGGTATTAGAGATTCAATAGTTCATTTCTTGAGATTAAGAGATAGATGATTTATGCTCCTTTCGTCCCCGATTCCAAACCACCTTGATAGTTTCTATTCAATTACAATTCTTACATCTACGTACAACGTGATGTAATTTTGGAAATATTGTATTTGAATGCCTTCGAAAGAAGTTGGGATAAATGTTTTTTCCTCTATCACTTGCACACGCATTGCATGCCCTCCAGATACTAGTTATTAGGAAATGGGCCCATAATGTACCTCAAGATATTCAACAAGAACATCCTTGGTTACAAGTTGAATTAATGTAGAAAATCAGCACAGTACTCCGTACTTTTAATTTGGTGTTTCCCTGAGATTTCGACGCAACTCATTTCACCTACAATTAAGTTCTTGATGTACCAAAGACACCTATCTAAATCCCCATCAAAGAAGGTCAATCTTGACTGAAACCAAACAACATTCGCAACAAGGTCAAGATCTTGCACAAATAATAGTAACATTTTTCTCCATTTAAGACACCCAGTTCTGTTTCAAGATAATACATCACACACTTCAATGATCCAAAGAATATCTGCACATAGAGAGTATAGAAGTAATAAAGGAAAAACTACAATGGAGATTAAACCTTGAGAAGGGCATCCCCAAGCCTTTTAGTCCACTGTACTCCGGCCAGTCAAAGGGAAAGGTATCCACCAGCATTTCTTTCATTTCTCTCTCTATCTCTCTCCACTCATTACATCTGCTGACATCAACAAAACTAAACTAAACTATCTAACCAAACACAGTCACAGACACTCCAACGTTCTTACCAAACCATACATTTGGATTTAATAATTTGGCCTTCCTATTTTCAACCAATATGTGGAGGGTATTATACACACATGGGCGGTTCTGTTTAACACAACGAATAACATAACATTTGACATAATTTTTTTTTTGTGAACCCCAAACGGATGATCAGAGCCGTTCAATTTATTTAAAATATGTTTTTAAGATTACCTGTAAAAAAATCAACTCATTTGAATATCGGTAAAGGCTTGATCAATTTATTTAGTTGATTCCCGTCAGATTTTAGAGGATAAATTTGAATGAACCGATCAAAGCCTTTACCGATATCCAAACGGGTTGATTTTTTACAAGTAATCTTAAAAACATATTGTAAACAACTTGAACCGGTCCGATTGTAAGTGTGGAGCTCCGATTATTGTTGTGTCAAATGTTGTGTTATTCGTTGTGTCCATGGAACCACCCCCATACATATAATGATAGATTAGTTCAAATATAAATAGAGAATTTTAATTAGGCATCCTATGTAAAAATCATATTTATGTTCATCCCTGATGTCATCGCTAGTTATGTTTACATCCTGAAATTGTATAGTTTGACCATTGTGCCCTTATTAACTCTCCCTAAACACCATTTAATAAATTATATTGATACCATTTATAGATTTTCCTTATTTATATCATTACCTATATGCAGTTGTACGTATCTCCACAACATCAGGAGATTGACGTGTATATCATTTCCTATATACATGTTTCCAATTCCCATGATTAATGGGATTAGTTATTTAGGCCTTCATCTTATACATTTTTCTCTCTCTGCCCGGTCATCTTCCTATAATGGAGATTTGAAAGCCACCGCCCAATCGTTCACCATGAAGGCCTACCCCACCTCCATGAAGGTCGTCGCTCTCTCTTTCTGTGTGTGTGTGTGTGGGACGCAACAATCTCCACAATCGTTCATCGACGTCAATCTCCAATTGTTCAATCACCGCCAATCGTTCACAGCCGTTCATTGCCATCAATCTCCAATCGTTCATCGCCGCCAATCGTTCATAGCCGTTCATCCCCGCCAATCTCCACAATCGTTCATCGCCGCCGTTCTCCAAAATTGTTCAAGTTTTTCTCATTCTGGATTGTTAAAAAAAGGTGTATAACGTTCAAACTTCGTCAAATCTGTTTGGTCATATTGTTGAAAGAATGAAAAACAAATGCATGAATAGATCTCGTGGTTTTTTTAGAAATCTTTTCTTTCCTATCTAACATTGAATATGGTTTATGATTTAGTATTTTGGTGATTTGGTACAATAAAAGTGATAAATTAGTAAACTATGTTCACTGTATGAAATTTCATGGTGATTTAGTACTGTGTGATTTTATGATGCATTAATCTACCATATGTTCATGTTTTTGTTTTGTTCTTTTGTGGTACATTAATATACCATGTTTTTATTTTTTGTATATGCAATCTGACTTTTATCCTTGGACTACATATACTTATTTTTTTACGGTGCATTAATGTATCATGTTTCTTAATTCATTTTATTTACACTTGTATTTCTTTAGAAATTTATCATTTTTTCCATAGTTAATTTAGTCATGGAAATCGTGAAACAATTTTCATGGTACATAAATCTATCATGGTAAAAAATATGGTGGATTACTACAAAAGTGTATGAAATCAATATCTCATGACTCATGTTTTTAGGACAAAATATCATGATTATTTAGTTGCAATTTTATTTTTATATTTTTGAGATTTTATGTGTGAGAAGATTAGGAGAGAATTATAAGATTAGGAAAGGGAGAGGTTTTTCAAGATAGGAGAGAGAGAGAGAGAGAGAGATAGATTAGGAAAGATTAGGAGAGCGAAATGTTAAGAAATTAAGAGAGATAAATATTAGCAAAATTAGGAGAGAAATATTAGGAAAATCAGGAGAGAGAAATGGTATTTGGGGGTTTATTTGAATTTCGAGATAGAATCATAAAGATTCAAATCTCATAGGATGAAATCATAATGATTTTTTTTTGTACATGATGCCTAATTAATTAACTGTTATCAAAATATTTTGATATACATTTTACGGATATCAAAATATTTTTGGAAATATCAATACATTGTTATCGGATATCTATGTACTTTCTACTTATTACCCTCCACATATTGCATATCGGTTATCATTTTCCTCAATAATTTGATAAGGAAAAAAATAATACTACTACTATTTTTGTTTTTATTAACCCCCTTCTCTTTGTCACTTTACGTCACTAAAATGGTGACCATGAGATTGGGTAAGAAAGAGTTTTTCTTTCTTATCGCATTGTTTCTCACAATTTAAATGGTTACTCCTATATTTTTAAGAGTTTTTTTTTTTGTTTTTATCCTTTAATTATTCACATTTTTCTACTTCGTTTTTGAATTATTGAATTCATCAATTTAGTCCCTCAAGGATTTGATTACAAGCAATTGAGTCCAATCGTTAACGGGTCTTCACTTTTTGGACGAAAAACCATCTACGCGCACAGGTGTGTGCGCACAAATTGCTGTATGGGCCCACTTCAGGGTCCCACACAAGCAAACCAATTTGTTAATTAATTATGAAATACTCCCTCCATCCCCGTCCCTTTTAATACATGCAATGTTAAACCCCTAAAAAATATATTTCTATATATAATTTTTTTAATTTGTTTTATAGTACCAAATTAAAGTGCATTGAGTACTTTAATTTGGTGAAAAAAAAAATTTAAAAACAAGGTACATTTTTTAACGTCCATAAAAATACACGTTTTCCAAATGGACGTTTAAAAAAGGACAGAGGGAGTATGATTTTGAGTGACCTCGTAAAAAATTAGCTAAATCGCATAACTCTAAGTGTTTGATCTTACATTCTAATTTTTTTTATTAAGTGTTCATAGTTTTCAAAAATTGAAAGATTGGATAAAGTACTTAGAGTCATTCGATTGGGCTAATTTTTTACAATGGCCACTCAAAAACATATTTTAAAATTAATAAATGGCTCAGATTGTTTGTGTGGGGCCCCGAAGTGGGCCTCATGTAGCAATTTGTGCTCACAGATATATGCCATAGCAAGGATATCACTTTTTTCCGTCAAAAAAGTGAAGCCCCGTTAATCATTGGACTCAACCAGATAGTTGATGAACTAAATTGATGGTTTCAATAATTTAGGGACGAAGTAAAAAAAGTATCAATTATTTGGGAGATAAAAACACCACACAAAAAAAAAAAAAAAAAAACACTCTATTTTCAATTGTGAAGCAAACAACCTTTTTAGTGGCTCCATTTTACAAGTCATTCACAACTTTATAATTCTCTCACACTTTTGTATTAGAATTGGTCAATTTGCATGTCCTAGTGTGAGAGCTAAAAATCTGAGAGATTCTCTTTTGGAACTTCAATTTTGGGAATGGAAGACTTTGAGTCTTTGACCAATCAACCGGAATACATCTAACAGGTTTACTTGGTTCTTAGCTACCAGCTTCTCATGCGGGGCAAGGGATGGAAGGGATGGATAGAGAGAGAGCGTGGAGAGAAAGGGGATATAGGGGTGAGAGATCCTCAACAGTTTTCGTAGATAACCTTCCATTCCAAATTCGCAAAATATGGGTCTACAATCTTTTCTCCAGATTTGGCAATATCAGGAACATTTTCATCCCAAACAAAAGAAGCAAGATTACTGGGCAAAATTTTGCATTTGTGAGATTCGTATGGGTTGAAGATGCAGAGGCGGCAATTTCAAATATCAATGATTCATGGTATTGGAATCACAAATTGGTAGTGAAATTTGCGAGGTTCTTGAAGAAAGAAGATGGTGGTCCAGATACCCAAAGAAATTCCTACAGAAATCACTCAAACCAGGGTTTCTCCGTCAACCACAAACCCTATCAATGGAGGCATGAAGTTGGTGGTCCAGATCCCCAAAGAATCTCCAATAGAAATCATTCAAACCAGGGTTTTTCCGTCAACTATAAACCCTATCAATGGAGACAAAACCCCCAATTTCAGAATTCAAACTATCATTGGAAGCATAACCTCCAAATTCAACATTCAAACCTGCGGGCAAAAAATTGGACTCAAAAGCATCAGATTTCTCCCTTAGAGAAAAAAGGTAAGGAAGTTTGGAGACGGAAAGGGATAGAAGAAACACGCAAGCATGGGGAGCAGAGGGCAAAAATGAATGAAATTCCAACAGAAGTGCATATGGGAAAAATCAAAGTTCAAGCTTCAGGAAATGGTTGGCTGTGTCGGAGCGCTATCGCAAAATTGAGAAGACTAGTTTCCACGAAAGATCTGGAATATATATTCAGAAGAGATGGGGACATTAAGGTTCAAGTTAAAGCTCTAGGAGGAAGATTTGTCATAATCACTTTTATCAAAATGGAATCCAGAGATTCAATTATCAAAGAAAGATGGGTATCTAATTGGTTCGAGGAAATAAAGCCGTGGAGAGGAGAACAAGCAAAGGAAGAAAGGTTTGTGTGGCTATCATGCTACGGGATGCCAATCAATTCATGGTCCAATTCAACTTTCAAAGAAATTGGTGATAAATGGGGACAATTTTTACAAGTAGATGACGCCACGATGAAGGAATCCTCTTATGTTCAAGCCAAGATTTTAGTAGCCACAAATCAATTCCACAAATTAGAAGGTTATATTGATCTGATCATTGATGAAGCAATTTATTCTGTTAGAGTTATGGAAGATGATTCGTTCAGATTTATCAAGCAAAGTTTCTTCGATATTTCCTCTGATGTACCCATGGAAAAAAAAATGCATCTGTAGAAGATGAGGAAGAGGCAATAAAGAAGGATGCACCAGCTGATGTGGAGTCAAAACATGGGGCTCAAGTTGACTTAAACACTGATGAAGAGGCAATTTCCAACAGCAAAGTAAGCGTGCCAATTTCCAGTAACAAGGCGGCTATTGCTTGGGACTCTATGAATTCCTCCTTGGGGACTGAAAATTCTTCAGTGGGAAGTGATAAAGTTCCTGATAGCCTTGAGGAATGTTCAAAGGAAAGCCAATCTCATCTCAAGAATAATAGCCGGTTGGTATATCAAGAATCTGAAATGATGGTGATTAACCCGTTGGTGGCTGATGGTTCAGGTAAGGAAAATCTAAATGATAATGATGACAAGGAGGTGGAATTCCCTATGGAAGAACATAATGCCAATGTAACCAATGAAGGAGATCAGAACCTTGATCATTTTGAAGCAAACCAGATTCCTATTCAAGCAGCAATCAAGGGAATAAAAGGAAAAAGAAATAGGAAAAGCATAAATGAAATTCTGGGATACACTAAAGTAAATGCAGTCAATACAAATGGAAGGAGGAATAAAAAGAAGTGTGTGGTGTTAAGGTCGGCAATAGCATCACCTTTGCTTCTCTCTGCATCAATTTCATCCGGAGAAATTAACAACAGAAACGGATTCTTCTAGATGAAGCTCAAGCCATTTGGGCGTGAGACAAACTCTTTGGAATTAGCTATCAAGGGGATGAAGATGAGGTCGTAAGCAAAATAGCCGAGATGGAAGCCGTTAACAAAGCAAGGGCGGTTGATAATCAATGATGTGTTTGTACCTTTCCTACGCCATATCTCTTGGAAGCTTTGAAAGTCTTGTCATGGATTGTCAAGGGCTGGAATTTTTTAGAGGAGAGGGGCAGAATCTAAAGGTTGAGGGTTTGGGCTCATTTGGTCATTTTGTGGCAGGGTAGTCTGGTTCACTACTATATGTGTATGTGGTAACATTACTTGATTGGATTTTTTTTTGTCTTTGTGTTTGGGTGTGATAGGTCTTGTCCGTCTTGTTTGTGTCTGGGCTGGTCTTTTGGTTTTGGCTATCAAAGGTTTAGGATGGTTTGGGTGAGGCCGGTTGATCTCTTGCCAACCTTGCCTCTTTTTGGGAGCCCCGTGGCTCATGATTGGCTGCCGCTATTGTATCCTATTTTCTTTAGTTTTAATGAAATTCCTTTTTCGCCGTGCAAAAAAAAGGTTTACTTGGTTCTTTGTGTGTAGAAATCAGTTCGAGGGTTTTGACCAGAAATACCCTCCAACGGTTAAGTCAGACTTTTTTTAAGAGTCGTTTGTAACAATTAAAGTGACAAAGTATGAAAGTGTGCTTAATTACCCCCTTGTTTCTAAGTTTTCTTCTGTATTAATAGGTGCTCTCGTGTTGCTTCTCAAACAAGTTCCCATCTTCTCAGCTAATGGCCCTCCTCATACTATGTCGTGGCAATGGGACACCAGACATCTTGCCGAGCATCACTTTTCTTTCCTCCTGGGTTTTTTTTTATGAGATTTGATACACTACTATCTTACTCTACGTTGTATCGTCACATCCTTCAGTCAGGTCTGGGTTTGGTCTTGTCACGCATTTATTATGTTTCTCAATCTTTGTGTTTCATGCTTTTCTGATGAAATCTCAATTTTTACCTGCTTCTTTCATCTCCATTAGATTTGAGGTGGGTTCATAGATCACCCTCAGGTCTTTGTGCTGGGGATGGATTGACTCAAGCCTCGTTTGTTGATGCTTTTTCTTAGATTCTTTCGATATTTAGAGGAACTTCAATTGACAGGATTTCATGTGTGGACAAGCAACTCTCTAATTGCCTTTCCATTTGAATGCACCAAGTTTGGTCACGAAGTGAGTCGAACGGACAAAGTTTGGTCACGAGAAGAGCTTCCTCTTCCTTGTGATTAAACTCGAGAAAATTATTGACGTCTATAACCTACCATCCGACTGAGGTGGTTACCTGTGGTTGGATTCGGCATCACTCTTCTCCGGTCTCTGGGCTCTAGTATCTATGTGACCCATTGAGAGGTTGAGGCTGTGTTCGGATAGCTTCTTCAGTGCTTTTCAAAAATGAGCCCTTGATGGGGTCCACGTTTATGCACTTTGAAGCTTCCACGTGGATGTAGTGTTGTTCAATGGGGTCCACGTGAATGGGATTTTGGCTTCCTCGTGTAACACATCAGATGAGAGAGAGAGAGAGATTGAGAGTGGTCAAAGTGGGTAGAAAGTGGTCAAACTGGGGAGAAAGTGGGTAGAAAGTGGTCAAAGTGAATGGGGTCCACGTGAATGGGATTGCCGCTCCTTTGTTTCCATTAGAAATTCAAAATTGTTTTCGTAAAATGGTTTTCAACTCAACCATCCGAACAAAGCCTGATTCTTCTGGGTAGGCCCTCCCTTTGAGCTTTGAACTTTTAATTAAATTGTAGAAAACTTTAATTTTGCTCAAACATTTGTGTCTTTACTCGGGGATTCAAGGCCGAATCCGATATGTAACCTTCATGTAATCATTTTCACGATTCACTTCATGAATGAACGTACACCAATTTCTTATTCTTGACGATTTTGACTTTTCCAAAGGCTATGTGAACCTATCTATGCTTCTTTGACCGTGAAATCTCAATCTCAATCTCAATCTCAATATTCGTTATTTTTACTCCCACACACCTAGCTTTAGATACATTATGCAAAGTGAATAGGTGGTAGTTATATACTCACTCCGTCCCCAAATAAAAGTAGAGTATTTCATTTTGGATGGATAAAAGTGGAGGATAATTTTGAAAAGTGGAGATAAAAGTTAATGTAAAAGGTGTAATGATTATGTTTATTTAATAAGTTAGATTTACGAAACAACACATCCCAAAAGAGACGGAGGGAGTAACTCAGATTCTTTGCTAAAACTGCAAATCGATGGAAATTTAGACCGACTAACTTAAGGCAAGCTCGCTAATTAGAAATCTTGAGTGCAGATTGCGGCTATAATTATAAAATTAGGCCTCGTTTGATTCGCGAACTAAAACAGGTGGGATTGATAGTCCTGGACTATTTGTCTTGGGACTAATTTAGTACTGAATCTCACACAATCCCCTATTTGATTCATGCAGGATTAACATTGGGATATCTCATGTTTTGGTCAATCCCATGTTTGGTTCCCTAAACTACATTTCAGGATTAATTTCAAGACTCTCTCTCTCTCTCTCTCTCTCTCTCTCTCTCTCTCTCTCTCTCTCTCTCTCTCTCTCTCTCTCTCTCCCTCCAACAGATTAATTGAAAACATTGTTATGTGCTTGGAATGACATACTGGCACTCGTATTTTATTTCAAGATAATTGCACCTTTTTTTTTTTGTTAAATTTCTCATGGTTAGCTTTCCATTGGACCACTTATAAAATGAACTTGGTTGAATATTGGAACCAAGCTACAATGGAATGATTACTCCAACGTTTAGTTTGCCAAGCCGATAAAAAAAAAAACGTTATAGTACATACAATCTTAAGAGAACGATCATTCAACTTTTCAAAAATTCTTGGATACGCGGGTGTTCGATTTTCTTTAATAATGTCAGGCCAGCGAACTTATATAATCGTAACAATTTTCAGAAAAACACAAGTACGAATAAATTTTGAAATTTGGTAAGACATGCTAGGCTCATCCGCTCCTCCTTCCGTGCTTGATTAGTGACATGCCCTAATGGGTCCGGCTAGTTTGATAACACCGAAGCTTTTTTTGAAAGAAAACCAAAAGGTTTTTAAACGAGGAGTTTGATAAATTTTTGTTTTGGGCAAAATTGTAATTAAACAAAATCTACATTTCATGGGTGTACTGAGTCCCATTTGGTGTGCATTTAGTGGCTCCAAGAGCCTCGTTAAGAGTAATTATTCTATAATCGTGGGACACTGCCACATAATGCCCCAACACTCTTATCCACCACACTTGGGGTACCACGTGGCAGTGTCCTAAGACTGTAGAATTAGAGAGGGAGCCAGAAATTTCACTTGAGGGGGCCGACTATATATGCAAGACAAAAATTCCAAATAAACATGCATAATAATTTAAATGTATTAAAACCAAAAAAGTTCAAAAAACAACAATAGCCGCTTCGCCGACGACGATTACCGCTGCAGCTTTACGCTCGTTTAGTTTTTGAGCCTTAATAAGAAAACAAAGACCATACTGCTTTGCACTTTGAAGTCTATTTAATTGAATAATCACAATGTTAATTCTTAGACTTTTTTTTTATATATATATATTTTTTTTGAAAAGCAAGATTTTTATTATTATTAATCTTTCAAATTATTACAAAGACTAGCAAGAGTAGGGAGAGTAGCATCATATTCCTAAGCGAAGCTAAGAATAATCTTGTGCTCAGTCCGAGACCCAATCCCTCAATTAGTAATAAGCCAACCAAGGAAAACACCTGTTGGGATGAAGCCCATTACACCCATTGAGGCAAACCGTAAAACACCTAACGAGCCAGATCCAAAAACATGGGCCAAGACCAACCAAACACGTAAAAGCCCAAAAAAGAAAAGGAAAAAAAAAAAAAACCTTAATCAACAAACACATCCACCTTAGCAAACACAAACCACCGTTCGCAACCACCAAACATCACTAATGTTCGATAACCATGGGACTCCACAATGTCGTTAAGTAAGAACCGGTTGCGCCCAAGAGCTGTAACCGTCGGAAGGCCCAACCACCACCAACCGTAAGAAGCTTTGCCATGCCGTTAAGCAACAAGCAGACCAACCACCGCATAAAAACACTCGAACTCAACTCACCATCAACTGATCCCCATGACTTGACACCCGCACCAACCGTCACCACACCTCCTGCGAAGCACCCGCGATAGACGATGAAAAAAACAATCGGAATGGTGGGACCAGAGAAACAAACAAGGCCAAAATAGCCCCGAAGACGGCAGAAAGGGCGGGGCCGGAGGAGAAGATGTGCTGAGTAGCCAAGCCTTGAGAATGGAGAGAGAAGAAAAGAGATCAGAAGGGGAGAGAGAGAGAGAGAGAGAGAGAGAGAGAGAGAGAGAGAGAGAGAGAGAGAGAGCAGCAAGAAGAAGAAAATGAATTGACAGAAAATGGAAGAGAAAGAGAAAGAAGAGATGGAAAGGAAAGAAGGAGAAGGAGAAGAAAGAAAAACGAAACCCTAGCCACTGTTGCAAGAATGAAGTGGTAGAGAGAGGCAAGATTGAAGTGGCTAAAGAAAAAAGCATTGGAATTTTTTTCCAACCCTTAGCTTTTAAAAATTAATGTTGTGTCCTTATGTATTTCAAAGAATTGTATTTTTTATAATAAAAATACCATTGTTTTTTTTTTCCTGAATTGTAGTTAATTTTGTTTTTTCACTATAATAGTAGAGACCGCCCCTACTGGCCTCTCATTGGCTCTATCACTGCATAGAATAATTGACCCCTCGTTAAATCTTGGGTAAATTTTAAAAATGATCCCTTTAGTTTCAACTAAGTCTCAGTTTCGTCTCTCTAGTTTCAATTACAACTTTTTCAATTGGTTAACGTACTAATTAGGTCCAATAGATAATGTTTGCTTCCCAAACAGAAAGTGCCTAACGAATGACAATTTTGACTTTTGAGGCATTTTTCTCCCGATTTCACTAATTGGCCTATTCTTCCTAAATTTTTGTTTTTTTGTTTCTCTTCTAAATTTCTTTTAGATTCACATTATATCTTGTGAATTAATTAATCATCTCGACAAGAAGTGTCTAAAAAATAAAAAATTATGATTAAAAGTGAGAGAAAAAATGGTGAATTCTAGAGGCAAAAGTGATGTTGAAGTTTCCTTTCATTACACTTTTCCGTCCATTCCCGCAGCAAACGTTTTCGGTTGGACCTAACAAGTACGTTAGCCAAATTTCGGGGTGAAAAAGCGTTGCAAATGAAACTAGGGGACGAAACCGAGACTCAATTGAAACTAGAGGGATCATTTCTAAAATTTACCGTTAAATCTCTTTTCCCATTTCTCTCTCACTAGTCGCTCTGTATCCATCTCCCTCTTATCTATCAGAGCTCCCGTTCCAAAAATGGCGACTCTCAACCTCTCTCTCTTCCCCAAAACCCTAAAACCCCCAACGTCAACTCCAATATTCTTATCACCCTCTCACTTCCCTCTCACTACCACCAGCGTATCGCACTCGTGGACTCGCCTGGACTTGAACTTCACTCGGCATCGCAGTCTAGTACTCCGGGCCGCCGTCGATGGAAATCCAGCGGCGAAGCAGAGGAGCAACAACGAGCCGAAAGAGACGATAATGCTACCGGGGTGTGACTTCAACCACTGGCTCATAGTCATGGAGTTCCCAAAGGACCCTGCTCCCACTAGGGAACAGATGATTCAGACTTACCTCGATACTCTCGCCACTGTCCTCGGAAGGTTACTCCTCCCTCCCTCCCTCTCATATATAGGGACATGCTAACTACTGCTCACTAGGACTAGGTTGTAGAGATGATATGCATATAATGTCAAACAAGTTAGGATATCAATACTAACTTGTTAAAAGAATTTTCTTGAGTTTCGATGTACTTTTTAGACATAATCCACCGCCGACGGCCTAACACACCATTTGTGTGCAAATTGTGTTATGCGTAAGATGGAGGAACATCTTGAATGGACATTAATCTATAAGGAAATTTGGAATGTGAAATTAGAAAAAGAGAAATTTGGGGGGCATTTTTTTCGTTCTTGGCATTTTCTTGGCTCTTGTGTTTTGATAGCATTTTTTAGATTCTTTAATTTTGTTTTTGTGTAGTGTCCTTAATATTCTATTCGCTTTTCGATATAATTCCCAGCCCTCTACTCAGTTTTCTCGTGATTGGATGCTTCACTTGATAGTTACGTACAATTTCTACTAATTGAAATTTGTGGTTGTGATCTAGCTCGCTTTTGCTGCCTTAGGCCCTTAAAGCCTTTTTTGTAAATTTGTTTACAGAGCAAAGGGATATGATGTTCGGCCAGGAATCTTATGTATGAAGTTGGTTGGTTGGAAGAAGAAACCATGACCCTGATCACTCACTTTGTTTATGGGTTTTGTGGTGTGAGAATTATAAACTTCATATGAAAAACAAACCTTTCCAATTTGCCAGCTAAATTTCCTGCTCCATGGTTGCTGAGACTTGGAAACTTAGCAATAGGTGTCAGACCTTCTTCCAATGACAATAATAAAACAAGTGATTGAGAGACTCAATTCCATGCTGGCAGGGAGAACGAGCAGCTGAGGATAGCACTCCCCAATCTCTGAGCTTGTCTTTAGTTCTCATTTTACCACTCATGGTCGCCCAAAGAATTAAAATGCATTTAGGATATCAGATTAGTTTGTACCATTTCACTGTAGGGCAATGGAGTCTTATAGTATCCAACGTGGCAGCGTTGAAGGTTGTAGAAGTGGATACATACAACTGAGGGAGTTCGGGAAAGGCTATGCCCATTGCCTATTATAGATGATTTAAAAGCCTTTTGCATTGGGGCAGCCAGTTGTCATAGTGGAGGTTAGTGTCCTCTCCATTTCCAATTAATATGCTTAATGAAAGGCTTTACAGCATTCATCAGATGAAGGATCTTCCTCCACTCCATGAACAATCAGTAGGATTGGAGAGAGCTTGAAACATTCGTCTTTAATGAGGTATTTGTAGCACCACTGAACCCATCTGAGTTGCTTTTGGAGCAAATTGACCATAGGTGCCTAAAAAATGATGTATAATTCCAGGTATTGATCCTTCGAAGGCCTAAACCTCCCTCCTTTTTTGGCAAACAAAAGGTCTCCCAAGCGAATTTATTAAGAGTGAAGGTAGGTTTTTGTCCCTGTCCAAAGGAAGTTCCTGAGGAGCTGCCCAATGTGATTACATGTATACTTTGGCAACATGAAGTGCACAGTCCAATAGGTTTGGGTACTGAAGAGAACCAACTTGAAGAGTCGTAAAAATCAGAACATATTTGATATTCCTTTTCCTTTTCTCTCGTTTCTTGTCTCGTATTATTAAATTTTGCAGTGTTCTAAAAGAAGGTCTAGAAGGCCGAGTACTCTCTGCCTAAGCGCTAGAAGGACCCTTGCCGACTAGCCCGACTATCCTGACTAATTGCCCGATTAGGCGCCGAGTACTTGGCCCTGGAAGCTAGAAGGTGCCCGGCCGCTCTGGGAGCGCCTAGCGAGTTTTAGAACCTTGAAATTTTGGAAAGATTTGAGTCCCGGCATAAGCTTTTTTGAGACAATGAAAACTGAAAGCAGAGAACCAATGGTGTACTAAGAGGCAGTGCACTAAGTATACCAGCAGTGCGAACACCGCTTCCTGGTTGGGGTCGCAGCGGTGGCCTTTTGAATTGAAGCGCTGAATGCCCTTGTATGACTTCTTTTTTGGGTATCGTTGTCACTAGTCATAGATGTGCTTCTCTCGTCTTAGCTGGTAGTTGAAGATAAATAGTCAAAAGATCTCCAAAAGTTCAAGAAAATGATGGACACGTGGATACAAATCCATGTGTTAGAGAGTTATTGGATTAGAAGTTCAATTCTTAAATTGTTTTAAGTGGTTTAGGCCATCTCTAGTGCACTACCTAAAAAATGCTCCCTAAAGTGTACACCTAAGCACATGTGGGACCCAATTTTGTTTGCTAAGAACTTAGTTAGCTAAGCTAGAAGAAATTCACTTTAATGGGGCTCCCTAAAAATACTCCCTAAAGTGTATGTGGGACCCATTTAAGTGGGCCTCATAACCAAAAAAAACAATGGCTTATAAATGCAAGCAACTTTCTCTCTCCTCTTTCTCTCTATCTCTCTCCTCTTTCTCTCTCCTTAAGTACCTCCCCAAATTTAGGTAGTCACTTAGGGCACTTTAGGTAGTGAGGTGTGCCACGTAGGATTTTAGGGAGCCAAGTTTTGTGCACTAGAGACCATTTTTTGAGGTTTTTCTTAGCTAACTAGTTAGGGCACTTTAGGTAGTGTTTTTAGGTAGTGCACTAGAGATGCCCTTATAGACTGAAAAAATGGTTGTTTTTTCTATCAAAGAAGAAGCTGTTGAGGTAGTTTAATGTCATTTTTGTGTAGTCGTGATTTGTGAACATTTATTGATTTATATGCATTATTTTCTATTTTTGGATTGCCAATATTATTAGGTAAGCTTAGGACTGAACAAAAGGAGAGGAAAGAACAACTGACGTTTCTTTTTTGGAGAGTTTGTTATCTTGCTGCCCATAGTGTTCATGCTCAGTAATGGTGTAGGGCTGGTCATGTTCCCACATTTTTGTTGCGCTTTCTTTTCTTTTCACTTACCTTGAATTATGGCGTTATTCTTCATAAATGAATGCACTCTTGTATGTGTCAGTATGGAAGAAGCAAAGAAGAACATGTATGCTTTTAGTACCACAACCTACACTGGATTCCAGTGCACTGTATCCGAAGAAACATCTGAGAAATTCAAAGGTAAGAAAAATTATCAGGCAGCTTGTCTGATTGAGTCAGAATTTACTATTTTCTTTCTAAAATTCTTCTTGGGTCTTCATCTTTTGTAGGATTGCCTGGAGTTCTTTGGGTACTGCCGGACTCCTATATCGATGTTAAAAACAAGGATTATGGAGGTGATAAATCTATGATGGAATTTTTTCGTTCCTCATCTAAATTGTTCACTAGTTTTGTGATGAACCTATTCTTATAATTTCATTCTATGTTTTTCAGGAGATAAGTACATTAATGGAGAAATTATTCCTTGCACGTATCCTACTTATCAACCAAAACAATCTAAAAGCCGATCGAAGTACGAGAGTAAAAAGTATGTGAGAAAGAGAGATGGCCCTGCTGCAGACCAAAGAAAACCAGGACAAGACGGAACTTCTTCAGAGTCTACCTCTTGATGAGGAGGTGCTTTTCAGCCCCCTTTTTTTTTTTTCATTATATCCTATCACGTGTTAGTTGCAGTCCGCAATGGTTCCTTAATTTAACACCAGTTTTTCTAAAACTCTTTTCAGATTGGATTCTATAATGTTGAAACGTTTTCTTCTCCATATGATTTAATACTTCCATTGTACTATTGTAGTGTCTATTCTAGGAATTGGAACTCTTTTGGTACTATTACTTTCTTTACCACTTGGTAAGACTTGTCACATATTTATGATAGGATTTGGTTTAGTATTTGCTTGCTGACATCTACTTGACAATGTACTTGCTTCTGATTTTTCAATTGTCTTCTATATCTGTTATATTTAACTAATTCATTAATGTGATTTATTAATCGGTCTGCTCTGTTATGTGCTTTTTGCAGGTTGTCACTGGGTGGTACCAGAGAAGAATTGCCATGTTTAAAATGGGGATATTTCTTTTGATCCATGTTTGGTGGACAGGCATACATAGATAGCTATAGGTTAGAAAATCTGCTCTATTTTTGAGATCTGGTCCAGTGCTATGTATGGTATTCACTTATTGTTTCTTTATTTACATTGTTAGGAGTAGTGGGCCGTGCTGTGTGAGCAATTATCATAGACCAAGTTTTGAATTGATGATTTATAATATCCCCTCGGTAATGCCCTCCCCTCTGGCATTTTAGCTAATGTTTTTTCCAGACTAGTTGGATGCCAAATGATGGTTTGTTCTGCTGATTTGGGAAGCCATTAAAAAGTGCTGCGATTTTCGTTACCTATGAAAGAATTCAACATTAATGAATACTGAATAGGCTAATGAGGCTTTACGTTCCTTGTGGGAAAAGACCTAATGCAAACCGTCTAGGGTAGGAACTCGGAGGAGTTACATTGATTCCATTTGCGGTTGCATTTGATACAGGCTGACTTTTGGTCCTTTGCATTTACCCATATCACAGATCTTCTGTGGAATCTTCTCAAGCTATATTCAAGAAATATGACAAAATAAGATTTAGGTTTATGTTAGAGGAGAAATGCAGGCCTTGATTTGCAGTACAATCATTTAAACAACTATGTAAAGTCTAACAACATACTGCATATTGGCTTGGTCAAATTGAACGCTATTGACTGCGTATGGATTCAACTTGTCCTAGCATGTGGTCGATCCAAAGTCCTCTGGCACCTCGTTGTAGTTCTGAAATTCGAATCCAGTAAATATGCTTTTCTTGTAGTTTATGTGGGGGATCATGGTAATACCGTAAACTCTACATTGTCTAGTACTGAGTTCATTGTAACAATGACACTTTAGAATTGCTCAACTTATAATTAGCCTTACAGCTAGGTTGTATTTGTTCTCTGAAGTGTTCTTTCAGTTTGCTCAACTCCCCAAGAAACAGTATCTTTCACGCATGTAAGAATTGTTTCTGAAGCTACAACAAATTTCTAATGGCTAGAACACCCACATACCAAGGAAACAAATAAAATAATAACCAAAAATACCCTATTTTAACAATTAAAATAACTTTAAGTGCTTCAGAAAAAGGTAGCCTGTCTTTTTCGTGAGTTTGGTGCTTTTGTTTATTAGTGAAGTAGGGTCAAATTAGATAAGAATCAAGTGGTAGACATACACCCATCATAGATAAAAAAAACCCTATGACACATTGATTTCACATAGCCTGTTCCTTTCTCTGATATGTAAATCATGGTGCTTATCTTGTTTCTTCAAAAGTCCTCTCCCCAGGAAACCCCATGATCCATCTGCTGAACTCTTCCAGGAGATGCTTTTGATCTACAATGGCTTACCCTTACTACAGCTCCAACTTTTATGAGGCCGATTCCGGTGAGTACTATCGAACTCCTTATACAGATAGCTATGATATTGTTCCGTTTCAAGAACCGGTAACTTACTCCGGCTATGAGTCTCGTGAGCCTGGATTCGTTGAGTATAATTCAACTGCATACAGGAATGCTTATGATCCATATATGGCTATCTCAGAAAGTAATTACTCTAACCACAGTGTCCCTGAGCCAAAACTCATTGAGTACAATCCAAATCCTTATGGTCGTGCTTATGATTCTTTTTCTACTCGTTCAGAGATCAATTACTCCACCTATAGTGTTCCTCTTCCAAAACTCATCGAGTACAACCCGAATCCTTATGGTACTGGTTATTATTCTCCTGAAACACAATATGTAATTTCTTATTCTACGAAGTCTAATGTTGATGATGACACTGAATTCGAAGATTACGACCCCACACCTTATGGCGGTGGTTATGATCCTGCTCTGACCTACGGGAGACCCCTTGCGCCCTCTGATCAAATCTGTTATCCTCGTTCTGATCTAAACTATAATGTGCCATCCTTTGGTAACATCTTTTTTGAGTCCATTCCTTCACCTTATGGGCAAGATGATGGTAATGAGTCTTCGGAAAGACCTCGCAGTGCACTTGAACCAACGGAGGCTACTGAAGAACCAATGCCACCCGAGAATCCTTTAGAGTCGAGCCTAGAGGAACCAGTCGAGAGTCATCCTTGGTCTGGTTATGGTTATGAGGATGGAAATGAAAGACATGAAGATTATGGTTTTAGAAATGGGTATGATAAAAGAGTGGTTGAGACTACATGTGATTATGGGATAGATGCCTTAGACCTTTGTGAAAGTTTATTTGGTCACTGGCCCTGTTTGTATAAGAACAATGGCAGGCATTATGATGGTGATCAAGAATGTGAGTGTGAAGAAAAAGGGCCAGAGAACCAGTGGATGGGTGCTGCAGATTGTCTCTTTGGAGGTGATCCATATGGAACTGGTAGGAATGAAGCTGGTAATTATGGTTGGCCTACTTATAATTATGAATAGCATTATCGGGAATAGTAACACAGACAAGTGTATCTTTGGCCGAAGAATTTGAAGATAGGTTTGGCTCTGTTGTCACCACCCCTCCTCTTTTTCCCCTCTTTGTTCCCCAGCTGCTCTGGACTCTCTCTCTCTCTCCTCTCCTCTCCTCTCCTCTCCTCTCCTCGCCTACCTCATGGTTGTGAGTGGTTTAGACTCTCTCCTTACGGAGGGAAGATCTACCCTTCACCATCATTTTTGGACTCGGGGGCCTTCCCTAGTTCTGGGTTTTGGCTCTTAGATCCGATTGCCCTTGTCAACGGATTTTTGAGCTCTCCAACGGTGGCAATGGCGGCGTCTACAGCGGATTCGGTGGTGGTCCTTCAGTCTGCGGCGGGAACGAGCTTCAGAAGGCACAGATCTAGTCACTCCACCTTCTTTCATGAGTGTCTGATGGGTCCGACCTTAATGTTGATTTCTTGCAGCCTTTTTTTTTTTTTTGGACTTTCTTATTCCATTGTAATCGTTAGTTATTTGATTGTATTAAGATATTTCGATTATGATCTTTTGAATCACTTAGGGTCTCTTTAATCCTTGAACTATTCCAAATTTTTTTTTTTTTTAAATTTCTGCTTCGACAATCGCTCTCAACTGTCTGATTGATTTCAGTCTAGTCCAATCACAACCATTTATCTTATTATTCTTATAGTACTAATAGATCGGGATCATGGATGGATCGAAGTAGTTACATTAAGCAATCTATTGGGCTTTTTAATTTCTTTTTATCGTTGTATATGAATGTTTTTCAACTTTAGTCTATTATTAAAGTTGAGCTGTTTGCTGTTTCCTTGTCCTATTAGTCTTGTAACAATTTCAAAATTAATGAAATCTTTTTTTGCCTTACAAAAAAAACTTTAGTCTATATTATTATACTTTTTCTATTAACTTGACGAGACAAACAATGTGATGTAAATTATACCTAAATATAGTAAAAATAAAGGGTAAACAACCAAAAATATAGTGCAAAAAAGTCTGTAAAAAGTTAGGCCCAAGGGGACCTAAATCCATTACTACTTTAGAGGGTAATAGTTGTGTTTAGCTTTCAATCAATATCCATACTTTGTTTTACTGAATGTTTTTCTCAATAATCACTACGAGATGCAATTTATTTCAATTGCGGGTTAAAGTATGCTTCTGATATCATTTACATGTGAGATACACAACATTAGTATTGATACTGAACACACAATGATATAGTCGAAATCGTTTATCTTGTAGAGCTTGTTGAAATATCTTTTAATTAAAAAATTATTTTTTGTTGGCTATCGATGGGTATAACCAACCAAACCAAATTGAGACTTAAGGAAGATTATAATATACTCCATCCGTTTAAAATTGCTTGTCACTTATACTATTTTGAGATGTTTCAAATTGTTTGTCCGGTTTGAAAAGTCAAAACAAAATTTATTAAATCTTTCAAAGTAACCCCTTTACCAACAACAATCATTTCCCTCAAAAGTTGAAATATAAAGGTATTGTTAGAAATTAATGAATCTATTTAATGTGAATGCAGTTATTTCATGTCTGCTTAAAAAGTTGAAATTCTCGAAAGTGACCAGTAATTTGATAGGGAGAGAGTAACTGTATTTTGTAAACCTATCGCTTTTTTACTAATATTTCTGTATGGATTAACCATTAACTTTTCAAAGTCAAAGTTGTCACTTATCAAGGGATAGTAAAGAGTTAATGGGTAAATGAGTAGGATAATTTTGGAAAATTGAGATAAAAGTTTGAAGGAAAGTTGATTTGAAAGATGTAATGATATGTCTCTTTAATAAGCTATGCGAAGTTATACACTTAAAAAGAGACCAGTGAAATATAATAAGATGGTTTAAAAGTTTTCCGAGTAAAATAATTTTTATGTGTGTTTTCCATTCATATAGTTGACGTTGTCAGGAATTCGACAATTTGAAATTGATGGGATAGTTAAGGGACTAAACAAGTTTAATTGATAGTTGAGGAAAGAAATAAAAAATTAGAATAGTTTAAGGATGAAAGAGATGATTGACTTGATTATTTACTTATAAAGTTCAAAAAGTGGCTATTATTGAGGAATCAATAATGATACAAACACACCCATTCAGCCACATTCTACCACATCTTGCGCACTGTTCACGTGGGCCCCATGTGGGGCCCCACCCACTTTACCCCGAAATTAAAAAAAAAAACGAAAAATTTTGAAAATTTCAAAAGAGTGTGGCTGAAGGGTGTGTCTGTAATTTTGAAATTTTGAAAAGATTTTGAAATTTTCGAAATTTTTCGTTTTTTTTATTTTTTTTATTTTCGGGGTAAAGTGGGTTGGCCCCACGCGGGGCCCACGTGAATAGTGCATAGAGTGTGGTATAGAGTGTGGCTGAAGGGGTGTGTTTGTATCATTGTTGTTGAGGAATTCGGATTAACTGGCTCCAAGAATCTATAATTGTCTCAGAAGAGTGAGTTGTAAATATGTTTCGTTGTAGCTTTTTTTTTTTTCTTTTTTGATAATATTTCAAACTACTGAATTAGTGATTCTTTTGATGATAAAAAAGGATTTAACTATTGAACAGATTTTTTTCAATTCTAAATACAAGTAAAAAGGTACGAATTGAAATTAAAAAGATTCTCATTTTTTGAGTCAAATAACTAGAAAAGTTAAATAAGTAATTATTCTAAAACTATTACCAAACACCATCATCATTTCTTTTAATAAAGTAAGTTAAATAAATTAATTTATAAGCACTAGCAAACAGAACTCTTGAATATTCTCGCTAATCTTTGTAATTTTTCTAGTTTCTTTCATGTAGACAACCTTTGAGTGCCGGTATATTCTGAGCTCAACAAGAATAATCAAATTGTTTCGGAATTTGGATTTTATTGATATAAAAATAAACTGGTTAATTATTTTTACTGTGATAATCCATTCTCGCAAATTGCTTCCATTTGTTTTTACCATTGTTTAAATGATGGTGGTTTCATTTTAGCTTGCAAATCAACAGAATGTGCGTCAAGCAAGAAGCCTAGGTTGGGGTTAAAGACATCGATTGTCTTGTATTTTTTTTCCTTTGCATTAATTAGCTAGCTTATTAGTTTAGCTTCGTTCAAAATGTTTGTAATGTTATATTAAGTGCCGCACAACTTATATCAATATTCATTTTTTCCAAAAATTAAAAATCAAATTTGAGCTTGCTCTTCCCTTGCCTTCTCAATCGTAATAATTGACTTCTGTTTATGCAACAACTGACCTATTTATTATAGTACATGGTAGATGTTGTTGTGCCAAAACCCGAAGTAGAAAATATAAACACACCAACAAGAAGAACAAGACACAAGGATTTACGTGGTTTTCCCTCAAGCACGAAGCTCTAAAAGTACGTCATTAGGGAAAGAGTAAGAGAATTCCTTATAATGGGGAGAAGAGCCAGCTATACCCGTAACTCTCATTTGAAGCACTCACAATATTTGGATACGAATCTCTGATAGAACCCTAATAGAGCATCAAAGTTTCACACACATGAAAGAGACAACCAAAAATCCTAGATATCTCAAATCTAGGAAAAGATAAAACCCTAAGAGGCCACAAGGCTCCTATTTATAAGAAAGTACAACCAAAAAAAAAATTAGGTCAAAACACATTAAAACATGCAACCGCCGCCCTGTTCGTCTGGACCAAGCTTACGCTGGTCCTAACCAGAGATGCTGGAGCAAAACTAGACTAATCGGGACCCTTTGTCCAGACCAAGAAAACCCTCGTAGGGCCAAGGTTGCTGCAAGCTTCCAAAACATCCCAGATCTGCTGGTCCGGACTAGACTTTCATTGGTCCGGGCCAGAGATGCTGAAATTGACCTCTCGCATCGAATTTTGCACTTTCTTCGAACGTTTTGAACTCAAGGCATTTCTCCAATAATCTCCAGCTTGAATTGAATTCCCTTCCAAGCCAACGATATAGGCAATCCTCTCCCTACTCGCTCTTTCTCCCAACGCTCCTCATGGGGCAACCCCACACGGGGCGATCACTAACGACACCAACTAGCAAGACTCAAGCACCACCGTTTCACCTTGCAAATGCGACTGAGAAACTCAACTGCACATGCCACCAAATTAGCCTTCCATCTTCAAACGGGTACCGCACACCCAATCCATCCCTCCAAGAATGCCTACGAAGATCCGCTCGAACTCCACCCAGAGATAAAACTTGAACAAGCTACCATCTTCAACCAAAGGTGCACCCAACGCATCCATCCCTGATGCCAAAGAAAATGTGCTCAAACTCTACCCGGAGTTAACTGACTCCACCGCAGAGCCTCCCGACCCCTCCATGGAGCCTCGTATGCCCTCTCGCATACTTCTAATAGTTGAACCTAAATTCCTCTCAACAGATGAAGACCCCAACGATGGAGCACCCACAATTGTACTACCATCAAGGACATAGAGGTTACCCAATTTTCTGACCCTTCACGAAAACCTGAGCACTCAATGATGCACTCAAGCCTCCACCTTCAGTGGTATACCTCCAACCCACGGAGTCTAGAGCACCCAAAGAGACAAGGCTCCTCCTTAAATCTGGTACATGCCGAACACCAAGCAATGTCTTCATAACCCCATCATACATCCTGACTTTGATTGTTCCAACCCCAACAATTTTACAAGGCATATTGTTCCCCATAAGAACTGTACCATAGATGACCAATTCATATGTATCAAACAATCTCTATTCGGACACGTGGTAGGAATGCCCAGAGTCAATAATCCACATGTTTTTGCAACAGACATCACTTACTGCCAAAGCAATGGCAACCTCAAACCCTTCCGGATCATCTTTGGGAAAACCAACAACACCCTTCTCCTTATCTTTCACCTTAAGAGAATTGCTCACAAAGTACCCGAATTTCTTGTAGTAAAAACACTATACTCCATCTATATATATGGTCTTAGAGCTAGAAACCCCTACTGCTCAAATGCATCCCACCTATCTTTCCTCACACCACCAAAGCTTGATCATTATTATCAACATTACCCTCACCGGATACCTTTTTCTGCAATTCTTTATAATATAAACTAGACTTCATGTCGTCCATAGAAATACTGTAACACCCCGTATTTTAGTAAATGCCCATATTTAATAATGCTTATAAAATTATTCTATTTTTATTACATAAAAATGATTCTGGTATTATTTTGAAAAATAGAATATATATTTAAGAATTTTTCATAAGCTAGTTCGGTATCAGAATCAGCATTGCGGAGCAAAGTGGGAAGAATCCTTAGTGCCCAAGCAAGGGGTATCCGGAAGGGGGGCGAGTTGGCGTGATATTACAGGATGGATCGAATGATATTAATACACCAAAGATTTGATTGGATTATATTAGATATTCAACTTGACTTTGCTTAAATGTTTGGATACTCATTAATTAGATGAAATTGCATGGGATGGGATTCATTACATTAAAGGAAGATTATTCTAGAGGCATTTAGAAGGGTGTAACCATCAGTATAAATTGGGTTCTTCCCCCAGTGAGGAAACGATAAAGAAAAAAACACAAAGGAAAAGAAAGAAAAAAAAAGGGCTGGGTGAGTCTTCTCCCATCTCACTTCCATAGCACACACACACATATTCACCATCAGTACAAGGAAAAAAGGGAAGAAAATAGGAGGAAGAAGAAGGAAAGGAAAAGAAAGGGAGAAAGAAAATTCGGACAGTGGATTAGGGCCTCGATTTAAGGTACCGGGTAGTGTGCAATACATTCCTAGCTAAATCTCTTTGCAAAGAGTGTTTCCTTGATTATCTTATATTTGTACTCTTTTGATATCTAAGCTTATATGTTCTGTTGCTGCCACGTATTGTTCTGTGACATAGGAAATGTTTGGCTGAAAGCCATGGAACATATTGGTACACGTGCAAGTCCACGGGGTGGAATGAGTAAGGAGATATGATTGATTTCCATGAGGGAAATCTAGTGTACTGTTATATGGCCCAAAAGGGGGCACACAGTTTGACCATGGTGGCGCTTGGCGTGTTACCGAGATGGGCCAAGAAAAGAGGCTAATAATGATGTATCGTTTCACAATGATTCATTTGATTTGTTATCGTCGATTATTGAGAACATCCTTATTTCAAGCTATTTTTATTGTCCTCGTATTGCACATACTACCCGGCCCTTTTATATTTTTCAGGTGTAGAGCAAGTTAGTGATGGCTTTGAAAGTGAGAAGTACGATGGGGTCGGCTATAGGGAGTCATGGGACCGAATTCATTTTTAGAGAATTTGTAAAAGAACTTAAATTGTAATTTTATTTTATGGAAAAGTCTATATTTTATGCATAAAAGAAAGGTTTTTGTAACGACTATATAGTTTATTTATTTTTTTGATGGCTCTAAAAATCAGGGTCGTCACAAATACTATCCCTTCAATATAATATGGTAGTCACAAAATGTTCATAAGATGGAGGTAAAGAACACAAAACAATAAGGTCCTAATTTTCATCATCAATCACAACATCTATATTTTTTAAATTCATAATAATTCGGTTCAACTCATCGAGCTGGTCTTTTTTAGGCGTATCTTTCTTCATACGAAACGTATAAAGGCGCTGCTTCAAGTACAACTGATTGGTCAGCGACTTCGTTATGTAGATGCTCTCTAACTTCAACCAAATCCCAGCTACCGAATCTTCCTCCCCGACCTTGCGAAACACATCATCAGCTAAGCACAATTGAATCGAACTGAGTGCCTTCTCATCGAGATCCTCAAACACACTATACTGCATGTCAACAGGTTTCTTCGATACCCCAACAAAGTCAGGTTACGAGAGGGGAAGGTTTTTAAGACACCCCTCTCGCTAGATATGAAATTGGTCTCTACTCAATGCTTGTGGGATTTAGGAAAAACTTTTTATTGCTTAACTTTATTCATATAAGGGAGGGGGGAGCAGTAAGTAAATGGGGATTTATACTAAGCACGTTCACAAGTATGAACAATATGTAAAAGGAATGATGCAATAATAGGAATATTCAAATCACACAAGTAAAACCATAAACCAACGAGGTATTTGATGAACCAAGTGGCCCAGAAGGTTCTGAGAATTTTTTCTCCCAAGAGGCTAGTGTCGTACGGCAATGGCCATTGTCGTACGATACTTGCCTAAGATTTTTACTTTCCTGCTTGGTTGATAATAAAGGTCAGCTGCACCCAAAACCAGAATGAGGAACTGGTTTAAGCCCAGTGGCTCCCCTAAGATTGCTAAAACAATTAACTTTCTATGTGATATTGTACCTTTGGAAAGCTTTGAACAAACTTCCTTCTTGAACCTTTAGCTGGCTGGAAATGCAGGACAAACTTCTGTTTTGGTGGGGAATGAGACATGACATGTGGAGCTTAAAGCTTTATTTGAGTAAAGTTTATTTTGGGATTTTGTTGGGTAGTATTTTGGCATGGTATTGGGATGTTTCTTTGGAGTTTTGGAGTGCTAGGAGGCTTAGAGATATAAGCTAAGTTTCCGAGATTGTAGGAAGAGGTTTCAAGCAGCATGTCGTGCTATGGGATGGATTGAGTGAGCCCTACGCAGTTGTAATGGAAGGACGGAGAGTTTATTCTTCAAATAGAAGAGAAATGCGATATTTATAGGGCAAAATATGAGTGGGGAACAAGCAAAGGCCAACCATTAGCTGTAACTGCTGCCAAAAATTTTGTTTGCTTAACTTTTAAGAAAATTATTGAGTACCGTACGACATTGAGAAGTACCGTACAACATTGGGAACTACAGTATGGTGGTTTGACTGGTCAAAAATGGCAATTTAACAGGTCAAAAAGGCGGTGAAAAACATTGACTGTTGTATGACACTGCGTCATTGCCGTACGGCACTGTGTAATGTCGTACGACACTAAGGAGACTGCTCAAGAGGCCGAACTTCGCGGAGCCGCCCCAGGTGCTACCGTACTCTGTTTTGTGCGTGGTTTGAAGTGTTGGAAAGCTTGTTAAGTCTACTTTCTAACCTAAATGGTCTGGATCCAAACTATTTGGTACACCCAAATCTATGACTATTTTACCCTTAGGTAGTTAGAAAAGAAGTCATTTTGGCAAAACCCTCACATCTCTCTAATTTTAAAACGGATTGAGGTATATTATATATCGCTAAAAGGTATTTTAATGTACTAAAAGATGGTGCATGATAGGGTTTGTTTTGAAGATATTTTTCTTTGAGTTTTTGAAAGAGAATGAGCATCGTTCTAGCTTCTAAGAATGTTTCGATTCACTTCATCAGTAGGGAGCCATCCGGTCATGGCTTAAGGGTATTTTGGAAGGTCCAAATTGGGGTATCTATAGGTAACTTAGCTTTTTTATTTTTGGTATTTTTTTAATAAGTGAAATATAAAAATAAGATTGTGTTTTAGGTGTTTTGTCATGTTGATTTTGGTGAAAGTAAGATTAGCTTATTTGATTAACTATCAGAAACATGTTAGTTGCATGCAAGGGAAAGGCTGCAACACACGCCCCTTATTTGGGTGTGTAACATACGCACTCTATAAAAGTTATGATTTTTTGTATAAGGGAATGGCTACAATACACACCCATTAAACGTGTGTATTATATACACCTATTGTATGGTTCATATTGTGCCACCTCATTAGAAATCATAACTTTTCAGCAACATGATTCGTAACATTTTCTATGATTCATAACATTTTAGTGTGTCTCGTAACTTTTATTAACAAAATCGTAACATTTTTTAACATTTTGCAACTTTTCAGTAATTTGATTCGTAACATTTTATATAATTCAAAACATTTTGGTGAGTCCCGTAATTTTTATAAAAAAAAAAATCACAACTTTTATAACAAAGGAAAAATCTACAATACACAGTACACACCCCTTAAAGGTGTGTACAATATGCACCCATTGTGTGGTCTATATCGTGCCACCTCAAAATAAATGACCTGGAGAACCGGTCATTCATAACATTTTTATGAGTTTCATAACTTTTATACTAAGAATTCGTAACTTTTCAGCAATATAATTCGTAACATTTTCTTGCGTTTCGTAAATTTTTGTGTGTTTCGTAACTTTTTGTGGGACTCGTAACTTTAAGACCAAAAATCATATTTTTCTCAAATATGATTCGTAACATTTTGTTGCGTAACTTTTAGACAAAATTCGTAACTTTTCACAAATATATTTCGTAACATTTCATTCGTCTCGTAACTTTTATAGTAAAAAATCGTAACTTTTCAACCATGTATAATCGATTGGGTAATCAATTAAAGTATATTCCGAAGAAGTAAATGTGTTTTCTTTAAAATAATTTTAATTTTAATTTTCACAAAAAGAAGAAGAAGGGGAAGATATTTTTATGCTAAATTAATTTCAGATACTAATTTGTGGTTCTCTTCCAGCTTCCTTAGAATTTGAAAGCAGTTTTAATATAGCTATGTCTCAACTTACTAGAAAATTTAAACTCTTTAAATTTTTTCAAACTATAGCTATAGTGTAATTTAAACCGTATTTAAAAAAGTAGAGCTAAAAAAAAATTCAAAAAAATTATAGCGTTGTTCATTTAAAAGCAAAAACGTATCAAAGAGATTTTTTTTTCTCAAAAAAGGATACTTTTTGAAAGTTTTTTGTTGAAAATATTTTTTTGAAAGGAAAAAAATAATTTTAAAAAAAGTTTATTTACACAATCTTTTTTTCAAAATTATTTTCAGATTTTTGAAAAAAAAACTATTTCTAAAATTTGTTTTTTAAATAACGGTTTACAAAAAACTAGTTTTTATCTAGAAAAGTATTTTCAAAACTTTCATATTTATTTTTGATATTTTTTGTTGAATTTTTTTTTCTCTAAATTTTGTTTCTTTTTTTCCCTTGAAAAAATATTTTTAACAAAAAATTTCAAAAAGTAGTTTATTTGAAAGAAAAAATTCTCTTTGATACATTTTGTTTTTAAAATAAAAAACAATTAAATTTTCTTAAAACTCTTTTAACTCTTTTTTCTAAAAAAAATTGGTTTTTCCAAAGTGGAGGATATATACTAAGGGTATTATGGTTATTTCACGCAAAAAGTTAACACTGTTAGCCTTAAAGTAACGGCAGAAGGGAATCTGACAATTAGTTTGAAAAGTAAAGGAGGGCAGTGGATTTCATACAGTATAGGAGAGGTCTCTGTATTTGTCAGAAACCTTAGGGGAGGTAAGTGAGTTTACCCTTCTTTTTTTCCTTCAATTTGTTAGGACACATGTTGCTCAAGTTAACAAGTAATTGATTCGTAACTTTTTGTAATCGATTCATAACTTTTTAAGATCCAACGGTAGATAACTTGAGTGCATATGATACATACTAAAAAAGGAGTGTGTATAAGTTCGAAATCTTTTTGAAGCTCGTTAAGTTTTTTCATCCAATCTTGATGATCACTCTGGTTAAAGGGAAAGAAAAGAAGCAACCCATAAAATTAAATAATAAGATTAAAAGAAGCAACCCATTAATTGACAGGTTGAATTTAGGACAAAACTTACTTTAGACATCCCAATCAATACATGTACGAAAGGATAATTAACGAGGCCTAAAAAGTCAAAAAGGTAATGAAAGTGGGTTGGGATATTGCTGTTTATTATACACTTTTTTGAAGGAAAATAACATATTAAGTTATTAACCAATAAATAAGCAATTCTTTAGCAAAGTCTAATTTCTTATATCTTGGACTGAGATCAGTGTTCTTTTTTTCTCTAGAGAGCTTCATCCAGAATAATTCAATAGTAAAGTTAACTCTCCTTACCCAATCCTTTTATATCCTTCCATATTGATCTCATTTGGTGGACTCATCTGCGTTCACAAACATGATCCTCACTTTTCATCTCGTGGATCACGTGAAAGAGAACACAACTACAAAAGATCAGTTTGATTAAAGATCGAAAGACACGTGAACAAGTTCACAAACATGATCCTAACTTTTCATCTCGTAGATCATGTGAAGGAGGACACAACTATAAAAGATCAATTTGATTAAATATCGAAAGACATGTGAACAAGTTGAATTTTATAATGTCAAATTAATGGAAAAATATTTTAATCTTGAACTTTAAAATTTACAGAACAAAATGTAACTTCTTTTAACACGTCTCGATATCTGATTAAACTAATTTTTTCTCCATTATGTGAGGTGAACCATTCATATCATGTTTGCGGGCAAGTATGGGCTCACAAAGTGGGAGCATTGAGAGGTATGGAATAATGTGATATGGAGAGATCCCTAATTTTCGGGCCTAAATCATTATCTTTGTAAATTAGGTAACGGCCAACAAGATACAATGGCTAGTTGATGATATTTTCTTATGTTGAGATTAATTTAATGGACCTTGTTACGTGTACAGAAGAAAATGCACAAAAAACATACAGAGCATGCTTGGGGACCCACTTTTGGGTCCCATACGAGTTATCCGAATCGTTCATTATTCTTAGAAAATTTTTCCGAGGGGCCCCACAAAATTTCAGCTCAATCGGACGGTTAGAAATACTTGAACCCAAGTCCCACCGTTTCAATCAAAAAATTTTGTTTGAAACTTTGGGACTTTGGTTCAAGTACTTCTAACCGTCCGATTGAGTTGAAAAATTTCGGGGGCTCTCGGAAAAATGTTCTAAGAATAATGGACGGTTCGGATCACTCGTGTGGGACCCAAAAGTGGGTCCCCGAGAGTGCTCTTTACGTTTTCTGGACATTTTCTTCTGTACCCATAGGTTTTTCCTAATTTAATACTTTTCTTTTTTACCAAAATAGTAACAATCTTGTAAGAGCTTTTTCGCACAAGTATAATGTCTACAGGATTTTTCTTTACCTCTCCGTTCCATAAAGTTAGGTCCTTATTCCATTTTTTAACACCTAAACAAAACTCACTACCAAGTAATAATATAGCACTAGGGGCAATTGTGAAAAACAAAATTTTGTACAATGCAATCATCATGTACAAATAAAAAGTTGCCCAAAGAGGAACCAATTTTTTAGAACGGAGGGAGTATTTAAGTTTAAAGTCTCATTCGCATTTGTTTTATTTCTGTTTGTTGTATTATTAAAGGGATGCTGATTTTCACACTCCATTTTCTTATAAATGAATTTTCTTCTTTTTTTTCTTTTAATGAAAAAATTACATACTTCATACCAGACAAAAAATGAGATGCAATTATAAACAAAGAAAAGGTGTGTGAAAATCATTTCTCTATTAAAGATTCGGACAATTATAATGGAGGAAAGTGAAAGGATCCGGATCTTCTCCGATTTATGTTTTGGACTAGAAGAAACAGTCTACTTTGGATCGTTCATAGGTACATATAATGGTTTGAGTTTGCTCATAAACTCTTTCAGCAAATGAACAATATCGATCATGATTGTCTTCTTCAATCCACAACATAGATGAGAGAGGATCCATTTTTAAAGTGAAAATAAAAGACAGTGGAAATCTAACCTCGTACTCTCCGTCAAAGTGATGCGCTGTGAAAGCATGATTCTTGCTTTCATGCACAATCGTACACTTGGCTCAAGTTTAATGAGTTATGTCTTGTGGTCGTTAAATTTACCCTATTACCCTTTGTTATCGTCACTTCATCGTTTGTTTCCCTTGTGTACTGATCTCATTTGGTAAAGCAAACTGACCAAATTGACCTTCGACGTTATGCCTGGCAGAAGAACTATTACTAAAAAGATCCAATATATAGTAGCGGTTCTCGTAATGAGCCAAGTCACTATATTCCCGCAGTGATATCAACTATGGACCATCTGAAATCTTCTTTTGGGATCGGTACCATTTATTTTTTTCGGGATGTTGAGCACATTATGGTTACAAAAAATTATGATCATCAGAGATTGGTTGACCAAACAAAACCAAACCAAACTGACCTTTATGTCACAATTACTTGGGGTCGGCTACATGAATCATTTTTCTCCAATGAACTCTGTCAAGGGTTACTTGTTCACTCAAACCCATTATACTCATATCTTTGCACACAACCGCATCTAAAATCAATTTAGTTCATCCCCTCCCTCTAGCGTTGCTACCCAAAGCTGTCATATCCGCTATCTTAACTATTGCATCTACAAGTCTACGGTACACATACCCAAACTACCTTAGCTTATTTTTCCCCAACTTCTCCTCTATAAGTGTTACACTTACGGCTTACCATCTCACGAACCATTTCATTTCTAATCCTGTCTCGTCTAGTCTTACAACACGTCCACCTCACCATTCTCATTTCAGCTACACACATCTTGCTCACATGTTGCTTCTTAACAGAACAATATTTATCCCGTAAAAGTATCGATGGTCATATACCAGTTTTTATAGAATTTTCCCTTCAATTTTGTGGATACCTTCTTGTCACATAGTACACCAGTAATGCTTCTCCACTTGAGCCACCCCACTTGGATCATATGGGTTACATCATCTGCAATCTCTCCAATTTTACTCATAATTGAGCCTAAATACCTAAAGTGGTCACTCGTTGGTATCTCCTAGTCTTGGATCATCACCCTTTCTTCACGCGCTTCTTGTTCTACTAAACTTGAAAACCATATACTCAACTTTAGTTCTACTTATCCAAAAGCCCTTTGACTCTAATGCTTCCCTCCAAATTTCTAATTTAGTATTAACACCTCTAGCAGTTTCGTCTACAAAGACAATATCATCTCCAAACAACATACACCATGGGATAGAAATTCGGAGGGATATAAATTGTATCTAAATATATGTCTACCAATATCTAATTAATTTTAATTTTTTGCATGAATGATCTAGTCAACATTCACGAAAATTGTATGGTTCTGATCCCAAATATAGTTTGTAAAGGGACCACCATTGAGGTCACTATGGGTATCCCAAATTCTTTTTTTGGTCCATCTTTCCATTTTGGTCTGTCCCAAAGTAATTGACATGTTTCCATTTTAGTTTGTCCAATTTTATTTGTTTTTCAATACTATCCTTGTAAAGTGTTCATAGATTCATTTCAAAAAGTAGAATCGAAGGGTATCTGTTAGAAAAAGTGTCAAAATTTGAAGTAAAATGTAATGATTACATGTCCTCTTCAATAGTTGGATTCCTAAAGAGGAACCAAAATTTAGGGACGGAATTGTATATATTGATAGCATCGGTGTTAGTTTCTTTGCGTCATTCTATGATATCGGCGTTATTAAATATAGTTGATCAAATGAGAGAGTAGAAAGACCGGCCATCAAATAAGAAACCTCTCTCTCTCTCTCTCTCTCTCTCTCTCTCTCTCTCACACACACACACACACACACACACACACATCAAAGACTCTCTCTTCTTAAAGTTCAAAACCCTAGCGCCGCTTTACCTTCTTCCCCTTACACCCTAGGGTTTCACCACCCTTGCGGCGGTTGAAGGGGAGGATCCCCTCATTTTTGGTCCGTTTTTACCAAGTTTCCAAATCTGGGTGTTCGTTTCTCACTCCACCCAGTCTCCTTCTTTTCTCTATCCTAATCTCCAGTCACAAGTTTTACCGTCGTTGCTCCATCTCCGTTTTTTTCCTTCCTCTAGTGCTTCGACCGACGTAGTACTCGTGGTTGGTGGTTGTGGTAGCTTATGATTTAAGGAGTGGTCCTTGGTGGATGGTGGTGCGAAGGCAAGATCCGAACCTCGTGGCTGTCGGTGATTGGGAAGCACGTTGGACCGCTTTACAACCATCTTTTCTAAAACCAATTGGTGGTAAGAAGGGCTTCAATTAAGGGGGTGTTCCACTAACAAAAAACTGTTTTTTCCAAACACCAAGACATGTCATTCTCTCACAACACATCACATAAAAAACCGTGAAAAACAGTTTTTTCAAAAAACTGAGTTAGTGGAACACCCCCTAAGTCTTTTATAGCATTTGACATCGCACCCGCAAGTCTGTTGTTAGAGCGGTCGCAGGAAGTGGCATCGTGTAACCAAATCCGTGATGGGCACTCTGGATCCAACAATCCCTCCCCCACGATGACGCTCCTACTACTCAAATCCATGACCGCCTTGCTCTGATACCACTTTTCAGACATCTTTTCCACCATCTCTTCTAAAATCAATTGGTGGGTAGGAAAGGTTTCAATTAAATTTTTTATGGCATTCGACATCACACCCGCAAGTCTGTTGTTAGAGCAGTCGCAGGAAGTGACATTGTGTAACCAAATCCACGGGGGCACTCCAGGCCCAACAAAGCAGATGGGCCGGCGTCTGTTCCGGTGGTCGGAGGTATCTTTTATTGTTTTTCTTTTTTAATTTGTTTCTATTTACCTTCATTTATGGATAGTAATGTTCCCTATGTGCAACTTTTCCTACCCTTTGTGGATATTTTTCTACTGTACTCAATGAGCTTATACCCATACCACATGAATAATTTGAAAATTGAGGTCTATCTTATTCAATTAAGGGCTCCTTTAGGGGTTTTGTAGCCCTTGTTGGGCATTTTTTAAGACATCAACGATAAAGAAAAATAAAATAAAACAAGACAGTTAGAAACATGAAAATGGTTGGCTTCTAAATCACTCCTATTTGTTATTTTTCCTTTTATTAGTTCTTTTTCCTAGGGGAGTTAGAAATAATTGCGTCAACCAAATTTTCAGAAATCTGTAAAATCATGGAAAGTTAACACCATCTGTTTCTGAAGTCACTCCAAAATAAAATACAACCCATCATCCAAAAATGAACAATCAATGTCAATCCATCCAGATAATTTCTAACTCTTAAAATGCGACATCCAAATTCATCTACACTTATAGGTTATTCCGATCATTCTACAACTTCTAACCATGGCCAATCATGTCTTTTCCCCACCATACCTCCATCTCCTCAACACTACCCAAAAGGGTAATTCCGGTAAACAAACTCGACCAACCCACCACACTTGTCCCACCTGTGTGGCCCCCACACTTCACACCAATAAACCCCTCTCAAAAACCTCCCCACCCCCCTTTTATACTCACTCCCAGCCTCCTCCCTCAAAAGCCATCCACACAACACTCACTCACTCACAGAGACTATACCAAGCCATGGCCTCACTTCCAATTCTCCGCACTCTCATCCTCTTCCTGTCTCTCCTCTCTCTCGCTCATCCCTTCTCCATCCATGACCTCCTCAGAAGCCAAGGCCTCCCCGCCGGGCTCTTCCCGAACAACGTTAAATCGTACGATTTAGACGAATTCGACCGGCTCAAAGTGTACATGGAGCGGCCCTGCACGGCCATGTTCGAGACCCGGGTGTTTTTCGACAGCGTGGTTACGGGTAACCTTAGCTACGGTGGGCTTACTGGGGTTGAGGGACTGTCTCAACAAGAGCTGTTTCTTTGGTTACCGGTTAAGGACATAATCGTCAGTGACCAGTCTTCCGGTTTGATTTTGTTTGACATTGGGTATGCTCTCAAGGAGCTGTCTCTCTCCCTCTTTGAAGACCCTCCTGTTTGTCACCCTCAAGGTCCTCTCTCTCTCTCTCTCTCTCTCTCTCTCACACACACACACACACACGCGCTTACGTACAAACGCAACAAAATGCTAAATGACGTGGTTGAATTGTAGGCCCACCACTAAAGCAACAGTTGTGGAAGAAAATGGAGGTTTTAGCTACAGGTATCGGCCCACGTAACGGTAATGGTAGGTAGCCGGAGTGTGAATCGATACGTAGCGAGAATTGGGCTTTTTCAAAACTGATCAAGAAAATGATTTACTTGAATTTCTTATTTTTCTATTGCTGAATTTTCGTAACAGACTAAACGTGGGGAATGGGGTTTGAGATTTGTTTTTATCTAACAAAATGTGCATTGTGCAATGGCAGGCGTGTCATTGGAGGATGGTGGGGGCCGGAAGAAGGTGGCACATTATGAAGCTTAGAGATAAAAGAAGACAAAGCCTTCTTTCTGACATGGCTTGTTGTTTTGTGCTTTTTTTCTGCTGTTTCCTAGTGGAAGAGACAGTAAGGCTGAACATCAAGGTTCATAGAAGCTGATGGGATTGTAGCTAGTCATGCTAATGCAAATTAACGACATGGTCATTCCCTAATGAAATGAAATGAAACAAATTTAGAGTTGATGGGCTGATTTTGTTAACTGATATGAATGCTGAGTGCCTCTGGTATGTGAAGTGTGATCTGCAACTTTCACTTTATAGAGTTTGACACGTAGATCAAAACTGTAACAAATGTGGTTTGTTTATTAAGTTATCGATATCCGATCGACTTGATTTTTAACAAGATTGTTTTGTCGGGAGAAAATTCAACAGCGAATCCAGAGAACAATTCCATTGATACATGATACAGAATTACATAATGTAGAAATCAAAATCACTGGTTATAAAAACTGAATAACAAATTACAGAAACTGATAATCGATTATATGAACGAAATTTGCAAACCGAGATCTGTGAATCAGTCTTCTTAACATAGATTTGCCGCCTACCAAAGGTGTTGTAGGATGCTTCAGCCTCTGTCTTACAGGATAAAACGAGTAAACTATGAACGTTGGAACACCGACAATGAACGCCTACGCGAACTAAACGTGCGTTTGTCTCTCTCTCATTCAAAGAACAATACCAGGAGCATGCTGCTTTAGGAATTCAAAATTGGAGTAATGTACTCAAAAATTAACGGGATTGATCTCTTATAGGAAGGTGAGACCTTTGAACGGCAAGCTGGTAAAACTCACTTCATGAGGGGAATTAACCAGCTGAAACAACTAGTCCTTTGAATTGCTTTGTCCAGGTTCAACATACCCGGAAGAGACTCTCGGAATGCCTCGAAGACCCTCAGAATTCACGGTTTCATTCGTAAATTTTCAAACATGCATAGGATAGATAGTTTTTGGCATTGGACCTTCCCTTGTGATACGCTATCAAGTTTATTGGCTGGCCAGTGAATGCGACGCCTTGAATTGTTCTGCCGTTAAGTGTAAACCAAGAGTAGCAGAAATCGGTCGTAACAGTCATAAAAATTTTAAATTGTTTGTAACTTGTAGCAGTCAAGTATGGCTGTTTCGGGCATGTGAATATTTTGAGTATTACGAGGTATATAGGAATGTAACAGTATTGGTAGTACAAAAAACTCACTACTTCTTGGCAAACTTTAGTGTTAGGAAAGTGAATCAACTGCATTCGTATGGTTTTCATGCACTTTGATAAACCTATGTATGAACCTCACTTAAATAGGATGATTCTTACCACTTTTCAGAATCTATGTTTTGAATTATTTAATCGAACTTTCCTTTTAGTCAATTATTTATTCACAATTTCTTCTTTTTCAGTTGCTAAATTTTCTTAACAGACCAACGTGGGGAATGGGGTTTGACATTTGTTTTTATCTAATTCAATGTGCAATGCCAGGCGTTTCATTGGAGGATGGTGGGATGAAGGGGTTGGCACTTGGCACTTCACAGTTCAGAGATCAAACAAGACAAAGCCTTCTTTCTGACATGATTTGTTTTCTTGCCCTTTTTTCTGTTCTGGAAAGGACAAAAACTGTTCATAGAAACAGATCACAGGTTTGTAGTTTTGCTAATGGAAATTAACGCCATGATTCCCCAATGGAACGAAACAAATTAGTGTTGATCATGAAGTGATTTTTGTAACTGAAAGCTGAGTGCCTCTGATATTTGAAGGTTTTTTTTGGGATCCGGATTTCTTGGAGGTTCCAATAAAACCAATGGGATAATTTATTACACCGGTCGCTTAGATGAGCAATATGAGATAATTTAACACCCCTCACGTGTAGCCCGGATGCACGTGGAGGTACGAATTGAGAAGACTGGGAGATTTAACTCTGGCAAAGGAGACTTGACCACATAAGATGAGATCACCCAAGACCTAACTCTGATACCATGTTAAATTTCTTGGAGGGTTCTAACCTAAAACCAATTGGCAATAGGTGGAGTAACCTCAAGAATTTATTAACCAGACTTGGGTGGCTTAGATGAGCAATGTGGGATAATTTAACATGGAGTGAGTGAGCTCACTACAGGCGTGTAGTGAGCTCTCTTGACCATCCGATTCGAGATCAACGGTCCGGATAAATTGGATTTAAAGTAAATGTAAAAGTGTTTTTTAAAGTGTAAGATGATCCGGACCGTTGATCTCGGATTGGACGGCCAAGAGAGCTCACTACACGCATGTAGTGAGCTCACTCACTACAGGGCTTTGAAATTTGGCTAAGTTTTTGGCCTGAACGAGACGTTCTTGCAAGAAATTTCCTGAACGAGACGTTCTTGCAAGAAATTTTTGACTTTGAGTGCATAATCACGTAAAAAAAACCGATTTGCCTATTGAATTTGGATATTTTATGGTAGTAAATTTGAGATGACCATAGAATATCTATGAAATTGCCACCCTTGAACCAAAATCCTGGTTCCGCCATTGCTCTCTTCTCATTATAGTTCTTTTTAGGATTTCAAATGGACTAAATACGTTTTGGAAATTTTTGGTTAATTTTTTGTGTGAGTTTAAGGTCCTTCTTATCATAACATTCAGCCCTTCCCAAACTAAAATCGTATATGCGCTCTTGGATATGTCCTTACGTTCTCATAGACCAAACTTTGATTATTTCCTTGTTGAAAAATTCGGAATGGATCCCACCCAGTGGCAACGCCACATAGAGAATAGTGGGTCAGGCAACCCCGCGGAGAAAAAAATACTTTGTTATTACTACTATATTAGAATTTTCTCTTAATTTGTAAATTACCCCATTAAAATTCGATGTTGACACCACACTAGACAATTTTCTAATCTTTGAAACTACTGAAACTTATGAGAAAATACCAAACGAAAGGACTAAAACCCATTTGATGTTGTCACCACAAAAGATAATTTTCTACTCTTGAAACCCAATAGTAATTTTTAAACCAATAGAATACAAATCAAATGGCTAATATACAGCTCCTATTTAGTCTTTGTAGGAGATGGTTCTTGCTTTGTCAAATATGATGAGCTGGAGAGGTATGGATAGTCAACAGTAGAGACACGGTAAGGAGGAGAATAGGATGGTCTAGAGGAAGGGTGAAGAACGGAGCAGGTGTGTACAGAAAGAACTAAAGCAGTGGATTGCTCTCAGTCTAATCCGTAATACCTTGGTGACCTAGGAGATGGGGACTGATTTGCAGAGAGAATGTTCTCCTCTCAATCAGTGGTTTCCCTTTTCTCTCTCTAGAATGACATATGCTCTGCCAAGATTTTTTACCAACCTCCTGGGCATTGAAAGGGAATGTCCCATATTTATAGGCACATTGGACCAATCATCAGGTGTCAGGTTGTCATCCTATAATATGATAACACGTGTCCTTTCCGTACAACCTGACCGTACGGGTGACGTCATCACCGCACAGCTGACTCGCGCGGTGACGAGCCATTCCCCCGCGCAACGATCTTCTCGTTCTTTATAGCCACCAAGCCACTAGATCTCCCTTATTCCCGTTAGGGCAAGGTCGTGACCTGTTCAGTCACGCCTGTACCGCAGCCAAGCCTCAGGGGGCCCCCGGGGTCCTGCCTTCAGACCGCAGCAGGTATAATTACATGGGCTAAATTTGAACTAGCTTCTCGCGTTCTCGCTCATGTTCTGAGCCGCGCTAGTCATATGGGCCATGGGCTGCACTCCTGTTCGGGTGGCCCATGGCTGTCCAAGCACCGCCCTTGTTGGGTATAGGGTGCGCGCGCGCCTTGCGTCATATGGGCCCCCCCTAAGAGTTGTGCCCGCACGTTGGCCCCCCCGCGGATCCTTCCGCGGAGAGTGCCACGTGTTGCGCGGATATCGCGTCACCTGGGTGACACTTGTCATGATCTCAATGGCAGGTCAACGTTGACTTCGGTCAACGTTGACTTCGGTCAACGGGGGGTCTCGCGCTAACCTCCCCTACAGTCTTTAACATAAAATTTTCAATACAACCATTATTTGTAACACCACTCTCACATGGGTAATGTCAAAGAGCATTACCATTAACCGTTGTATCCAAAACAATCAATTTTCACCCTCTCCGTTCTCTCTTCATCTGTTTGTTGGGTAGTCGATTGGAGCTCTCGCTCTTGCAGATTTAGTGTTTATTTTTATGATTTACGTTGATGTTTATGAATGATCCCATACTCCCGAACTCCTGGAGTCGCCACTGATCCACCAACCACAGCCTATGTCGTGTGGTCACACCATAAACAGGAACTTCCTTTCATATATATTTTGCACAAATTTTAACTTGCAGGGAAGGTGATTCAAAAGATTTTTCTGTTAATGAGAGTCGAACTAGATACTTATGCAAGTCAATTACCTTCAAACCCCCATTTTATCAAAGAGTGGAATACAACTTTGGCTTTGCTCAGAAAAGCATTTAGTAACAAGGAGTAGTAGGGTCCAGAAACATATCCACGAAAGAGAAATGACAAGCACAGATTCACATTTCATGGATCTGAATCAGCTATCTATTTCTTTTTTCTGGACTTTTTTTGGAAAAGTTTTCATGGACCTTACCATTTTCGTTTGGTAATCGGCCGGGTAAAGAAGAGATTCATTAACATGCTCTACGCAGAGCCCATGTTTGACCTAGTCCTTGACAGAGACAGGGCCGGCCCAAGGTATTTTGGGTATCCTAAACCCGATCGTTACATAGTGCCCCTATACGGTTTTACAATTAAATAACAATAGTAGAATAAATTTTGTATATAATTATTTTAGTCCATATTAAAAATAAAATCAATGGGGCAATTCCCATCCCGAACCCATTCAATATCGGGGAAAAAATAGAAGAGGCCTAAAAAAAATTGGATGTGACACCAAAAGAATCAGAAAATGTAGTGCTGAAAACCAGTGGAGTTTTTTGACAAATGGAGCTCGCGTTGAAATTCTACTCATTTATCCCACTTGTTTTTTATATACATTTTCTTCGTCATATAATACCCCGAACGCATTAAATACACACACACAAAGAGTAGTCTCCTGCTTGAAACTTCAATCAAAGTTCTCACAATGCTCCTGAGTGGTGCCGATTTGGGGTCCCATGGGTGGGACTTGAGAATAGTTGAACATAGTTCACAATTTTTTGTGGGGAAGGCGGAAATATAAAGGGTATAGGGTTTGTGATTAGAGTGAATTGGGGGAAGTGTCAAGTATAAGTCTTAACTTTTTATTAGGATATTTCTTATGTAGCTCTTTCTTATCGCTTATTCCACCCACTCAATGGGGTCACCAAATGAGCCTTTGCTTTATGTGTTTCATTGGGCTTCAACAATAATAGATTTTAAGGGCTCTAAAACTAAATTTGACTATTTGTTTGAGCTTCAAAAGAGTTGTACCTGGCCTAATACTAATATTTATTGGGGTGCCCTTTTTTTGGACAGTTTTTTGGTGCCCTAGGCCTGAGCCTCTCCCAAAGGGCCAGCCTTGGACAGAGAACAAGACAAACGGACCTGGTAACTATGGGTTTGTCATTATTAACATGCTCTAGCTAGACAGAACCCAGTGCTTTTTAAGTAACTTTATGAAACAGGAGCACTGGGGACTTGAGGTTTTGTTATTTTTAAGCTTTTAACAGACCCAGGTGTACAGTAGGTTGGATTCATGTGTTTGTATCTTTTTGGTGACATTACATAACTTTTCTGACCACCAATACTGGGCCCTAAGGTTCTGTGTGACTGAAGGAAAAAGTTTGCAAAGTTTAAGGCCAGAAAATTCACTAGGAAGATTCTTGTCTTAGGCTTTAGGTTTGACAACGAAAAAAAAAACCCTGAGAATATGTGAGATTTTTTGCACTGCCAGACAGGGATCCTCTCGTGTGATGACTTAACCTTCCCATCGCCCATATTAAATAGTAAAATTAATAAAAACCCGCAATTTTAAAAGTTGTTCCTAAAGGGCCCAACGAATTTCTAATTGGCATGAGCGGATTTTTTAGAATTGATTCTTTTATCACATTGGACGATTTTCCATCATTGACTAAACCCATTCGAGAATAATTGGTTGATGACAAAATCATCAAAGATCGGCAGCCTTTATATCCGATTTGTCATCAGAGTAATTATTCGACGCTCCCAGATTACCGAGGGATGTTGCCGACGTGACACTCCTAACCCTTTACGTAGCCACAAACCATCCTGTAGAGACTATTATCATTCACTTTTGGGAGATAATGAGTGACCCACCTAGTGTGATACTCAAGGTTCTGAATCTCATACCGGACAGGGTACCGGTTTTCTTACTGGTACGGTACGGTACCGGTACCGGACAGGTACCGGTACCGTTTCGGATTTAGCGGTACTACCTGTATATATGTTTATATATATATAATCAAAAAAATTCCTAGTATCACCTTTTTTTTTGTAGTTAATTATATCATCCATAAACTATAATTAGACGACAAATATCATAAAATGCTTCGATTTTTTGGACAATACCTATATTCAAAGCACGTGGAGTGTATCTTATGAACACGTGGAGTGTTATTTTTGTGTGTATTTGATCAAATTGGGTCAAGAACAATACCTATATTCTGTATCTTATGAACACGTGGAGTTGGGTTGGTGTTCAACGTATTGGAAATTGGGTATACATCAGCTGAACACCCAAGCCAAATGAACTACTCCATTACCAGGTATACATCAGCTGAACACCCAAGCCAAAGGGTACCGCTGCCTATGCATTCAAATCAACCACAAAGTAAGCCAAACAAAATCAATTCTTTACCGGAAGAGGAGAATCGGTGGCCTTGAATTTCCCTAGCCTACGCTTGAAATCAACTGGGTTCAAAGCAGCTGCAGCAACCTTAACCAAAACCGAGGTCGAACTGTTGGTGACTTGGGTTGCCGGAGAGGATCAAACTCACCGGAGAGATGGCAGATCGGCAGCCATCTTTTTTTGCCGGAGAGGATCAAACTCACCGGAGAGGTGGCGTAATATCGTAGCCGCAGTAGGGTTTACGGGAGAAAGGGGAAAACGTGAGAAGAGAGCTTTTATATGGAGTTGTTTTTGAAAAAATTACGAAAATGCCATCTGCAATTTCTCAGCCGGAATGACCGGTACCGTGGTACTGGCCGGTACCGTCCGGAAATCCCGGAACTTGCCGGTATTGACCGGAATTGGGAACGGGACGGTATTATAAGATTTGGTTACCGTTTTCATGGAAATCCGGTACGTACCGGCCGGTACGGTACGAGATTCACAACCTTGGTGATACTAGCAATCTTTTATTTGTGAGAGTACCATCTAGCAGTACTGTCATCGTCTGGTGTGAATTAAAAATTTTGAAAATGTAAAATGAAATGGACCCGTGATATAATGCCAAAACTTTATATCTATCCGAAAAGCTTAGGTGGAGAAGTCCGAAAGATTATATTAAGTGATCACCTTGTGTGATTGTGTTCTTTAACAGTACAGAGTGTCGGAGCAAACCCACTCACAGGAGCAAGTTGAACAAGAACAACTCTATCTCTTCTCTTCTATTATCCCGAATTTAAAAAGAAAATGAAACAATGTTACGGACAAAATATCCAAACACAATATTCAGAAACAATATTCATATGGAAAATAAGAGCAAATTCACACGGAACCTCAACACATTTTTATTAATTCTTGAACACATACAACCCAACCATACATTACTAACACATCTCCCGCACAAAAGCACTGGTGGGGGAGACCCCCAAAGGGGATCCCTCACGCTGCCTCTCTGCTCTCTCTTTCTCTCTTTCTTTTCTCTTATCTTTTTTTCCCACACATTCATCACATGCACACACAATTTATACAAAAACAATGTAAATTTCAGCCACACATTTAGAGCTACTGCCCAACCTCCCAAATTCACTATGCTCATCTCCTCTTAGACTTTACTCTCCCATTTGTCTCTCAACTCCCTACATGCATGGCCCACAATTAAGTTTTATCATTCCTAACAGAGTCTGGATGTTTTGCTCGGATGTGGTGTCCGTAGCATTTTCGAAGAAAATGGTAGACCTTGTCCCCAAACAAGATTGAATAGAATGATTAGGGAGGAAAGGAAAATTACAGCCACGTGCACTCATTCCATTTTCAGTAGGGAGATAAAAGTATGGTAAAGAAGGAATGAGGGTAAAAATGTCAGACGAGGGAAATGTCATGGCAGTAACAAAGAATGTCGTGGCTTTATCACCACCCACCAGGCACCATCCGAAGTCCTTAAGCAAAAGGAAAGAAAATATTAAACGTACTGTGGAGTGTTGAAGGGATCCAGTCCAAATTTCTCTCTTGTTTCTCATTCAAAAAAGAAAACTGTAGAATATGTTAATGTGAAGTAGGAGTCTCACCTTGAAACAAAATAAAACAGAGGAAAAAATAATAATAATAAAAACAGAGAGAGAGGAAGAAGAAAAGGTTCTTGATTTAACCAATGTGAATTGATGGGTATTAGTTGGTACCAGACCTGGTAGAAGAGACTATTTCTCAGTTGTGTAATGCCGGTTTCTTCTTGTGATTCGAATGTACGAAACAATTGCACCGATCAAAGCAGTGGCGAATCCACCCAGGATCACATCTCCTCCGGCAGCAGAGCTATCCGACGAATGATGCTTCGTTACTCGTCTATTCCCTTCAACATTTCGTATTCCTGAGTTATTCACACCGGACGATGGAGCTGGACTTGGAGCTGGTTTATCCCAAGGTTCAATCACTGCTGGTGCTATGAGGTCCAAAGATTCAGAACCATTAGTCTTTCCCAGAAATATGAAGAATTCAACAAATACAATGCAAAGAATAAGATACCTAGCCATGAGCGAATGTCATCCGACAGAGGATACAATTGTGGGGTGATTTTATTAAGAGGACAGAGAATTTTGAGTTGGTGTTAGTTGGCTATGGGAATGGGGCAGGTAAGAATCAAGCAGCTGCATTTTGAACTTTCAAGTGGAATGTGTTGGATTTTTGGATTTTATTGGTACAAATTTAACTAGGGGAGGTGGTCTTAGGGCAAATTTTTGGATATTTGCTATGGTCCAGTCCCCCTAGTTTTCAGTGTTTGTGGGCCTGTTTGAAACTCAAAAAGTATAATCGGAATCGTTCATTTTGTAGAACTAGTCACTTAAGAACATATATGACATCATTCACTAACTAGAGGGGACTATTTCATAGGAAACTGGACTGAAACTCCGTCAGAATAGGATATATTTAAGACTCCCATCGATATTTCCCGGAAAATACGAGGGAAGAGAAGACTCTTGTTGTTGGTGAAGAAACACAACTGTTATCCTCTCTAATTGACACTGTTCTCATTTCTAAGATTTCTGAATAATCTAGCTGAGTGAATTGTTTATGTGGAATATATGAGCTGTAGAAGCTGAACTTTTGACCGATTTGATACACATGGAAGACTGCTTTCAACCAAAAGGTTTGGCTAAAATATTTTTTCCCCAATATATATATAGAGAGGAAGTTTCCTATGAGGGCTCCCTCACAAAAGAGGGACAGAGCCAAGATTTTGGTAGAGGGGCCGGGATTTGAGAAAAACATTGACATGGTGATATACTGCAAATGATACTTTTAAAGTTTCCGTGTTCATTTTCTATAACTTAATCCTGCCAAACATATACTTCATTAGAATGCAAATGAAAAATATAACTAGCTTCATCGTGTCTCAAGGTATCTAAATAGAAATGACATACTCCTATCAACTATGTAATTATGTATTGCCATGGCTCCATCCTTTACCTAGCCTTTACATATCTGTTAGAAATTGTTAAAAGTGGGTTTGACAAGGATTTTGGCTGTCAGGGCTCAAATAGAGATGCTTTCGGGGATACTCAATATTGGAAACATCATCATTACACTTAAAAAAAATGGAAAACGTAATCTAACTTTACAAAATGAACACTTACTGACAGACATCAAAAAATGGAATAATGGGCTCTAATAAAGCTATGGGGGAGAATATTTGACTATCTAAACTTAGGTTAGCATAGTAGCACATTATCAATAGCCAAAAAACTTAGGTTAGCATAGTAGCACATGATCAATAGCCAATACAATGAAAATATACGGCTATGTAGATCAGCTCCATTACATAATCGTAACAGAGATCCATTACATTACATAAGGTGTGCAACATATCATTAAAATTCATAATTAAATTAGTGAACCACAACTGCTATGTCATTGTGAATTTATAAGTTTCTCTTATCTATTTTTGAATTGAAAATACAGATACGTTCATTTATTTTTTGGTTAACTATTCATAATTTGTCCTAAAATTAACTCTACATTTTCTTCACATTTTTCGCTTAAAATTATTTTCTAAACAGACTTTAAGGGTTAGGAAGATGCTATACCTTAGAGATCTACACAGATTACGGCTAAATTTTAGGATTTTGGATTCAAAAAATTCAAAGAAAACATAACAACATATATCCAGTTAATGGATTAAAAAATGAAAGAAAACACTACAATATAAATCTGCAAAAACTACGAGAAGATCATAACGGTTATAAAGAAAATGGAGCCACTGTTTCCGCCAAGGTGCCAACTGAACCAACGTATGAAATTCAGTAACTGGTACAGTGGTGTTGCGTTGATTTCAGAAGTGACAGAAATTTAGCATACCCTTGATTAGATGAAAATCGAGTTACAATAATAAGCTCTAGCTAATTTCTTAATTAGCCAACGACAGACATCCGTTTAATTAACATACCCGAAAAGATTCAGCTACTCATCTGAATGCCATTCTAGCTTATATTGGAAGAAACTGTTTGATTTGCCAAGCTCCATCAGCTCCTTTGCTTCTTCCATCTTTGACTCCTTAACCAATCCATCCAGGACACGTTGCATCATCGGCAGTCCAATAAAACACCGCCGGCTTATAGCCTCCTTGCACAACTCCAGACCAAACTCAAACTCACCCTCTTCAAGAGCACGATTGCCAAGGATTCGTAATGTTGCTAGATCGGGGTAACAATCATTTTTTTCCATTTCCTTGTACCGTCTCTTGGCTTCCTCCAAATTTTCATCGTCACAAAACCCTTTGATCAAAGCATTAAAAGTGTACACATCTGGTTTAACTCCCTTATTCCCCATTTCTTGAAACACCTCAACAGCTTCCGAAATTCGTTTCCCAGCCACCAACGCTCGAATTTTCGGGTTGTAACATCTACTACTGGGAAAAACATTCTTGTCTTGCATCAATCCCCACAGCTTTTCTGCCTCTTCAAACCTATTATTTTTATAAAGAGCATCAAGAAGGGTATTGAAGGTAATCAAATTAGGCTCCACCCCACTCTTCTCCATCTCAATTACCACGGAGACTGCCGAATCCAATGAACCCATTTCACAAAATGCCTTCACCACAGTATTGTAAGAAACTGTGTCAGGTTTTATTGATAACTTTTCCGGTAACTCATTCAAAAGCTCGCTGATCTTATCGAATTTCTTCGAATTCACGCTGGCAGAGAGGAGGGCGTTGAATGACATCACGGTGCGTTCGCAATTCAGCTGTGGCATTTCTTCGAACAGCTTGTGGGCGTGATCGAACATCCCAGATTTCCCATATAGAGAGATGAGGCGAACGGCGAAGCCTTCGTTGGTGATATTTGGGTACTGTTTTTGGTGTTCTATGATTTCCTCGATGTAGGAGTGTTTATTGGCGACGGCAAGGCGGTGGACAATTTTAAAGTAGGCCTTGTGGCTGTGGTGGCGGAAGCGGCTGGAGCGGGAGGCTTTCTTGAATTGGCCAACGAGGGCTATGAGGTTTTTGTCATTGGGAGGGCCTGAGGACTTGGCTGGTGAGAGTTTTAAGGTGGTGGCAGCGGCGGTGGCGGTGGGTTTGGGGGTTTTGGGGAGTGAGGTGGTTTTGGTGGTGGTAAATAGGCCGTGGAGACGGCGGCATACGGAAGAAGACATGGATAGTTGAGTTTTACCTACGAAATGACGGAAGACGGGTTTAGGGTTTTATAGAGTTTTTAGTAATTTTCTTCATTTCCTCATTCTACCATTACAAAAGACACACGGGTCCCAGAAAAACAAGACACTAAAATAAAATACAACAAAAAATCGAAAAAGAAATAGGTCCGGTGTCGAAACCCACTGTCCGCTTGTAGGGATTGGAGGATAAATCATGATCTGCATCCAGCTATAGCTCGTTCCTGTCGCAGTCGTCACCGCAAGACGCTTTCACCGTTACCGATGGGAAGCCCAGAAAATCGTCACCTATATCGATCGGAACCAAGAACGACAAAACCAGATCTAGTTCCACGAACTGACATAGTCCAAAAATGATGGGGAAGTGAGAGATCTTTTCTCCCTATAGAAATAGTCTCAACCCCCTCGCAGCCATGGATATAGGAGAGTAGGAGGAGAGACAAAGATGGAGAGGGAGGTAGAGAAGCCACCGGAAAAAGGGGAGAAGCAAAGGAGGACGACAACAAAAGCGGAGTGAGAAAGGAAAGTTGCCTCTGGAAAGCGAAGCTCTCGAAATTTTTTGCCTCTCTCAATTGACTATTTTTTTTTTTTTTTGAAAATGTCAAGATATTTCATATCACAGCCATCCGGCAACGATTACATCAAAATACAGGAATGAACCAAATCTACTACCAATTGAAACAAGCATGGCATGGAAACCACAACCAGACACACCTGCCGTAGCAGACCCGACACCTATGGGACGGGATGATGAATCCAATCAAAAGACAGTGTAGAAGAGAACCCAAATAGGTACCCCAGCTCAAACCAGACACTAACAGCGTTTATGTAATCAAACAACAAACCCAAGATCAAGCAGCAGAATCAAGAGGATATGCCCAAGAAAATCTACAGCTAAAACTACAAAATAAACCAAGAAAATGAAATTAAAGACTAATCAAAACCCAGAAAAGTCGAAGCAAAGCAAACCCAACAGTGAGTCGCGAGTTAACTCCGAGATGAACTGAGTTGAGACGAGTCACTGCTCCGGGTATAGAATCGAGCTCCATAGTCGCCACCGCCACCGGGATATGGAAGCTTATTCGCCGGAGGGTGCCCAAGCCACCATAAAATCACCGTCCCAGCGAGAGAGAGGGGGAGAAAGGCGAAGTAGAAGAGGGCGGAGGAAATATGGACAGAGATGTGGTCGAAAAAAGGGGGTAGTAGCGGCGGGGGAGACTGATAATGGGAAGGAGCCATACGTGGCGGCGGTGATAGAGTGGTGGCAGGGCGATTAGGACCGAGCGGGGGAGGTGAGGTAAAAGGGCGGCGGCCCCACCTCCCCCAGGGAAAACCGATCTGGAGTTGGAGTTGGAGAGAGATGGAGTGGGAATGAGGAAGAAAGAGGGTTTTGGTGGAGAAGGCAGTCGGCAATGGAGGGCGGCGGTAGGGAGGGAAAACCCTAGGAGACTCCCACACAGGGGAAAGAGCTCCCACAGAGGGGAGATGAAAACTTTCTCAATTGACTATTAAGTTGTGTTTGGATGACCGGAATCTTGAGTAGGAATAGTTATATGACTACCGGCAATCAAATTCTTGATTCTTGGGATTTTTTTTGAGTAGAAATAGGAATATGATTACTGGGAATCCAATTCCTAGAGGAATTTCATTGCGGTGTTTGAATTAATTCAGTAATCTTACGTCGTGCTGTAATTGGTTTAAAGAGAAAGAACCAGTCCACCATGCTGTAATTGGTTCAAACCCTAATGGATGAGCCAAGAATCTGAGATTCCCATGAGGGTAAGGGAGGGAACAAATTCTCATTTAGTCTGGGAATGTGGTTCCTGGTTGAATAGGTCATCAGGAATTACATACATATTTTTGTCTCTTCCAAATGTTAGAATCAGAAAAGCCTAGCATCATATTCTCGTGTCTGTCTCATTCAAACATTGAAATCATTGATACAAAGCATCACATTCTCATTCCTCCTCGAAATTGTTGTCATCCAAACTGAGCCTTATATTAGTAAAGTTGAATCCATAGCAGTTAAAACAGATGCAGATTGATATTAGTAAAAGGAGTACTACTAAATACTCTCATCCTCCCAAAATGATAGCTCCTACAAAAAGACATATAGTTTTTAGATTAAAAAAAATTGTAAATGATTTTTTGAGTTTCTTCGCACCAAATTAAAGAACTAGTCGATTAAAAATCTTGATTAGTTCTTTAATTTGGTACGAAGAAATTCAAAAATTTATAAACAAAAGTATTTTAGTTTTTATTCAAAAAATACGCGTTTTTTCTTATGGAACTGCCATGTTGTGACGGAGGGAGTATAAACAAGAAGCCTATAGGCTCATCAATTAAAACTAAAAATACATAAAAAAAAAATTAAAAGAAATCAAAACGAGAATTGAGAATCGTAGCATTGCGCTTACGGAGGTGGTTTTAAAAGTAGTGTACAAATGCATCACGCTTAGATGCATAACCGTAGCCGGCCGCTTATAAAAATCGTCAATCATCGCCAATCGCTTGATCCACCCCACACGGTTTGTAAGTCGAGACCATTTGTAAAAGTAGTGTACAAATGCACTCTGCTTTTTACAGTGGGTATAAAAATGAAGAGCACGAAAATCACAACATTTTTATTAAAAAATCATTGTAGAAAATTTTATATTTAATGTGTAGGGCATCCTGCAAATCACAGACGATTGCATTGTCTTAACAACTTCAAAACTCAATGCCCTCTTTACAAAGTGTTTGGTGATAGTATAGTTAACTATGTGGGCAGTTCTCTCTTGGCCAAGGTCTCATCTATTGTTCGTGATGGGAATTGGCACTGGCCTAGACAAAGAAACCGAGCAGTTATGAATATTATAAGGAATACTCCTCCAACTTTCAGACCTAATCCAGAAATTGATGATTCTGTGATTTGGATGTCTTCTTCCAATGGCACATTCTCAGTTAAGTCTGCTCTGGAAGCTCTCAGAACTCCCCTTCCTAAAGTTCCATGGGCTCCTATCCTCTGGTTCAAACAAGGTATACCTAGATGGGCTTTTATTATGTGGCTTGTTTGATGGGGTCGTCTCTCTACAAAGGATAGGCTTCTCTCTTGGGGGATGCAGGTGGATCCCTTGTGTGTTTTATGCAATTGTAGGCATGAGTCTCATTTGCACCTATTTTTTTTATTGCTCTTTCTCAACCTGCTTATGGGGTGGAATACTTCATCTGTTTGGCATTTCTAGGAGGCCAGTTGAGTTGGGGCGTGAGATAAGTTGGGCTATTCATCATGTAAAGAAGGAAGGGTTCTCCTCTGCTCTGTACAAGTTATCTATGGCTGGAACTGTTTATTACATTTGGAAAGCTCGTAACGACTCAGTTTTTTGCAACAAGCGGTACTCTACGGATGCCATCTTTGATATGATTGTCAAGGATGTAAGGGACCGTGCGTCGTCTTGGAGGAATTTTGGTAGAAGTTCTGCAAATCTAGCTCTTTGTAGGGCTTGGAGTATTTCCGAAAAGATTTTGTAGCTAGCTTGAAGTTTGGCTTTGTTGTAGTTTCTTTTTAGGGTGTTTGATGTGGGTTTACCCATGTTTTTCTTGTATTCCTTTGTTCTTTTTGGTAATAAAATCCTTCTTTACCAAAAAAAAAAAACTTCAAAAATCAACAGAGGGCAGATGAATTAATGTAACTTTAGCATTAGAAAAACAACATTAGAGATAGTGCCCGCCACCACCGATGCACAACCGTCCGCTGGTGGTAGTTACGTATCCAACGTCCCCCTAAACCCCTCTCTCGGATTGTCCCAGGCAAGCGATCCACCTTGTCCAGATCCCCCTCTGTTTCAGTCTCATAAGGGATTGGTTTGGGAATTGGATTGCCGGGTTCTGCTGTAAGCAAGGAATCATGTGCAGAATCGTAGCCGAGTGCTGGTATTTGAGGGATGGTTTACCACTCGTCATAGACGAAAAACATCACCAAAGTGGAAATTGAAGTAATCAACCTGATGCAGAACAAAACAACGGATTTCCACCATCTCCACGCTCTCATTCAGGACTGCCAAGCCCTTTTACGTCTACTGGATTCACCGAAGCTCATGCATGTTATGCGAGAATGCAATAAGTGTGCCGATCATCTTGCTAGAAACACTAGGAATATGAAAGTTCTTTTTTCGTTTTTCCAACTATGCTGGATTTTATTAAGATCCAACTATTGGATGACTAGTGATAAAAATAAAAATAAAAACTATTGGATGACTCTCAATTTCCGAACCCTGCATGATGTTTTTAATAGATAGTTTCTATGTCGACCGAACAAAAAGTGCTTCAATTTAAATTCAGGAGACACTACAGTAGGGGCGCCACACTAAGCTGCACCATCTTGATAAATTTATTCAGTTTCCTGGAACAATGATCCCATGTGTGGAAAGGAGAACCAATCTCTGATCATCCCATCTACTAACTGAGTTCGTAACCCATTTTGCTTCCCGATCAGGCGCAAAGAATCGTAAATGTACTAGGGTTGCATTCAAGACGACAAAAAAATAGTTGAAGCATTGCAATGAAAAAAACAAGCTGAATAAGCTCATCAAGAAAAGCATTTTTCCAAATTCCATTGAATATAAACCCAAGGCTCGGTAAGAACCCTTGGCACTTCAATGATTGATCCAAAATCACAAGAAACAGATGTTTAATCAGAAGGTAGTGCAAGGCAAAATACGAGATCAAACAAGAAATACAGCAGACAACGGGACTAATCCTGTGAAGGTACTTCAACTTTGTATCGAGTGTAATTATTTGACTTCCCCATCACCGCAAGCTTTTTAGCATCTTCAATCCTGGACTCCTTAACCAACCCATCTATCACAAGCTGCAACATTGCTCCATCAACTAGGCGTCGCCGATGAATAATGCCCTTGCATAGTTCAAAAGCCCAATCAAGTTCACCCTTCTCACAAAGAAACGGAATGAGTGTCGCAAAAGTTGCTCTATCCGGGGCACAATCGTACTTTTCCCATTCTCCATACCACCTCTTAACCTCCTCCAAATTTCCATCCTTGCAATAGCCCCTAATCAAAGCATTATAACAGTGAACATCAGGTTCAACTCCCTTGGAACCCAATCCCCCAACTAACGCAACTGCTTCGGCCATTTTCTTCTCACAAACCAACCCAACCAACTTCGCATTATAACTCCTTATATCAGGAACCACATTGCTCTTCTCCATCTTAGCCCAAACCTTCTCTCCATCCACAAACCGGCCTTTCCCGTAAAATCCATGAAGCAATATGTTAAACGTAATCAAATCAGACTTCAACTCATTCTTCTCCATCTCATCAACCATCGAAACCGCCTCGTCCAACTTACCCATCTCACAAAACGCCTTGATCACCGTATTATACGAAACAACATCAGGTTTAACCCCCAACTTCTCTTGCAACTCACGAAACAACTCATCAACCTTATGAAACTTCTTCGAGTTAACACAAGCTCCTAACAGGGCATTGAAAGACTTGACCGTCCGGTCGCATTTTAGTTCAGGCATTTCATCGAACACCTTGTGTGCCTGTTCGAACATGCCCGATTTCCCGTAAAGGGAAATGAGTCGAACGGTGAAGCCTTCTTTGGAGATATCGTGAGTGTAGTGCTTCTGGTGCTCGAGTATCTCTTTGATCCATGGAAATTTCTTGGCGGAGGCGAGGCGGCGGACGGTGGACACGTAGATGCCGGTTTTTGTACGGAAGCGGTCATTGTCGCAGGATGATTTGAATTTGTCGACGAGGGTACGTAGGTTGCGTTCTTTGTAGAGGGCGGTGGAGAGGGATTCGATGGTGTTTGGGTTGGGTTGGGGTGGGGTGGAGGTGGAGAAGGTGCGGTGGAGGAGCCGGGATAGAGAAGACATTGATGGTTGTGGTGGTAGTGGATGAAATCAGAGAGAGATGGGGAGAGACGGCGGCAATGAGGAGCCGCTCTGGTGGCGCAAGGAAATGGATCACAGAGGTTAGTGGGCAGCGGCTGCAAGGAGGGCTTTGGCTATAGAGTAGAGGCGTTTTGCTGTTTTGCTGTTTTGCAGAGGTTTAGGGCTTTGGGAGAAATATAATGGCAAAATATTGTTGTAGATGTAACAAGATAAGGTACGTTTTGGGTTAATAATACTGTCCGATTAAATTTTTTTTTCGCATTTTTTTAAATTCGCGTTAATTTATTTTTGGATTATTAATATATATCTAATAAGAATTTGAAAAAAAAATTAATAAAAATTTAAAAAAACTGATTAATGATCAAAATAGTCTAAAAAGTCTGTTTGTAACTTTGTTTCAAATTATTTGTATTTTTATTCAGAAAAATTAGTTAGGATTACATTACTTTACTTTTCTGATTCATCTTTGAAAAATCCTATTTGCTAGCAATTAAATAATCAAGCAATAATATGAACAAAAAATAAACGATGAATGTGCAGTAGACGTGGAAAACTCCGAATAGCATAAAAACCACGGGAATGGATCAAAACAATAAATAGCATATAGAGTCCAATGCTTTAGTTAGCTAGTTCATCTTGGTAGAATAAAATATGTGCATCTCCACTCTTAACTCAATTTTAAACTTAAACTCAAATTTGAGTAAAAATCAACAAAAACATCACTCCACTTCCTTACTCAAACCCATTACCAAATTTGAGTTTACTCAAAATTTTCACCAAATTTGGTTTGAACCAAATCTTTACTCAAATTTTTAAGGCTATTTTTTCCCTCTCAAATTTTCAATTGTGCCATTAACGAAGCATTTACTCAAATTTATGCCTACATTTGCTTTTGCCCATTGAAGTGTTCCATATCAAATCAAGTTTTTACTCAAATTTGGATTAAAAAAAATTGAGTCAAGAGAGGAGATGCTCTTAGGCTGTGAATGATTCTTAACGAAGAGGAGGCTCTGTGCAATCCCTATGGCAGTTCTGTGGACCGTTTGAAACTTAAGAAATTGATATGTGTTTGAGAATGCAGCCCCGGACTGGGACAGAACCACTGATCTAATAAAATCCAGGGTTGCATTTTGGGTTAAATCCAAAGATGGCCAGCTTATTGGAGTCTATTTAATATGTATCCTCTTCTTTTGTTTTCTTTTTTATGTTCCTTCCTAGGATATGTCCTGGTGATACTACTTCGGTTGGCGCCTTGCTATCCTGTTTTCTCTAGTGTTTGAGGTGGCTATAATCGCTTTGAGGTTTTATTTCTTGTTGTCGTGATGCCTTGCTCCTCTTCCCTTTTAATCTTTGTTTCTTTTCAGATATTAATAAAATTCTTTGCCGTTTTAAAAAATAAAAATAAAACTAAAAGTACCATTGTGCGATTACGATCGACCTATACTTACAATTGAAACTCCTTTCAATTGACCCAGAATCAATTGCCGACTTCGCTAATTGCACTTGTTCCAATTGCACCAAAAATGTTTGATTGATGCACGTTGGATTTGAATCTTAAAGCCTTCCGAGATACTTCCAGAAATCCATTGGAAGAGTGATTCAATATATTGAATCAAAGGTTGAAGAAATAGTTCTTGGAGTAGATGATTTAGATCAAGGTTCAAGATGTGAACTCCAAGACTCAAGAAGAACAGCCCCATTCTCTCTCTGTGTTTTTTACGTAAAAAACAAGGCTGCTGAAATCGTCTCCTTTTAAAACCCTAGCCAACATTTTTATATGATGCTGACCTGTTTGCTCGAGCACTTTGATGACAGATTACTTGCTGGATGTTTGACTTGTATGTTGCTTCAGCACTTTGCTAGAACTTCTTTTCTCCAACAATTAAAACCAAAAACTTCACTAAACCTATTGAACTACCTCTCAATTACATTGACACTTTGATTCCATTCCACATCCTAAACAAATACTCTAAAATATTAAGAAAAAGAAAATACAATTTGAGCCAATAAAAGGGATACACATAAATGTATGTTTTGACATGAATTGTTTTTCGACCAGAAAGTTTCTTTGTTTTATTTTCTTTTAATATATTATCATTTGAATTTGGGCAAGATGCCAATAATTCAAAAAAATAGTTTCTCAACGCTTTGAACAAATAATATATATATATATATAAATCTTATTTACATTTATATATAACATCTTGAATTTTTATGAAACTGTCAGTTTCCCAGCTCTTCAGGGACTCCACCTTCCCGATATTTTTTTGACGATCCCCAAATGCTCTCTATCCAAGGTCCCATCTTCAAAAAAAAATACCGGGAAGGGCTGTTTTTTCCAAAATCAAAAGGTGTTTTCCAGGTCCACGGAAATCTTCAAAAAAATATGCCCAAGCATTTTTCCGCAAAAAGCGTAAATATGCATTTTTGCGAAAAATGCTTGGATCAAGGAAGATTTCCAGCTGGACCTTGAAAAACACCTTTTGAACATACATTGACGGTTTATTTTCCAAAAACATTTTCTAAATGCTTCAAAACGCTTCAATCCGGGATTTTAGGGATCCTTGACAGATAATTCGTGTATATATATATATATATATATATATATATATATATATATATACACCTTCCCTCTTCAAGGATCCCGGATTTCCGGATTGAAGGGTTTTTTTTATTTTGATGCTTTTAAAAATTGTTTTTCTCCCCATATATTATATTTTATTAAAAATAGGGAGGGTAATCTTGTTGGAAAAATACGAAGGGCTTGATTGGTAAAATTTTTCGAAAAATGTAAAATATAAAGTTTTTTAGAGAAAAATTTGAGTCAAGCCCTTGGTCTATTTTTTTTTGAAGATTTTCACGTGAGAAGGGAAGGGATATTTTAAGGAAAATCTCACCTTAGTTTCAACACATTGGACGGATCGAGATAAGTCAAAAAATATCGGAGAAGTGGAGTCCTGTTCTCCGGAGTCCCGGATCGGGACTCCACTTCCCGAACCGATTTTTATATATGTAAAACTTCTAGTCCAAACCTCCCGAAATAAGAAAAAAATGATTCTTTTTGTGTTTGCAAATTATTTTTGGAAAATCCGAGTTGGAAAAATGTGTTCGAGGTGTTTTCAAGGATTTTTAAAAGCATCAAAACACCAAATCTTCAAAAAAAATACTTGGAGGAAGGGCTTGATCCAAGTAGTTTTCAAAAATAAAATAAAGTTTTTTTGTGAAAAACTACTGATCAAAAAATAACTAATGAATAACTCAAGATTCGGATCAAGAAAATAACTAATGTATAACTCAAAATTGGACGGATTGTAAAATATATATATATATATATAAGTATATATAAATATATATATATATATATATATATATATATATACACACAAAAAATTCAAGTCCAAACTCCCGCGCCCTTTAAGTTACGGACCTCCACTTTCCGGACCAAATTTCAACGATCCGAACCGTTAGATGTGTTTAAAAGGTGTTTTCAAGGTCCAACGCGAAGATTTGGAAAAAAAAAATACCCGGAAGGGGTTGATCGAAAATAACTTTATAACTCAAGATCGGATCAAAAAATAACTAATGTATAACTCAAAATGTAACTAATATATATATATGAATAGAGATTGAAAATAATTCGGCTTAATTAGTAAGCCAAAACACGCCTGATTTTCTAATGTATAACTCAAGAAAAATCTGTAATTTCCTAGTTCATTTGTCTTTCCTGTCTAACGCAATTTTCTATTTCCAAATACTAGTGATATGGTGTTTAAATTCAGGCACAATTAAATAACTAAAAGCAATTTGATTTTTTTTTTTTTTTTGTAAGTGACACATCTGTATTTACAATTTGAAAACGAAAATGGTTTGAAATGTTAGCAAGAATTTGAAATGTTACTAATGGTTTGGTTGATGATTCCGCTTTTTCGTGGATTCTGATTCTCTCTGTTGTCTTATAAAAACAACTCAAAAATTCAAACAAGGATTAATTTGTTATCTCTAAAAGTTTTGTAAAGACTGGCCATAAATTCTTTTCTTTTTATTCATGGTGTAATGTGAACGAGTTTAATTAAAGTTTAAATTGTGTTTCCGTCAAAGCATTTGTATGGGTGTGTATATGTTTGTGTACCGGGGGTTGGTGGAGTATGGAAATACGTGTTATGACGTGGTGACATGGTTTGAGCGTGTTTGGAATGTGTTAGGAGTAGTTGGGGATTGAACCGGTGTAGTAGAATGAAAAATCCAAAATTTTCTAGGAAATACCGGTATCAATAGAGATACCACTACCGGTATCAATCGATCAGAGGGATTTCAGGATAGTTGATACCGGTAGTAACAGGGCTATTGCTACTGGTATGCAAAGCCATTTTCTGCAAATTTTTGTACGCGCTCAACACATTATAAAAAGGGTTTCTTATTCATTTCAAACATGATTTTTAACTCTAAAACTCACTCCTCCACCTTCTATCTTCACTTTTACCTCAATTCTTGTGATTCTAACCTCATTCCACCTCAAAACTTCAACATCTACACATTGGGTTTGAATCTCTCTTGGATTTCGGGTTTTACACTCAAGGAGGTAAGAATACTTGGTTTGGGTCTTGTTCTTCTCCACCCATTTCTCTCTCTTGTTTTGTACTACCTTGTTTTGGTTGATCATTGTTCTGGATCTCGTAATGGAGCTTAGAAGGGGGTTGTTTGATGGCATTTGAACTCGATTTGCTTTGTCTATTTAGGGTTTTGTTCAAAACCCCATTAGGTAGGGAGCTCTTCATTATTTGTAAGTGTTTATGAGTTGGTTTGATGCATGATTTTGACTTAGACATGCTCTCTCTTGACTTGATCGAAAAACCTTGAAAACTTACTTGATTTCTCATGTTAGGTTGATAGGGTTTCTCAAGTAATTCCAACAAAGACAGTAATGAACAAGAAAAGTGGAAATGGAATGGATCTTGTATTATTGCTGTAAGATTGATTACAAGAGTAGAAGAATCGAGATGAGAAGGGAGACTAGAGAGAGAAACAGAATTGAGGGAGGAACAGAATCAATACTCGACCCCCTCTCCCTCAGCTCCCCTCCCCTCCCTTTTTATCCGTAACTACCTAGCCAAATTTGTAACAAAAAAACAGATACAACAGAAGTACAATTACAGTGTAAAGCCCCTAACAAACTGTGAAAATGACACAATAGTCCCCCATGCTTATCATTACCATCCCCTTCAAACCAACCTTGACCTCAAGGTTGAAAAAGAGGAAAGCGTTGGTGAATATCAGACCAGTTTTCCCAGGTGGCATCCTCAGGAATAGGGTTAGTCCACTGAACTAAGACCAAGGAATGAGGCCTATTGTTCTTCTTGATGATTTTCATGTCCATAATAGCAAGTGGCTCTAGCTGGAGTTGGCCACTTTATGCAGTTAAAGGAAGTCTGGTCTAAGCCACAATACCAAACCCCAGCTTCTTCTTCAAAAGGGAGACATGAAAGACGGGATGGATTTTAGAGGAGGGTGGCAAGTCAAGCCTATAGGCCATAGGCCCCACCTTTTGAAGGATCTGATAGGGACCAAAGAACTTGGGAGCAAGCTTGGCATTTCTCCTAAAAGCTATAGTGACCTGTCTGAAAGGTTGTAGCCGCAAATAAACCCAATCCCCTACTGCAAACACTCTCTCAGTCCTGTGTTGATCATCAATTTGCTTCATTATGTGTTGGGCAATGGCTAAATGCTCCTTGAGAAGCTTGAGGGTAGTTTCCCTATCCTGCAAGAGCTGCTCAGCTGCAGCCACTGTAGTACCCCCTGATGCATAGTGGAGCATAGTAGGAGGCTTCTGCCCATAGAGGGCCTCATAAGGTGTAATGCCAGTTGAAACATGAAAAGTAGTGTTGTACCACCATTCAACCATAGGTAAGCATTTAGTCCAAACCATAGGTCTGTCACCAGTGAGGCATCTTAGGTAGTTTTCAAGGCATCTATTCACCACCTCAGTCTGCCCATCAGTCTGAGGGTGATAGGATGTACTCATGCATAGAATGGTCCCATGTAGACGAAATAATTCCTGCCAAAAAGTGCTGGTGAAGACAGGATCTCTGTCAGAAACAATGGAGCTAGGCATGCCATGCAATTTGAAGATATTATCCATGAATGTTTGTGCCACTGTGGTAGCAGTGTAGGGATGGGCCAAGCTAATGAAGTGGGCATACTTACTTAGCCTGTCTACTACCACAAAGATTACTGACTTCTGAGAGAAGGATGGTAAACCCTCTATAAAATCCATGGAGATGTCACTCCAAAGTCTAGTGGGGATTGGTAATGGCTGTACTAGACCAGGGGTAGCAACTATTTCAGACTTATATCTCTGGCATATGTCACATTCAGCCACATACTTGAGTACAGCTTGTTTCATCCCCTTCCAATAGAAGGCTTGTTTAAGCCTTTGGTAGGTTCTTTCCCCACCTGAGTGGCCCCCAGCAGGGCTAGCATGGTGCTCCTATATGAGTTTGAGCCTAAATGGCTCATTATTGCCCACTATTAGTTTGGACTTGTAGTAAAGCGTATTGTGGTGCCACACAAAGGAGGGATGACTAGTGGGATCTTGCTGCAGGTCCTGGATAACTTGTTGTAACTCAACATCGAGCTTCCAGCTGTCTTGTAAAGCTCCCACCCAATTGCATAAGACCAATACCATGGCTTCCATGTTTCCTTGATTGGGAGGGACAGAAGTTGAATCATCCATAACCCTGGACAAAGCATTTGCTGCTGCATTGGTTTTACCACTTTTATAAGTGATTTCATAATCAAAACCCATCAATTTGGAGATCCATTTCTGTTGCATGAGTGTGGTGACCATTTGCTCCAGCAAGAACTTCAAACTTTGGTGATTAGTTCTTATTTGGAAATGCCTTCCAAGTAAGTAATGTCTCCACTTAATGACTGCCATTACTACTGCCAACAATTCCTTCTCGTAGGTGGACAGGCCCAACCTAGTTGGGGAAATGGCCTTGCTGTAGTAAGCCACTGGTTTACCCTCCTGCATAAGTACTGCACATATCCCTTTGCCAGATGCATCACACTCCAAAACAAATAACTTGGAATAATCTGGTAAGGCTAACACTGGGGCTGTAGACATGGCAATTTTGAGTTGTGAAAAAGCAAATTCAGCCTCAGAATTCCATTTGAATGCATCCTATTTAAGTAGCAAGTTGAGTGGATGGCACATTTTCCCATAGTTCTGAATAAATCTCCTATAATAGCCAGTAAGCCCAAGGAATCCCCTCAAAGCTTTGAGTGACTAGGGTCTTGGCCAACTGAGCATATGCTCAATCTTTGTAGGATCAGCTGCCACTCCATTAATGTCTATGACATGGCCTAAGTACTCCACTTGTTGTTGCCTAAATGCACATTTGGACATCTTAGCATACAAGTGATGTTCCCTTAGCTTGTTCAAAGTCAGGATACATGTTCTAGGTGGTCTGCCCAAGATTTGTTGTAGACCAAAATGTCATCGAAGAAAACGAGCACAAATTTTCTAAGGAATGGTCTAAACACATCATTCATTAGACTTTGGAAGGTTGAAGGTGCATTTGTCAACCCAAAAGGCATGACTAGAAATTCATAATAGCTCTCATGAGTCCTAAAGGTTGTCTTTTCAACATCCTTAGGGTTCATCTTGATTTGATGGTACCCTGACCTTAAGTCTAGCTTTGAGAAAAACTGGGCCCCATGTAACTCATCCAACAATTCGTCAATGATAGGTATAGGGTACTTATCTTTTATAGTATCCTTATTTATGGCCCTGTAATCAATACACATTCTCCATGAATTATCCTTCTTTTTAACCAACAAAACAGGTGAGGAAAATGGGGAAACACTTGTGTCTAATAACTCCACTTTCCAGCATCTCCTTTACTATTTTCTCTATCTCATTCTTCTGGATATATGGGTATCTATAAGGTCTAAGACTTGGTGGTTGAGTGCCAGATTTCAGGGGAATTCTGTGGTCATGTGTTCTGACTGGGGGTAACTCAGTAGGGGAACTAAATACATCATGAAAGGATTGCAAAATCTTATGGAGTTCAGGGTGTACCTCAGATGTTGTCACAGCTTGCAAGCTGCATAACTGAGCCACCATGCTAGGAGACTTTTTCTTGAGCAAGTGCTCCATTTGTTTGACATCTACTAGCTGCACCTCTGTGGCATTGCCCCCCTTTAGCACATGTTGCCTTCCAAAGGCTGTTAATTCCATCTGTAGGTTATGAAAATCCCATAATACTGGACCCAAAGTGGACAACCATTGCACCCCTAATACCATGTCACACCCACCCATGGGAAGCAACCTTACCTCAGTGCTGAAAGCAGTGCCCTGCATAGTCCATTTAAAATCCTTTACCAAAGCTGTACTAGTGAGTTTTGTGCCACCTGCCACTATCACTGATAGGGGACTAGTTGCTTGAGTAACAATACCTAATTTCTTAGCAAAAGTGGCATCTAAGAAATTATGGGTACTCCCAGAGTCCACCAATATTTCCATCACATGTTTCTTAACATACACTTTAATCCTCATGGTCCTATATGACTGAATTCCTGTCAAGGCATGGACTGAGATTTGGAACTCCTCCTGTACTGTTTCAGAGAGCAGATCTTGTTGGGCCTCTTCAAACACCTCATCTTCTTCCTCAGCTTCTAACATGAAAAGCTATTTCTTTTTGCACACATGTCCCCTATAATATTTCTCGTCGCAACCAAAACATAATCCTTTTGATCTTTTGTCATAAAAGTCCTTCTGAGTTAGTTTCTTGACTGCGGTCCCAAATTCTGGAATCTTGGGACTTATATCCTGTGATCTTGGGGTCAATGAATTGGGGGTGAATTTTGATACAACTTTGGTTCTCTTAGTCACCGCCTCAATGGTTTCTTCTTGTAATCGTGCTAAGCCCATTGCTTGAGCAATAGTTCTAGGTGAGAACATCTTAACTCCTGCCGAAATCTCCTCCTTAAGGCCACTTATGAAACAACTTACAAAGAAATCTTCTGATAGACCACTGGTTTTGTTTGCTAATTCCTCAAATTTTTCCTGGTATGACTTCACAGAACTCCATTGTTTCAGTTTGGTCAATTGTCCCACAGGGTCTTCATAAGCATTACTTCCAAATCTGAGCAACAAAACCCTAGAAAATTATGGCCAAGTGCGAAGGGTGTGTGATTTCTCATACCATCTATACCAATTCATTGCTTTGTCTTCTAAATGTAACGAAGCCAAACGTAATTTCTAGGAATCGTCAACAACATTTAATTCAAAAAACTTCTCACATTTATAGATCCAAGATTCTAGTTCTTCCTCGAAAAATTTAGGGAAATCAAATTTTGGTTGAAAAGCTCTGTAATTCAAATGGGGATTGTTCAAGATTGGGGCTTGCAGGTGGACTAGGGAAGATGTAGAAGATGTTACCTTTTCAGACAAACCCTCATATTTCGAGTTCAAAGTGGTAATCAATTGGGTGAGCCCTTCAATTGAATTCTTGATTCCCTCCAACACTTCTGTGTGCTTCTCAGTGGTCTTTGCATTTCGTCGAATGGATTCATCATTTCGTCGAATGGATTCTTCCATACGCTTCATTTCTTGTGATCGAGTCTCCGCCATGTTCTTGATTTTCCGTATTTCTTCACAGGTCCGAGAAAAGGTGGCTCTGATACCACTTGATAGGGTTTCTCAAGTAATTCCAACAAAGACAGTAGTAATGAACAAGAAAAGTGGAAATGGAATGGATCTTGTATTATTGTTGTAAGATTGATTACAAGAGTATAAGAATGGAGATGAGAAGGGAGACTAGAGAGAGAATAGAATTGAGGGAGGAACAGAATCAATACTCGACCCCCTCTCCCTCAGCTCCACTCTTTTTTTATGCGTAACTACCTAACCAAATCTGTAACAAAAAACAGATACAACAGAAGTACAATTACAGTGTAAAGCCCCTAACAAACTGTGAAATGACACAATAGTCCCCCATGCTTATCATAGGTGTTGAACTCGTATTGTTGGTTATTCATGTGGTGAAAATTGTAACCTTACATGCTTACTTGACACAATCTTGCATCTATTGAATTGACGGACACAACGGTATTTTGGAAGACTTGTTTAACAATTATTGACTCATTATGGAATTGGAAATGGCTGCAATATACACACCCCTTTTTGGGTGTGTATCATATGCAACCAAGTTATTTACTGTTAGATCTAAAAAGTTACGCATCAATTACTTGTTAACCTGAGCAACAAGTGACCTAACAAATTGAAGCTAAAAAAGAAGGCTTATTTACTTTTTTTTGTCCCTAAAAAATGAGCTCGGTTTCATTTTCGTCCTCACAAAATTTTTTGTTTCAATTTTACCCTTTAGGTTTCATACAAAATGGCTAACGGTTGCTACGTGGAAAACAATAGCTGGACTGTGGCCCCACCCTCCTTCACTTGGCATGTGATACACTGTAGAAATTTACTTTGGACATTTTTTTTACTTTGCCATTTCCTTCGGATAAAAAAATAAACTATTTCCATGCATGATTTTTATGTTTTTTTGCACCAAATTAAAGTACTAATAGAGATCTTTAATTCGATAAAAAATATAAAAAAAATTATATATTTTAGTATTTTACATTTTTGGCTTGTTGGTTTGTTGAGTTGCTTTGCAATATCATTCGGATAAAAAATAAAAGTACTTCCACACATAATTTTTTATTTTCTTTTTTATTTTTAATACGATACAAAAAAATTATATACTTTAGTATTTTACATTTTTGGTTAAGTTGCTTTGCAATATCCTTCGGATCAAAAAATAAAGTACTCAATCGTTGATTAATCTCAATTGTCGATTGAGTTTTCCTGGACCGTTTCATCTACCATTTTCATGTACCTTATCAAATCCCAAAATTTTAAGGGTTTAAAATTTTCAAATAAGTTGCGCCATTGCTATAGTTCTGAATTTTTTTTAAGAGTTTAAATTTTCAAATAAATTGCGTCATAGCTATAGTAAAAGCGTTTTCAAATTTGAAGAGCAGAGAGGCCAAAATTACAATCTGAAATTAATTTAGATTAAAAATATCTTCTTTTTTTTGTGAAACTTGAAACTAAAACTATTTTAAAGAAAACTCATTTGCTTCTTCGAAATACATTTGCTTCAATAATTATTGAGGCCATACAACATCAAATTATAATAAAATAATCAAAGCTAATCATTTATTTTGACTATTTTTAAGACTGTTTAAACCATGTAAGGCCAAATTTTTTGCAGTGTCTTTTAATAAAAAAAATTATTTTTTGTATAATATATTGCACAACATTTTTACATGTAGAGAAAATGATAAATGTTTACCAAATTAGTTCTCAAAGAACTATTTTAATTAAGGAATAGTGGAGTTGGTCATCCGAGTTAAACAAAGATGGAAAACCAACAGTGAAGGTAATGGGCAAGCAACAGAGTTATGGTCACGAGATTACCAATATAATGTTAACTGCAATACAATAAGATGGTCGGCTACATGCGTTATCGAGACCAATCAATTAAGGAATTTAAACTATAATGAAATAGAATCTATAATTGATTATATGTGTTATCTAGAGTAATTAAATGCCAAACTCGATTGAGCAATCCATGTTGCAATATTTTTCTATTTTATTGCATTGCATAATTGATTATCGTGTAATCGATTATAAAATTGATTACATAATTGATTACGTATACTATTGGAAAAATTGGACCGTATTATGTTTTTCTTTAGTATGTTGTGTTTACTTTGGATTTCGAGTCCAAAACAGGAAATATGTTGTAGTGTTTTCTTTCAATTTGAATCCAAAATGGTAAAATTGGGCCATAATTCAAGTAGATTGGTAAGGTGAGCATTTGTTTTCTGACCTTTAGCATGAGGAGAGGACTTCTAGCATCTTGTTGGATAATATAGCATTGTTCACTATTTCTAGCTAGTATTAGGAGTTAGGTTTGGCAATATTGACCCAAACCCATGCACTCATCCAAAAGTCACCCACTCTAATTGCTCTTAAACTCAACCCACTTATGTGATGGGCCTAACTCGATCACTTAGGCTTATTCTAAACAAATGAGTCTTAAATGGGTGGTTAAATGAGTCAATCTATGTTGCCCAAAATATGTTATTCATATACCACATTTACTAATGACACTCAAAAAATTACTAATGCCACCCAATATTTTACTAACTGCATTGAAAATTTACTATTGCCACCCAAAACTTCATTAATGACATCCCATTAATCGGGGTAGCGGATGGGTTAGGTTTGACAATTTATAAATGGGTAGAGTTGTGTATGAGTAATAATTATGAAACTAAATGAGTAGTAAATACCATCGAATGTGGTAGTCTAAATAGCAAGGGTGAGTGGATTTAAGTTCTCCCTCCCTCCCATACACGATTCGCCCAGGTTCGAGGCCATTTGTCCATCTAGTATTTAGCTAGTCCTATGGTGACGGACTCACCTTTCCAGGTAGTCGCTATGGTTCAAACCAGGACATTCCAGCAACTATGATCACGCCCAAGTGAAGTTGCTACATTTGTTGCTCTTTCCCATCCTTTCTGTAGTTAAAATAAAAAATAAAAAGAAGAGTAGAAAATGGGTCAACAATGACTCGATAAAAGACCCAAGCCATATACTATCTACCCAAATTGACTCAAACACGTCCATTTTTTTTTTTTTGGGGGGGTAAAGAGTTAGAAATCCATTAATAAAAAATCCAATACTTAGCTAGTCCTAAATCTACCAAAAACCTAAGAGAATCAAAAAAAAAGAAAGAAAAACCAAAGAAAAAGGGGAAAAAAAAAACCCAGAAATTCCGGGGAAAAAATCACCGGAGTCTCCGCTGGAGTTGTCACGCCACCGCCGCCGCACCCTTATTAAGAGTATGGTAATAACTGCTCATTCTGACTTAATATTTCACTTGAATTTTACAAATAAGCACTTGCGTCAAGAATTGACTTCATACGCTCCTCAAGGATTGGAAGGCTGTGATTGTCAGACTTGGAGTTCCCGTAGTGACTTGGGTCACTACATTCTCATAGTGACGTCAATTTGTAGGTCCTCTGAAATTGTCTTTTGGGATTGAAACCTTTCACTTTTTTTAGGAATGTTGAACATTATGGGTACAAAAATTATGATCATCGGAGATTGGTAGACACATAATTGAGATAAATTCGTTTTACAATGTATTCTCGAAATGATATTGCCCATCCATATAAATGGTATTCGACCATATAGCCACTAATATCCCATTTATTTGATCCCAAATTCGACCATACTCATCTTTCCCGACATATTGTACGATTTTGATCCTAAATAAAGATTATGAACACAATTGAGGTCACTATGGGGGTATAGTGACTTAAGTCACTACAGGTACCCAAAATCCGTGATTGTCAACATAGCTATACATTAGAGGAACCACTCTTGCAGTATTAAAGGTGTGTATTATATGTATCTATTGTATGATACATATTATGCTACCTCATGGCAATCGTAACATTTTTTAGTGTTTTGTAACTTTTATATTAAAAACTCGTAACTTTTCAGAAATATGATTCGCAACATTTTCTATTATTCATAACATTTTTGTGCGTCTCGTAACTTTTATAGTACAAAAATCATAACTCTTTATTGATGAAAGTTAATTTATTCTAAACATTTTTAAAGGAGTGTATCATATTGGGTGTGTATAGTTTGTCTTTCCCTACAATCAAACTTCACTGACAAAGTTTGATGATTCATGGTAATTGATTTTTACAACCCCAAATTGTTATTCATGACACCTTATTTTTGTCTTTTAGTGAATTTTAAATTCACTAAAAGAAAAAATAGGTGTGAATAATAATATGGAGGTTTGAAAATCATTCCCCTAATTCATTTCAGACTACTATTCATCTCAGACTACTTAAAATTTCTGGTGGAGCAAATCAACCCCTTTGCCTTAGAGCATGTACAATAGACTCAATAAATTTCCTCCTATCTCTATTTTACCAAGCCAAACATTAAATTTGAGCTTCAAGAGCATCCCTAAATAGCTTAACAAAATACATAAGTGAATAGTGTCTCCCTATATCACCTCCCTTTTAGGGAGCTACTATTCACTCCCTAACCCTTTTTTTAATCCTTTTTTTTATTTTTCTTTCTCCTCTTATGTATGTGTATATATATTATATGTATTAATTTATATTATTTAATTGGTATAGAGAGAGAAGATTGTTCGAGTGTTGAGTAGGCAAAACACTATCCACCAATCTTTTTAGAGAGGATTTGTGTTTCCTTGTTGGGATGCTCTTGTTGGGATGCTCTTAAAAATCTCAAATTTAACCTAAAAAAAATGCTCACTTTTAAAAATGTACACCTAAGCACATGTGGGACCCAATTTTAACCCTGTTTGCTAAGAACTTAGTTAGCTAGCTTTTTAAGAAACTTTTAATTTAAAAAAAATTGTTGAGTCTAAAAATACTCCCTAAAGTTATGTGGGACCTATTTAAGTGGTAACCTATGTGGAAATTCACTTTAATGGGGCTCCCTAAAAATACTCCCTAAACTTTCTCTCTCATCTTTCTCTCCCCTTAAGCCTTGTTTGGAAGAAGGAACTGAAAACCTCCCCTGCAAATTTAGGACGTCACTTAGAGAGAGAGAGACTTTAAGTAGTGAGCTGGGTTTTGGACTGGGGCCCACTGCCCCAGATTTTAGGAAGAGAAGTTTTATGCACTACCATTTTTGAGGTTTTCTAGACTGGGGTAACTGCTTGTTAGTCACTTTAGGTAGTGATTTTAGGGAGTATTTTTTGAAGCCCCATTAAAGTGAATTTCTTCTTGCTAGCTAACTAAGTTCTTAAAGAAAAAATGTCATCGGATCCCACACGCGCTTCAACTTTTTTCGACCATTTTTGGAGAATGACAACATATTCTTAAAAACTTTGCCTTCAAGTTCACAGAGTCACATTGCATGTAAACAAACCTGACCAGTGACCAACATGTCTTCTTCCGTATGCCGCCGTCTCATGTTCACTTGCAGGTAAACAAACCTGACCAGTGACCAACCATGTCTTCCACCGCCAAAACCACCTCACTCCCAAAACCCCCCAAAGCCACCATCTTCCATGTCTCACCAGCCGACTCCTCAGATCCTCCCACTGACAAAACCCTCATAGCCCTCGTCGCCAAATTCAAGAAAAACTCCAGCTCCAACCACTTCCGCCGCCACGGCCACAATGCCTACGTCAACACCGTCCGTCGCCTCGCTGCCGCAAACAAACAATCTTACATCGACGAAATTCTCCAACACCAAAAACAGTACCCAAATATTACCAACGAAGGCTTTACCGCTCAACTCATTTCCCTCTACGGAAAAGCCGGGATGTTCGATCAGGCCCACAAGCTGTTCGACGAAATGCCGCAACTGAATTGTGAACGCACCGTGATGTCGTTCAACGCCCTCCTCTCCGCGTGCGTGAATTCAAAGAAATTCGATAAGATCAGCGAGCTTTCGAGTGAGTTACCGGAGAAGTTACCAATTAAACCCGACACGGTTTCTTACAATCCTGTTATAAAGGCGTTTTGCGAAATGGGTTCGTTTGGTTCGGGACTTTCGGTTGTAAATGAGATCGAGAAGAGTGGGGTTCAGCCTGATTCGATTACCTTCAATACCCTTCTTGATGTTCTTTATAGAAATGATAGGTTTGAAGAGGCAGAGAAGGTGTGGGGATTGATGCAAGAGAAGAATGTTGTTCCCGATGGGAGAAGTTACACCGCGAAAATTCGAGCATTGATGGCTGGTAAAAGAATTTCGGAAGCAGTTGAGGTGTTTCAAAAAATGGGGAGTAAGGGAGTTAAACCAGATGCGTTTACTTTTAATGCTTTGATCAAAGGGTTTTGTGATGATGCGAATTTGGAAGAAGCCAAGAGGTGGTGTGAGGAAATGCTGAAAAATGATTGTAAACCGGATAAAGCTACATATCGAATACTTGGCTATCGTGCATGTGACAAGGGTGATTTTGAGTATGCTCTGAAGTTGTGCAAAGAGGCTATCAGTCGGCGGTGTCATGTTGGGTCGCCGTTGATGCAACTTGTGTTAGCAGGATTGGTTAAGGAGTCAAAGATGGAAGAAGCAAAGGAGCTTATGGAACTTGGCAAGTCAAACAGTTCCTTCCAATATAAGTTAGAATGGCCTTCAGACGTGTAGCTGAATTGTATGTCGCTTAAACTAATATCTATTTTTGGTCACTTTTATATTAATGGATTTTATTTGCTGATCTGCACGATTCCACTTTCTTTTGATAGCCGTCTTCCGAGTTGAAAAGCAAAGTCCATGGTGAGATTACCCACAACCCAATTTATCCATTCGAGAGTCTTGTCATTCTGTAATGATCTTTTAAGTAGTTTTAGTATAGTATTTATTTTTTTGGTAGTGTTTTCTTTCAATTTTGAATCAAAGATGGTAATATTGGGCCGTAATTCAAGTAGATTGGTAAGGAAGAGCATTTGTTTTCTGACCTTTAATCTGAGGAGAGGACTTCTAGCATCTTATTGGATTATATAGCACTGCTCACTATTTCAGCTAGTATTAGGAGTTAGGGTTGGCAATATTGACCCGAACCCATGAGCCCAGCCAAACCCACCCTCTCTAAATGCACTCAAACGTAACCCACTTATGCGATGGGTCATAATGATCCAAATTCCTAACTTATTTAGGCTCATTCTAAACGAATGAGTCTTAAATGGGTGGGCTAAATAAGTCAACCTATGTTGCCCAATATGTTATTCATATACCACAATTACTAACGACACTCAAAAAATTATCAATGCCACCCACACATTACTATTGCCATTCCGAAAATTACTAATGCCACCCCAATATTTTACCAACTGCACCCAAAATTTACTACTGCCACCGAAAACTCTATTAATGACACCCCCTTAATAGGGTAGATGGACGGGTTGCGTTTGACAATTTATAAATGGGTAGAGTTGTGTGTGAGTAATAATTATGAAACTAAATTAGCAGTAAAATGGGTTGACAATGACTCGTTAAAAGACCCAAGCCATATACTTTCCACCCAAATTGACTCAAACACGCCCATTTGACACCCGTATTATGAGTGTATTAATAACTACACTTTCTGACTTAATATTTCTCTTGAATTTCACAAATAAACACTTGCATCAAGAATCGACTTCATATGCTCCTCAAGGATTGGAAGGCTCCGATTGTCATCATAGCTGTACATAAGAGGAACCACCCTTGCAGTATTAAGACAAGTCTTGGTGAAAGTTTTGGAAAATGGACTTGGATGTAGGCATTCCCGGTTAAGGCGCTTCCATTCGTCTGAAATCATGTGAATCACTTTTTCTCTTGCACTTTCAGCTGAAGAACCCTTGTGGTCGTTCATGTAGCACTCTACGTAGGATCCATCAAGCCCTTCTTGATTCTCGTCCTGTCATTTAAGACCGAGCGTATGATATCATAGGTGAACAGCAGTATATTGAACATTTCACGATTCGGTCCTTCTAATCATTTTCAGGGTGGCATTGCATGACATTGATAGTTTGTCTTTATTTTATTTTTTTTGGGTTCGTGAAAATCAACTATACCTTTGCACTTCCCATGTCATCGGAAAGACGAAGAATTGTTGCTACTGAATTCATAATGCCCGGATTTTTAGTCACTAGATCGACACTTTCCTTGTTAATACCATGACCCAAGAAAAAGAACGTGTGAACTAACACCACATGCACCCCTGAGGTGATAATCCCGTTCTTCAAGTACTCTTCTGCTTTCGGTAACTGCCCAGAAGCAAGCCATTTCCCTTCAACTAAGAACGCATTGCACAAACTTGCCCACTGCAAAACCAGCTCTCTGGTTACGACATTGTATTTGCAATTCCACAAAAAAATTACCCCTTGCATATAATTAATTAACTGGTAGCTAGTAATAGCATGATGATACCGTTTTTCGCAGAGAATCTATGGGGTTCCACCCATGCTGTTTGTTGACCCTATAGGCAAATTTGTTTGTCATTTCATCCAAAGCCTTGAAACAAATCTTCATACGATCGGGTAGTTGCTCCGCAGCCACAACATCCCACCTGATTGCACCCGTTATTTATTTACATTACGGAGATGGAAGAAAACTTGAGACCACATCTAATATTGAGAAAAGTGCATACCGATTGATAACTTCTGTGAAAAGAGTAAGTTCTTCAATTGTCCCATAAACATCAAAAATGTCATCTATTAGGTAGACAAAAGAGATGGGTTTTGTGAGCTCTACTCTGTGCTCGGACAAGCTTGGATCTGTGAGGGCTGCCAATTGCCACATGTACCATTTTAGTGGTTGGTCTCTAGCAAACTTCAGCCCCTTGCTCAACCTGGTGTCTCTCCACCATCTGAGATGAAAAAAATTTAGACTCAGAAAACAAATTTGAAACCAGTGTAATTTCCATAGTGAAGACAGAATTTTAGCCATTTGTCAAACTTACTTGGAAACTTGAAGCATTTCCTTCTGGTGTGTGAATTGAACCATTTGAAAATCAATTTTCGCTAGTGGTTGTAAGCTTTTTACCCATCCATTGGGGCCCCTGTAGTCACCAAGGTAGCTTTTGGCTGAAAACCTTGCCAGGCTCTTGTGGTAAGGTTGCCTCAACGTATTTCCGACAACTCTAGCTCGATGGTGATCCAGATTTGTCATCCACAGATTAAGGAGTTGGGCACTAAACTCTGCTGCTTGATCAAGAATATCTTCTCCTTCTATGCTCAGCTGTGAGGCTTCATATAAACTCATCAACCCTCTTATATTTGCTTTTATTTCCGATTTAAACTTTCCGTCCTTATTCCTGAAGTTGTTAAACACATCTGTTCCAATACCAATAAATTGTTAACTACTCATTAGGTGAGTAAAGAACTTAGCAACTCTAAGGCTAAAACCTAGATTTTTTGTTACGAAATGAATAACAGAGTGTAGTGGGCTCAGGGGCGGATTCATGAAGGTCACAGGGGGATCACGTGACCCCCCTGAAATTCCAGAAATTTTTTTTTTTTTTTTTTGGAGAGTTAAAAATCTGTAAAATTTCAAAAGGGTCTCCACTATTTTGTCAAAGCCCAGAGTACAATTAGGTCTTGTTGATGGACTTGTTCCTTTAAAGGCCCAAACAAATTAATGGGCCGTTAGTTTCATCTGGCCCACCACTTATTGGTATACAAAACAAATGGATCAGTAAGGGGCATTTCTCCCATCTCCCACACAAAAGCATTTCGTACAATTACAAAGGGAAAGGCGATCAGACGAAGAGGCGAAGACCCAAGAGGCTATCAGACGAAGTCACGAAGAGGTGATCTGCCCAGTGCCCCGTCCGGACGCCATATGATTTCCTCTCTTCTCTTCCTCAAACTCACGGTAAGTTAGTAATTCCTCTACATACATTCAATTGAAACATTTTGTTCTTGTTGAGTTGTTGTGATTTACTAGGGCTTTCAATTTATTTTGAGAATTTTTTTGTTCTTGATGAGTTGTTGTGACTGATTTCAATTTCTCTCAGTCAATTGAAACATTTTGTTCTTATTGTGATTTGCCACTTGTGATTGACTGATTGTTGTATGTGATAATTGTATAATTTTTTTTCCTCTTAACAGTTATAAGGAAGCATTATGAAGAGATTCTACAAACCTGTAAGAAAAAGTTTGAAATCTTTTAGAATGTCTTAACTTTGAACTATTATGTACTTAATGAAGAATGTTCAAACATTTTTCTTCTCGTTTTATTGGAATGGATTGTGAATTTTTTTTTTCCCCAGTTATGCTTGAAATGTGACCCCCAAGATAGAATTCATGGATCCGCCACTGAGTGGGCTGAACCAAGAAGCTCAAAATGGGCCTAGCGGGACAGCAGCCTTGTTAGGCTGGGCATGTTTGGCCGGCATGCTGGTGCACCTCTCACAGCCCAAGTGCCCGGTTTGTGCCATGCCCGACCAAGCTGGGTTAGGGGCTGACCGACTTGAGTCCGGGTGTTACGACCCGCATATTTATCAAAAAATATGGTTCGGGCACGTGAGCGAAACAATTGCACTTGGTACGTCGCACATGACGTTACCCTAAGCGGTGACGGCATGTGCCTCGCATGAGGTTACTTGGAGGCTAAGTCAGGTCACTTTATACAAAGTATAGCTCCAGACCTAAGAGGTACAACTATCTACTAAGAGCTCTGTACTTTCACTCCCCCTTCAAAGACTTACTTAACCGTCGGAGTGCCTCTCTAGTTATCTCCGGTTGGTAAGGCACTAGTGGTGGTTCCCTGCCTTGCAGGTCCGGTGAGAAGGCAGAGCTTGATTCCAAATCCAAACTTGAGGTCCATTTGAGAGAGATCAGATCAAACACCCAGGGTCGGCCCTGAGATTCTCGAGGCCTAAAACAAACTTGTAAATTTGGGCCCTATGTTTTCTTTTTAAAAAAAATAAAAATAAAACTAACATCAAAATGATAGTTACTTGGTACTATATATACATAGGGTCTGCTTCACATCCGAACTTTTAATTTCCGCACCTCATGATCCAAATTTTTTTTGACGATCCGATCCGTCCAATGTGTTCAGAAGGTGTTTTCAAGGGTCCTCGCGGAAAATCTTCAAAAAAAAATACCGGGAAGGTCTTGATCCAAGCAGTTTTCGCAAAAAATATATATTTACATTTTTTTGCGAAAACTGCTTGGATCAAGCCCTTCCCGGTATTTGTTTTAGAAGATTTCCCGTGTGGACGCTTGAAAACACCTTCTGAACACATTGGACGTATCGGATTTTCCAAAAATAATTTGCAACACAAAAAAACCCAATTTTTTCTTATTTCCGGGAGGTGTGGATAAGAAGATTTATGTATATGTATATGTATATATATATAGAGTCCGGTTCTAGTCCGGGAGTCCCGGATCCGGGACTCCACTTCCCGATATTTTTTTGACGATCCGATCGTCCAATGTGTTCGAGAATGTGTTTTCCAAGGTCCACGCGAAAATCTTCAAAAAAATACCGGAAGGGCTTGATCCAATTTTAAAAAAACTTTATATTTACAGTTTTTGCGAAAAACTACTTGGATCAAGCCCTTCCCGGTATTTTTTTTTGAAGATTTCCCGCGTGGACCTTGGAAAACACCTTTTGAACACATTGGACGGCTCGGATTTCCCCAAAACAATTTTTAAAAGCATCAAAACACCGAAAGGGCTTCAATCCGGGAAATCCGGGATCCTTGACAGGATCGCCGGTGTATATATATATATAGGAAGCCCTTCCAATAAGGGTCCCTTATCTAAGTTACCATGCGGACCTCACGTTTCCGAGCCAAATTTTGACGATCCGAACCGTTCAATGTTTTTAAAATGCATTTTTAAGGGCCCCCGCGAAGATTCGTCCAAAATAAATACCCGGAAGGGCTTGATCCACACAGTTTTTGTTAAAAACGCTATATATAGCGTTTTTAACAAAACTCGTGGATCAAGCCCTTCCGGTATTTTTTTGAAGATTTTCCGCGTGGACCTTGGAAAATGCATTTTAAAAACATTGAGCGGTTCGGATCGTCAAAATTTGGTCCGGAAACACAAAAAAAAGGGCAGGTCCGCACGGTTTTCTTCAATAAGGGACCCTTATTGGAAGTTAATCCTATATATATATATATATATAGAAAGCCGATCTACTAAGGACTCCCTCAAACAAAATTTGATGCGGACCAAGCCATTTTTCGACTTTCCGGATCAAATTTTGACGATCCGAACTGCTCAATGTTTTTAAAATGCATTTTCCAAGGTCTACGCGGAAAATCTTCAAAAAAAAATACCCGGAAGGGCTTGATCCAATCAATTTTTGTTAAAAACGCTATATATATAGATGCCAAGTCCCAACTCAATATTCTGGATGCTTTCTATAGACATTTTTTGGTTTTTGTTATTTGTTCGTTTTGCATTGATGTTGGTTTCAAGGAAGTACACTTACCGGTAGGCACATTGTAACCGTTTTGCCTAAGCAGTCGAAAGCGAGTAGAAACCTCATGAAGATCATGTTGAGGATAAAGACCCATGCTGCAATTCACATATTGGCTATGTAAAACAGCTCCAATCTCCTCTTCGAAATGGTAGTCGATGCCTAGGCGTTGGAGAGCATCAATCATGACCAGACCTTCAAATGGGTCTTCTCCTACTTCTCTTAACACATTCCTAGTTTCCTTCAATTGTTCTTCATGCTTCATGGAAAAATCCTCCTGCATTCTACCAAATTTTGTCAGATCTAAGATATCAAGAACTCAAGGGAAGGCATATTCATTGAGATATCTACAATGGAAGAAAAGAAACACTTAACCGTGGATCTGGAGTATCCAATACGATAGGTTTTGTGGTTTGATGGGTTAGAGATTAATGTATGGTCCTGAGCAATGCTCCATTTGTTGGTGGTAGGCATAGATGATGCAGCATGGGTCGGGCTAGTCCTTCCGATTCGTTGGTAGAGGTTTAGAGAAGCCGGAGGAAGGGAAGAAGTCGATAAGCGATGAAAGATTGCCATGACACAAGGACTATTAACCAAGTTAATCATAGAAAGTCTTTCTTTTTTTATGGTTTTCCTTGTCAGGGAGAGAAGACGATTGATCCAACCCAATAATTATTGAACACCCAACCCAAAATGTTTGGACACACAATTCGAAAATATTTGAAAACCCAACTCAAAAAAGAATCCTACAAAAATTTGAACACCAACCGAATTGAAGCCCATATTTAAATCAAAAGAAAATAGAAGAAAAAGACAAAAGATAACAAATACGGGAAATCTATTCACTTTTAGGGTGTGTTTGGAACTTAAGAAAAGTGAGAGAAAAGAAAAGAAAGTTAAAATTTTTCCCTCCTCTTGTTTGGTTTGGAGAGAAAGAAGAGAGAGAATAAAAAAATCTAAGTATTATGAATAGTGAAATTTTCCTTCCACTTTTCTCTTATTTTCCTCTCATATTATTTTCTTCTTTTCTTTCTCTTCCACATGTTCCAAACAAACCCCTAGCCTTTCCGTATTTGCTATTCCAATTCTTATTATCTTGAAGAGGCAAACAGGAGAACAAGTGAACAACTCTCCAGACACAGTTCGAAAGAAGTTTTTCGGTAATAAAATACATAAAGAGCAATCTACGTAGTCGAATAGGTGGTCAGTAGATGAATGTTTGCTTGGTTATTTGTATTGAGAGTGATGTATTTGATACCGTTGATAATGAGACTATTATGTAACGGTTTCAAAATATGAAAACTCGTCGAAGGCAATTGTAATATCCTAAATACTTTGTTGTTTTTTGGGTGGCATTGTGCCAATGTTCATATTAATAGATTTTTTTGCTTATGTGTACTTAGGGTTTCTAAAGGTAGTCGAAATTCTGAACACCCTTTGAGAATTTCCGGAGCCGCAATTGTTGAGAAGAGAGCCAAACGTGAGAAACGATGGGGGGTCCAAAGGTGGCTTTGGCTCTATGCAAGAATATATGTGTGGTGGAAAATCACTCAGAGCCTAGAGCGTACTGATGATGCAGGGAACATGTTTCCATCAATATGGGAGGGTACAAACGTGGCTTGGCTGTATGTAAGAATATGTGTGGTGGAGCTTATTTCTCAGTGCCGTAGGAGTGAAACAAATTGACGCAGCAATTCACGAGAGACTAGTTAGTGTATTAGTCTAAACAAAGAAAATTACTCGAATTCACGGGTTGTTCTTGAATCCACGAGAGAGTGAGAGAAAATCTCAGAATTGTATTTAAATGAATAAAAGTTGCTGAATAATAGAGATTACAAAGCCTTTTACAGGGAAACCCTAGCAAATACTACTAAAAAATAAAATATTTTGAAAATTAGGGAAACTCCCAAAATTTAAAACTAGAAAGAAAAATAAGATATTCCCAATTGGAATCAAGTTAAACGGAATTATACGCTAAAAGTACTTTGTAATCTAATTATTTCCTAATATTGCAAAAATGCTAACTTGAAGGCTTAAACGAAGGAATTTAGCCAAAATTCACCAATAGATCACGACTTTAGGGTGGTGAGTCTTGACCGCAACGCGATTCTGCTTCAACCCATCGAGTTTGGGTTGATTTCGGGCTCATCGATAAATTGCTGAATTTGATAGTTTTCAATTAATAGAGTTTTGTGGGCCGGTCCTATAAACAGGTGTTATAGCTTGTAAGGTCCGGAACAAATAATGCGCATAGTTCACTAGGTCCTGGATATAAGTTTTACACTTTTTCTTTCGAAATTACCCCCATTCTGAAAATTAGAATGTACATTTTGAAAATTAGAATATACATTTTGAGTGTTAAAATGTACATTCTAAATTCTAAATATACGGTCTAAATTCTAAAATGTACATTCTAAATTTAGGGTACCCTAAACTGTAGGGTACCCTAAATTCTAAATATACTATCTAAATTCTAAAATGTACGGTCTAAATTCTAAATATACGGTCTAAATTTAGGGTACCCTACACTAAACTGTAGGGTACCCTATGAAAATGCCTAAACGGTTAGTAAAAACAAAGAATAACGACGAGAAGGATGGGCAGAAAAGTAAAATCTCCAACCATATTTGTGCTCCAGGACCTCTCCAGCAATAAATTTTAGCCCCAGGACCCGGTGGGCCAAAATTCCAAATAATAGGACCGGGCCAATAGATTTCTATTCAATTAAAAGTTGCTTGGGCATCCGGGGCTTCGACCGGTCCAATTGATCATAGAATTGACTTGTTCTACAACACAAATTGAGCCGCTACTTGTTCTACACCACAAATCGATGCAGGAAACTCAGATTGCGATGCTTCCACTCTCCCCAGCTACGAGAAATATTCATGCCCATAGTTTTGGGGATACGAAAGTGAATGTCTCAAAATAAATCAGTTGTGTTCATGCTTAATATTTTACTCCACTGCCGGCGAAGAGTTCTCTCAGTTACTTGATGATGTCTTAATTTCAGAACTTTGTCTGTGAAAATTACAAAGGAGAAGAAACGAAAGCTCCGGTTCGTTGGGTGGGCATCAGGAAAAGCCTTTAGAGCATCTCCAACCGTATCTTTATATCTTTAAAATGAAGAATTATCTCACTCTAACCAAGCTTCATTTGGATTCTTCATTTTAAAGAACCATATTTGATTCTTCATATTTCAGTAATCACCCAAGAAAATGAAAACAGTCTTCATTTCATTTATGTACTTTAAAATGCGTTTCACTAAAGATATTACAATTGGATTTTATAAAAATTAGTGCTCTTTGGAAGGAGAAAATTTTGTGTGCCAGATTGACACCGTCACGTGGCACTTGTCGGCACATCAGAGCTGTCCAAATGTGTTTTGGACGGTCCAAATTTATTGGGGTAAATTTGCCCCCAAAATTTAAAAAAACAATGACATCCTTAAATCTGGGCATATTTTTTGGATGGCTTGGATACACCAATGGGTACCACGATGCAGTACCCGTTCGGCATGCAAGTTTTCTGTTTGGAAGGTATTCGTGACACCTTCAAAATAAGACCACTTGTCAAAATATTTTGGTAAATTTAGAAATTTGAAAATTTGAATTTTGGAGGGAAAGTTGAGTTTGGAGACAAATTGCATGAAAATTTGAAAAGTAAAGATAGAAATGTAGAATTGTGATTCGAGAGTGTTAAATAGGGACATTCTTCGATATTCAATTGCACTTTATAAATAGGGACATTCTGCCACTTACACGCATGTAGTGAGCTCACTCACTATAGAGCTCCCGGTTCTCTTAAATTAAGTGGTTGCAAGTGGTGACTAGCTTGCAGTAAAACTTTTGGATGCCCCACAATGAACCTCGCAATCGAGTCTCATTTTCCTTCCCTATGTAGATTATTAATGACAAATGACAAAAAATAATAAAATTAAGGACTGACATCTTTTTTTTGTTTTTAAAAAAAAAAAAGAAAGTGGCTGGAAACGATCTCGGTTGGTGATTCTCTGTATGGACACAATCTTAATTGCAATCCGTTACTTATCCATCTGTCGTCGACATAGGTAGCTGAATTCAAGGGGACAAATTCGCACATTTATTGTCAGCATTCGCAAGAAATAGGTGGGCAAGACTTATTAAGAAATGTAGGTGGTCAGCAATCTGCCTTCCAAGGATGGAGCCAGGGGGGGCTAGTAGGGGCAGTCGCCCCCCCTACGTCTTAAAAAATTTGTAGTATTACATTGAAAAAATATATATTTATCATCAAACTATATAGTCCCGCCCCCCCTCCGTTTTTCGTTAAAAAAATAATTGTAACAGCTTTAATATTTATCAAGCTATGAAACAACTTTGTACTAAAATTGGTTTTAATGAGATTTAATTACAATTATTTTAAACAAAACAACGCCCAAAATTTATAAACCCAACTCACTTCAGGGCCGGACTCAAGGCCCAGTTCACTTTTAAAAACTAAGGCTCACTGAAATTTTGAAACCCCAAAACTCTTTAGCGTGGTCTATGGACATCAAAGTGAAGGTGAAAGGAATTGGGGACTCCCAAAACAGTTGATTCTCAATTGCAAGATTTGAACACTCGGTTTTAAGGAAGATACCATGGAGTTACTCATTCTCAGCACATCTTTAGATCCTCGCGATGGCTTCAGATCATTCAACATTGAATATACTTGCAAGCTTGCAAAAAAGTATTATCCAATGGATTTCATTGAGCAAGAAAAGTACCACTTGAGATAGAAATTGCAAAATTATAAGTTTGATGTGTCTAGACATCCAGAGTTCCAAAATATGTCAACAATTTCAAAGTTGAGTGATTGTTGGTGAAGACAAGAAAGTTCACGATATATCATCTTTTCGATAGGTTGATTCAGCTTATATTAACTTTGCATGTTTCAACGGCTACCGCCGAACGTGCATTTTCTGCTATGAAATGTGTGAAGACAAGACTTCACAATAGGACGGAGGATTATTATTTAGCAAATTTCTTGATCACTTATATTGAGAAAGATATTGTTCGAGGGTTGGACATAGACTCTATCATTGATGCTTTTAATAACAAGAAAGAGTGTCGAGCACAGTTCAAGATGTCTGATTTCAGCAAACATTAGATAGGATTAGATAGATGTTAATACCTTTTGCAATCTAAGTTGATATTAGAAACATGTTTAGTTTCATATGTATTGGTGTTATTTTATATACATACATTTTTTTTTTTGAGTTAGTAAAAGTTCATATCGTTGTCTTAATTTTAATTTTTTTTATTGTATATATCCGTCCCCCCTACGCCAAAATCCTGGCTCCGTCCCTGAGCCTTCCTTACTTGCGTACAGAAGTTTTAGGTACAGAAAATGCACAGAACGGTTCAGGAATCCACTTTTGGGTCTCACGTGAACGATCCAAGCCGTTCATTCATCTTAGAATAATTTTTCGAGGGACCCCGCGAGAAATCACCTCAATCGGACGTGCATAAGTGCTCGATCCAAAGTCCACCCCATTTCATTTAAAAAATTATTCTAATATGGGTTTACAAATTATTCTAAACCCATAAATCAAAAGTGGGTCCCCAAACCGTTCTGTTCGTTTTCTGTATCTAAAACTTCTGTCCCCTTAGTATTATCGAAACCAAAATGTGTCGCACGCCCGAGGAAAATGACAAATCGGGGAAAATATGAAGGAACAGAGAATGACAACCGAGAGCAACATTACCAAAATTAATTGATCTCAATTGACCACAGGGTCTTCGGAACGGGAAAGAGCCAATGATTTAAATATCGGCCGATACGTCGCGTGTCGGCTTATATGTTGCGGTTTTTCAAGGGACCGATACGGATATTGACCGATGTACGGTTCGATACAGGCTGCTATCGGCCGATATTTGACCGTATCAGTCCAGGGGCGGCTCCAGAAATTTTGGATAGGGTGTTCAATATTTACCTTAATTATATTAGCTCTACTAACTAATATATACTATATTAGTGCGAATAATGAGGCCAAATGAAATGAAAATGCATAAAATGTCACAAATTTTCTTGGTGAATTCTATGTTACTGGGTTAAGTATAATTAAATCGGGGATAAATACACTAATTTTAATTGTAGAAATTTGTGTGCCGAATGGGTTCACACATGTATTATTTTTTATTATGATATCAATATAATAAATACTCTCTTTTTTTTCTTGATTTTTCAAATTTTTGTCGTAAACAGTGTGCACTTGTTTTGAATTGGTGTATTAAGGATTCTATTGTGAATTACCAGGATTAATGAGTGTTCATAGTATAAATATTCAAACAAAACCCGAAATAAATTTATCACATGTAATATAAAATATAAAAGGCTTTAGAGTGTACATTGACCATCTATAAGAATTTTTTTACATAAAATTAATTTGTGGGTTGATTTGTTGAGCTAGGTGTTCAAATATTTTTTAGTAGGGTGTTCAAATATTTGTGAGTAGGGTGTTCAACAATAGTTATACTAAACTAAAACTAAATTTTTTACATGTATTTCTAAACAAAATTTTTTCTTGAGGGTGTTCAAGTGACCACCCTTTGATAAAGGTGGAGCCGCCTCTGCGTATCACCGATACCGTTACATATCCTGATACCGCGATTGAAAACTTTGGAAAAAGCCCTTGATACACGGTACCTTAGGTCTCGTTCAGTTGTCAAGAAAGGATGGGAAAACCAACTTTCCCTTAACTTTTGGGGTGTTTAATTACCAGGAAAGTAATGGGACCGACAAAAATATTTTTCCCACTAGGATTCACTTTCTCTCAAAATGCATCCTGCCAAAAGCAAGGAATTATATATGTGTCGCGGGAAAGTTTATTTCCGCCATTGCTATTATCCTTAACCCGCCAATTTTCTTTTTCTGGCGGCACTTCCAAATTTATGCAACCAACAATTACGACTACTATGGCACCTTGTGAGAAATTTGTTGTGGGTTAGCCTATATGGTCTTTTTTTTTATCATCAGCCTAGATAATATGTTTTTTGAACGTACTTGTTTTATCTTAGTTTTAGTTCTACGCTCCAGTTTCATTAGTTTCATTTGTATGGATCGAGTAATTAACCATTTAAGTAGTTAGAAGTTGAGATTTATTTTAGTTATCCTACTGATTTATCTTTCTAGTGGTTGATTACAAAGTTCTATGATGACAATTTTGATTATGTTTTGGTGATTACCTAGCTCATAAATTAATTTTTGTCCATAGCTAGTGCAAAAGCAACATTCCCACTATTTTCCTTTCTTGCCAAATGAACAAACAAATTTTGATTTTCCTGGAAAAATTATTTGTCAAGTGAACACTCACGGGAAAGTAAAATTTCCTTTCCTTTTCTTCACTTTTCTCGGGATTAATTTTCTTACGTAACATTCTTGTCAAATGAACGGAACCTTAGTATATGATTTGTTACGCATAGGGTCGGAACTCGGATGACGTTATTTCCGGAGAGAGGAATCCGAAAGGGACACAAATTGAAAACCTAGTGAAATCATTTCATGTCAAACGTAAAGTGTGCATATGACTTAAGACTCCAATCCCGAAAGTTATAACGAGATTAAAAGACTGGTTTTTATTGAAGGGAGATAATTCAATCTTTAAAGAGGATCGAACGAATTGGGCAAGGTTTACTTTTATGTTTTAAAACGTTAGGCCTTGTTCTAGTGGGTGTCTTTAGTGGTTCAAAAAGACGCCTAAAGACAGTTTGTTCCACAAGGGAAACATACATCTTCTAAAGCCAGAGGAACAAATTGACGTTTTGTTGTTATTACGTGTAATAAATTAGTAAAGTCCAAAAAGCCAGTGGAACAAGTTGCCTTTTTGTTACTAACTTAACAAGTGAAAATCCAATTTAGCTAAGTCACTTGATGTTATGGAACAACGCTGGTCCACTTCTCTCTCCCCCTCACGCCTTCTGTCTCTTATCTTTAGACCTCTGTCAACCTTGTCCCCTTCTCTTTCTCTGTCCTTACACTTGTTTGCTACAAATTTTGTTACAGTTATTTCCTGACTTATGTAAATTTTCTAAGCTTCATAGGCCGAGCTCCCTTTTGGCTTGCAATTTCATGTCAAAAACACATGTACTTGTATCCCTTTCTATAGAATTGTAATTTCTTGTCTTTATCATATACTACAGTGTCTAGGATGTGAGTGGAATCTACGTGTCTTGTAATAAATGAATGAGAATAAGAAGTTAGTCAAAGTGTTTGGCATTCAAAGACATTATTGGTGATTTCCAAAACGTGGCTTGAGCCAACTTTTAAGCCCAGTACCAACCATCGCCCCTGAATTGAAACGGCTCGAAAAGAGGGCTCAAGTTGTAGTTGTGTATTCTTCAGCAGCCTATAAATAAAATGTTTTAGGACAAAATATAATGAACTCTATACACAGCAGTTCCCAATGTACTTAGAGAGAAAACGTCGGGACTACTTTTCTATGCATGTTGGAGAGATTAAAAGATCGATTAATCAATATTCGTTCAAGTAATCTCCAAGAGGTTTACATCACATTCAATCTCTACGGTTGAGTTGCTTCTAGTGGATTTCTGGAGGGTAATCAAAAGGCTTGAGGATTCGAGGTGGTGGCAATCAAGTACGGGGTACAGTGAAAGAGGATTAATTGGCTATCGTTCTTGGGTAAATTGCGACGATTCTCCATTGTGCATTAAGATCGATTGTAATCGTACAATGTTGGTTTTTTACACATCTAGGATTTTCCACATATATTTGGTGTTCATCGTATTTTATTTTACTTCCTACTTATTGCTTGGCAACTGGTTGAGTAGGAATTAGGGGTTTTTCAACTTTCACATCCTGTAGCAACATTTTGGAAGCAGTGTTAGAGTTCCAAAACACTCAATTTTGGGAGCAGCCTTCTAGAGATGCTCTTTGGTAGATAACTGCACTCAGTAAATTCTCTATTTAGGTCTCCCACTAGAAATGTCTTGAATACATATTGGGGCAGTTTTGAGGACACAATATTCGACACAATACTAATCAGATCCTCACGCTAATAATCGGAGCTGTTCAATTTGTTCAAGTACATGTTTTTAAGAGTATCCCTAAAAAATCAACTAATTCGGATATCAGTAAGGGCTTGATCGACTTGATCATTCATTTAGTTTAGCTTCTGTCACATTGAGAGACAAATACCGATCAAACCCTTATCAATATGCGATGTTTATGGGTCCTTTGAAAAACATGTTCTAAATAAATTGAACGGCTCCGATCATTTGCCTGAAACTCCAGAGTGAATTACATTTGTTGTGTCAAATATTGTGTTCCTAAAACCACCCATATTAGCAAACTTACCCATAAAAGTGTCAAATAGGGGAGGGGCCGAACAGTTTCTATTGAGTAAAAGAATAAAAAAAAAGATCTACTTCGCTTGAATTATTATTATTATTTTTTTCCTTATTTGGGTGTAATGCCTCTCAGGCTTTTGATGGTGCTCATCACAGTGTACTGTACAAAATAGGATATGCCCAACATGGGCCATTATCCATCCATCAACTTGACAATCCTCAAGCACTAGAGCATGTTCTGCAACGACATGAACAACCTTATTCCCAGTTCTACAGAAGTTTAGACCGGCCCAACTTAGGCTTTCCTGGAACTTGCTGGGCACATAATGGTTCTAAAGGTGCTACACACTAGTATTCGTCCATTGTTAGGACATTGACTTTCTTTGGTCTCTACTCTCTGTGAAACAATTACGTGATGGGTAGATTTGATTTCATTCTCAGGGTACCGAGTTAAATGGACAGTTATCGAGGTTGTAAAATTCTGCAAGGAGACGCATAGACAAGACAATCTGAGAATCTAAACGAAGATAGGAAGATGATGTCGAACAAGAAGGTCAAGCCATTGGATCAGCTGGAGCTTATTGATGTCTCGTAAAGACAAACATTTATAAGGAACAGCTCTTGAATTTAGAGTACTAAGAAAACATGGGTTCCTGTTCAGGCCACGTAATACCAGTTCATGCATGCTTGCTGTAACAAAGCCAATGAAAAGAGATGCCTTCGAAATTTTGGAAAGCAACACATTGACATTGCACTGGTTGTCCGTGATTTTTCAGGGATAACTAGGGAAGTTCAACGGAACAGGAAGCTTCATTTAAGAGAAAAATGGTTGGTGAAATCACCTTGTGTAATGAGGAGTACAACTTTTTTCGGTGCGTTTGAACTAGGGTTGAGTATTCTCATGACTCATTGCTTGCTGGGCTGATGCCCTTGTGAAAATAAATGCTGGCTTGAAACAAGTAAATTTACCCAAATAGACGAGTGAACCACAAGAACGAGGTGATCAAGCCTCAAACAATTTTATCCTTTTAATCAGAATCCGCCACTTAATAACCATGCTATCTTCAGATAGCAAAACGCAAGAAAAACACTTTTGTGCTGTTATTGGCCAAAAAAACAAGTGACAATAACAAGTACAGATGTTTTTACTTAATATACAAGTTGCTGAAGATGAATTCTACAACACCTTTTAACCTTCCAATTAAAATATTTTTGCCGAAAAGAATTCATAACTCTGATGAACTCACCAGGACTTTTGCTGGAGTAGCACTCGAATGTATCACTATGAAGCTAAAGAATTCATCTTCTTTTCAAGCGCTTTGGCACGCCGAAGAGCATCTAGGGCCTCAGTTTGCTTTCCTGCACGTTTCAAGTTTACTGCTTTCACCTTTTCCGCTTTAATCTGTTCCTCCAGTTTCATTCTTTCCTGTCCAGAGTTTTCAACTTTATTGGCAACAGATTTTACTGGCTCTGGTTCTTCATGGCCTTGGTTCACAGCACTAGCATCATTAAATCCTATTGCTTTCAAAGCAGACAAAAGTTGAGGATCAAGAAAATCCTCTACACCACCACCAACAGCAGGGTTCACTGTACTGACTGAGGATTTACCTGAATCATTGGAACCCAATTCCTCCAACTGGGTTTCAAGCGCCTTAGCCAATTCAAACTCAGCTTCTGCTTCTTCCATTCGACCTTCTCTCCTCAACTTCATTGCAAGCCGTTTGTGGCTGAGGGATTCCTGTTGCAATTTGAAACGGTCTCGACTAGATATTGGTTTCGAACCCACATTTGACGGACTGAGCTCTTTACTTGTATTTGAAGTAGTGCTTGCAACATGACTAGAACTAGTAACAGGAAGGATTTTTTCGTCCTCCAAACTTTTCTCCAAGACCTTGGCCTTCCGAAGCTCCTCCCTAGCTTCAGCCAATTTTCCCTCTCTCTTGAACCCGACTGCCTTCCTCTTGAGAATCAAGATTTCTTGCTGAATAGAAGTCTGGTCATTCTTCTCATTCCTTACAACTGTCTCTTTTCTTTTCTCATATGTAATGTTTTCATTGCTTCCCATTTCTTCAGTAACTATATGATCGGAAACTATGGAAATACTAGCGATTTGTTGTGGTGTTTTTTCCTGCACGGTTTCTGATATTTCATCTCCTCCAACCGTAATCTTATGGGAAGAACTTGTAGTCTCACTTTCCACAGGGTTAATAATTTCATGCTGCACTACTTTCTTCGGCAATTCCATCTCTTCCAATTGGGCTTCTAATGCTTTTGCCATTTCCAGCACTTCCTCCGCCCCATCACTATCCCCTTGGCGTCGAAAAGCAAGTGCCTTTCTTTTCAACCCTAAGAGTTCCCTCTGGATTTCACTTTTACTTCTTCTAGATGCTCCAATATGAATAGAGCTGGCAGCAGCTTGTTTAGCAGGTTTGGATGCAATTCCAACATTATTGTCATCTTCTTCATTCCAACCCAAATTACTTAAAAGTGAAAGATATGTTGGATCATTCAAGTCCTGATCTGTCACATCCCCGTCTACAACATCTCCAACGTCCGGAACTGTAAAATTATCAGCATTTTTGTTGCTAACATCCACCAGTGGGGCCTTCATGTTTGACGCATTATCCATCTCTTCAAGCTGCTGCTCGAGAACCTTCCCTTTCTTCAATTCTTCGTCCGCCTCATCCGATTTACCTTCTCTTCTCAAAGCAAGAGCCCTCTTTTTCAAGGCGAGAAGCTCTTTCTGAACCATTAGCCTACTCTTTGGTGCCAATTTTGGCTTTGACACTTTTTCAGCCGATTGGGCAGCTGAACCCTTCTCACGTATTGAAGGATTATAGGGCACTGAGTCATTTCCGTTGTGAACATAGTTGTCAAGGTCTTTTTCAAGTACTTTAGCCTTCTTTAGTAGCTCCAGTGCCCCCACATTATTACCTGCCCTTTTCTGATTAAGAGCTTCCTTTTTCAAAGAAAGAATTTCATTCGACAACGTTTCCTCATCAGTAGGGACAAACGGGGGCTCCATATCCTCAACATGTTCAGCTTCAGCAGTCCAACCTAACGATTTCAAAGCAGCGTCCATTTCCGGGTCATACATATCATCATCAGTCACCTCAAAATTGCTATCTGCACCCAACTCATCAGGGTTGCTCAATAACTGAGCCAAATCAAAACCAGCATCTTCTTTATGGGGAACAGAAAAGGTATCTTGTTTATCACTGTCCATACTACGAATCAAAGCGGAAAGCTCGTCGTCCGAATCTTCAGCCTCAGCCAAGAATTCCTCTTCCTCAAGCTTCTGTTCAAGAACTTTAGCTTTTTTTAATTCTTCCTTTGCTTCACCAAGTTTCCCTTCACGCTTCAACATGAGAGCCTTTTTCTTAAGAGCAAGGACCTGGGACTTGTCGATTCCACGACTTCCCGTTTCAGTATTCCTTTTTTGAGAGACTTCTCTTAGAAGAGTAGAAAGTTCACCTTCCAAACTCATTGTTGCTGGTTTCTTATCTGAATCATGAAGATCCATGTCAGACCAACCCAATTCTCTGAGTTCAGAAGCAAGATTGTCCTTTCCTTTATCTTTTTCAGGAGAGATTTTGCTTTTTCTTCCAGAATTCGAATTCTCCTCAGTAATTTTCTGGATTTCAGTTGTGCTGCTTGAAGACAAAGCTCTTTTACGATTTTTCCTTACCAATAATTCCAAAGCCACAGCCTGCCGCTCAAGTTCTTTCCCCCTTTTAAAGGTTCTCAAGGCTTCTTCGGACTTTCCTTCCCCTTTCAGAATTTTATACTTCTTTTTTTCATCCAGAGCTTGTTGACGCAACTCTTCAGGACTGGACTCCTCAAGAGAGAGATTTCCAGGTGTTTCTTCTTCCTCATCAATAGTGGTGACTTCTTGGATGTTTGAACATGATGCACTAGCGGTATCCCTTTGGAGTCTGGAATCCATGTTAGTGGTGGAAAGCTCTCTTGAAGAGACCGAAACCTTTTTGTCACTACCCAAAATCTGGTTTATAACGTCAACCTCATTTGTAGATGTCGGTTTTGAAACACCTGCAAAATGGCTATCAACATTTAGCCAGAAGTCTGTCTTCCCATAATAAAAGTACCTATATTTTCCGTTTTCCTTTATGCCAGTGAAGATTCAGATAAAAATAATGCTCTAACGGATACACAGAAAAGGATGAGATTTTCCAACTATTGAACTACATATTAGACATGTTGAAACTTCAGAAAAGAAAAAGTCCTGATTGACATATGTTAGGACTCAGCATAATAAGATGTTACCGTAATGTTGGTCATACATGAAGTCGCGTATATGCAGTAATATAGCTATAAATACCCTAAGTAAATGTAGTTAGAGCTCTGATCCCTCCAAACCCTCAATCCTAATTTCTCAAAGTTCTAATGTTTTCAATTGCTAAAATCCTTTGTCTTGAATTTGAATTTCAAATAACCCTGATTGTTATGTGATGGGTGGATGTGATTAACTGTCAAAAACCACCTGTACTTATAAACAAAGAAAAAAACAAAAAAAACTGTTGCAAATCTCCCACTTGCAGACGTCCTTCATGGTTTACTAAATCCATATCAAGTTTTCAACTCACTGGCGCTACATCAAGAGAGTAAGTTTGGGGTCGATCTTTCATTTACTTCCTTGATTAATAACTTTGTGTCTGTTCGATGCATGGAAATGAAAAAAAAAAAAAAACACCAATGTAAACTTTTTGTCCCCCTATTGTCCTGTACATCGAACGGGCACAACGTTTGTTAGTCTGCAAGCAGAAGTATCCATGAATCAAACACATATCCACAACATGAGTTGCTTATCTCACAAAATCTCAGAAACTTCTTTACTGCTTATTATTTGACACAACTATTACCGCAAGCAGATAGACTTGTAAGCATTTGACAGGATCCACCTAAGGCTAAGCGCAACCCCACCACCTATCCTCTTCCTTCTCCTGAGAATATGCTAGCGCGAGAGAGAGAGAGAGAGAGAGAGAGAGAGAGAGAGAGAGAGAGAGAGATTTGGAAAAAAGGTGTAAAAGCTATTCTACTGCATTGGTTGACATTGATGCAGGGTTCACCTGATTCTAGTGATGTGATTTTGTTTGAAACTGGTGAAAAGAGAATGAATGTAAGAAACAACTAAAAGTGGATGATTACTAGGGTGTGTGGAAGCCCTGTGTTAATTGTGCATATGCATATGCATTTGTAGATAATAATGAAAACTATCACAGGAAAGGATAAAGAATGGACAACTGTGGATGCTAGGTGTATGCTATGCTCTCAGCATGATAAGTACTTGCAGCAATTGTTCCTTCATTGTGATTTCTCTAGTGTCATTTGGAGGAATGAATTGAGGAGATTCAGAACCCACAGGAGTCCTGATGTACCTTGGTCGGAGGTTCCAACAAGTACAATCTATATGGACCCGACTATCATGTATGAAGGCCACGAATAAGATTTGGGACTGATTCTTGCAGAATCTAGCAACCAAGGTTCAAAATCCATGAGCTATGGGACTCAAAAACGAATCCCTAAAAGGCAGCATAATAAGGCTACAACAAAACACTCAAAATCTAGAATTCATTCCTTGAAAAGAACTCCCTTAAAACTAGTATTATAGACCTATATACAGATGTCCCAAGGAGGCTACTTCACAATGAAGTACCTAGACTTACACAAGACAAAATAGTTCCAGCCATTACTTGTTATAAAAATGGCTGCTGGTTGCAGCTGAAACACCCCACACACCACAGAAACTTGGTAAGCATCTTCTAAGAACACACTTGCCGAATACTTAACTTACTACTAAGGAAACTAACAAAAAACACCCAATAATAAATCTTAAGTTCGAAAACAGGAAAATATCCTACTAGACCATATAAATGGAAAAACAAAACAGTCTCTCAAACTCTTTTCTCATAGCTCGAGTGTGTTCCCTTCGTTCTCAAGAACCGGTCTTTTGTCTTGACTGCATCAAGTTCAGGGAATTGGAATATGGAACTTCAATGGGTCATTGCCTATTGGGTTTTCCTTCAAGTCCAATAAGTACAGGCTATCTTTCGCTGCAGCTCTTTATCAAGATTGGCTGGAAAGGAATGTAAAAGTCTATGGTAAAGGTGCTACAGATGCTGAGGTTACCTCTGCAGTCCATTCTAATTTCAGGCTAGAATTAGTTCTTGGCATAATTTCCCTAAGAACTTAGAAAATGTTGGCTTTGTAATCAACAGAATGTTTCTCCTAGGATCTTAGGAGTAGGTGGTGTGTAAATAAAGCTGTATAGAAGTTGTAGATAGCTGGTAGTTTTGTTTCTCCAGTTTTCTGTTTGGTGTGGGGCGGATGTTTTGCCCTTGCCTAGCACTCTTGTTGTTGTGTTGTTTGGGTATAAAATGATGCATTTAACAACAATAACAAAACAAAACAAAAAAGGATAAGTGTCCACGTAATTGGAGTAAGTTTTGATTCAGTTAAGGAAGAACGTGGCGAATGACTATACAATTTAAGATATTATGTAGATGATTTGGAAACTTTCGGTGGGAGGGGTCAGGGGTGTTACATCTCACACTAATTTGTTATGTAAAAGAGGTGGTATAGCAATCACTGAGCTGGGCTGTTACAAAACCCAAGAAGTTCCAAAAAGCACAGCTTATGAAGAAACTTGTAGAGAAGCTCAGCCATCCAAAAAAGGGCGTAGCAATGGGTGTCAAGATAATTCAAAAATAAAAGCATAAACTGCATAATGCAAATTAGAGAAGCAGTTAGACTGCCGCCAAATAGCAAATGAGTGAACAAGTTAACAGACCATGTGCTTTTTGGAGTTCAGCAGACCAATGCACCATGTGACAAAAGTCACAAAATAGATATAGAAAAAATAAATATAGGTCAGAACCCCATTGGCTAAGACCTTGACAAAAACAAATAAGTGTACCTCTACCAGTTCGGTTCTTGTATCCATGTCGAATTTCAAATCGTGCTGCCTCTTCAAGTTTTTTACAGGGTTCACAAATACGCACTGCAGAATCACCTTGTCCACGTAAGACCATTCTTTGCTGGGTACAGCTATTGCAAAACAAGCCACCACACCTACGACAGTGATGCTAAAAATCACAAAACATGAGTAAGAAAACTAAACGCAATCATCGGAAGAATATAAACTCCGGTCTTGAAGCAAAATATAAGCAGAAACTAAATGAGTAAAAAGCAATTAAAATGCCTCCTTTGTTATATCTACGCGATGGCATTTATGAAGAAGCATGGTTATGGACATGGGACACAGATAAAACATGACACGGACACACGGATACGTTATTCCTCCACAATCTAGGACACAGACAAGTTATACATCTATATTCACATATGCACAATTATATTGTCATGTATAGATATCACCACAAGTATGTACAAGTGATGAAGAATCTAGATTGACCTGGGACTCAAGAATCTCCTACAAAATAGGGCATGGGTACGGTTAGGAATCCTCAAGAAATCTTTATAAGAATTGTTTTTCTTCCAACTTTGCATATCGAACTATATCTCCAATTACAAAATCTTTGATTAGCCATGTTAGCAAGTGTCCAAGAAGTGCCGATCACATTTATTTCCTATTCATTGACATCAAAGAAGTGTTGGACACGTTGCAATAAGAGTGTCGGACACGTTGCAATAAGAGTGTCGGACACGTGTCCGAGCTAAGATTTTTATTTCCTAATTATGGACATGACTAAAAGCGTATTAGATATGTGTACGAAAGTGTCCAAGGAGTGTCGGCACGCCACCTTCTTGTAAGTAGTCGTGCTTCTTAGGATACAACTATGCCAATAGCTGTCCACATTCAGCTAGGAAAGATCATGGAAAGTATGGACCACAGAGCCCCTAGAGGTGGCCCCCACCCACCCCAACAAGACCAAGTCCCAGCCAGCCCAAAATACTAAGTAAAACACCAAAACTATTCCAAATCATGATCGGAAAGTACAGATACGTGAAATGTAGAACTAGATTATAGCATCCCCCTAGTCCCACATCGGTGTGTTGAAAGAAAATGGAATAGTATATAAGCAACCCCGAGCAACTTTTGTATAACTTGACGTTAACCTTTTGAGCCACATGGTTAGGCTAAGAGTTCGCACAGAGTTAGCACGTCAGCTAGGGCAAGTCATTACAGGTGGTATCAGATCACAACTCTGATTTACATGGTGCGGGCCACCTCTAGAATCTGCATGAGTCATCTCTTGAATTCCGGAGTTCGAGCAAAGTGTTCTGCAGAACTAAGTACTACACTATGGCCATCGGGGGAAGGTTGTTGGGTCAATGCAACGGGGAAGTTGAGGCACAAAGGTGGGGAGATTGTAGCATCTCCCTAGTCCCACATTGGTGGGTTGAAAGAAAATGGAATAGTATATAACCAACCCCGAGCAGCTACTGTATAACTTGAGCTTAACTTTTTGATCCACGTGGTTAGGCTAAGAGTTGGAAGGTGAGCTGGGGCGGGTCGTTACATACACCTAGTGCACAAGGCTCCACTTACGATCGGGTAAGTGAGAGATACTCAGGGACCCTCCACCAAAAACACCAGGAGAAAGGTGGTAATGCTACCTCTTAAAGAAATATGCATGTGTATTCATGCACTCACAAGATTCACCAGCATTTATGCATATAGATAGAGAGTAGCGTTTATGGATATAGATAGAGAGTAGCAGCGGCCGAATAGGGTACCAAATAGTTGAAGGCAAATATTTTTAGGCTATATACTATAGCTATGGTCTTCCAAGGCCAAGGGAAAAGATGATCTTCTCAGAACCCCAACGAAAACACCATGGTTCTCCAAAAGTCTAGAGAACAAAAGTAACCTAACCCGAAGGACCGTACAAAAAGATACGCTATTAGATAATGGCCATCATAAAAAAAACTTCAAAATCCAGCAAGAAAGGTTCACTTCTTCACCACAGGTCTCGTCAGGGTTGGCTGGTTAGGCCACCCCTAGGAAGAGAGAGAGAGAGAACAAAACACATTTTTAAGAGATGGCAACATGGCGGAAGTACAGATATTTACAGATTCTGGATAACAACGCCAAACAGTTCACAAAAATTCATGTAGTGCACAAAATTTTCAACTTGATACACCCAAAGTGGATACATAATATAACAGATGAAGTAAGATCCTTTCAGAAAACTTGTGGTTCCAATGAACAACACACGTAAAACCCAAAACAAACAAATTCTGATATATGTGTCTGATAGACATCAATCTACGAAATAAAAGTATATACTTTGCTCAAGACAAATCAATATCACCAGTATAACCTAATTACGGTCACCAGTTCCACAAATTTAGAACGGACGAACATCAAAATTAGAAATTCGCTGCAATATTATATCTGACAGTAATCTACACAATAAAACAACATAAAGAGCAACCAAATTATGATCAGAAGTTGCAAAAATCGAACACCCAGCGACCCGATTCTTGAGAAATAATCATAAGGGTAAAGCACGTCTAACAAATTAGAGAGAGAGAAAGAGAGAGACCTTGCGATTGATGAAAGTAAACTGCGAGGAACAGCCTTGACAATGGGAAGCATCGACCACCCAATTGCTCCCTCTCATAGCAGGCTTCGGTGGTAATCCGATCTTCTCCAACATGTTGAGAAGAGTTTATTGAAAGAGCGGGATTTTGTTAGAAGATCGAAAGGAGTGGCCTTTATTAATAAAGCTTTGCAGTCGTCGGTCGGTCGGTCGATCGGTCTTTGGGTTTTTTCCTGTGTTTACTTGTGTGAAGTTTCAGGAGGAGATCATGAAAAAAAAAAACAAAGCAGAAAATCTTGAGGTCGATGATGGCGATACGAATTGACTTCTAGTTTTGATTTTTTTAAATGTCTTCAAGAATATAAAATTAATGAGTTAATTTTATCAAATTTTGATAAAATTCATTGGAGAACTTTGCTTTGAACTACAATACCCTTCAATATGTGTAATGGGTTGGGGGTTGGATTGGGCTACTCTTGTCTTTTTAGCCCATTTCATGGGTAAAGGTAAACCCAATGGAGTAGTTTTTTAGCCAACAAAATGGGACTATTCTCGTCTTTTTAGCCCATTTAAAGGTAAAACCAATGGAGTAGTTTTTAACCAACAGTTATTGGGAGTCTTGGGACACCTATACATAAAAGAATGTTGGTGGCGTCTCACATTTTCGGCCTTTTTTTGTCGATTTTACCCATAGTTTTCTCTTAGTGTTGGTCTTTGATTGGAGGGCAGAAAGGTCTTTTGGGCTCCAAGAAATTTTAAACGGATTTGATTTCTTTTGCGCATATGCTTCATGTATTTTTTTCAAGGTCCATGCGCTTTGATTTTTCGCCTACGTGCATTGAATTTGCTTGGATTAACCATATGATGACTTAGACTAACTATATGTCAAGCTCTTTCAATTGTCATAAGCCACAATTTTAACTATAGTCTTAGTCTTGCTCGTGACTCTCGCCACTTGGGTGGCACAAGGGCTAAGACATTGTGCTAGCTATGAAGTTATAGGCTTACTAGAATGAGGCATTTTTGTAAATTTAATGTCGTGGCATTGTCGTAAATATTAAGAACTCGGTCGTGGAGAGGTGTGAGTACTTTTGTGACATTTTTCTAACGTACTAGAGGTTCGTTAGTAATCCATAGCAACTGATAATACGTGATTAAGAGATTAATTTTATTTTCTTTGGGCCATTATGCTCATCGACTAAAATGATGTTTCTTCTTGTCACTTGAGCAAATACACTACCAGCTTCCCTAGTGTCAGTCCATGAAGTGTGCTACCCTGTGACAACTAAGGGGGCGGGCATTGGGCATCCGAATGTCTAAGAGGGTTGGGGAGCCCCATGGATGGTACACCTATGCATGTGTTGCTGGTACTGTGTGGTCTTTGTTAATGTTGTTGGCTATTTCCGGGATTTGTTAACCTTTTGATCATGTAATTTGTTCCAAGGGGTTTGGGGAGGTTTATCTTTTTGGTATGTGTCTAGATAATCCACCATTTGATTGAAGCTTTTGATGATCCTCTCTTGCTCGTGTCTCAACTCTATTACGGATCAATGAAAGGTATAAAGCTTAATTTTGCATTGTCATCTCTTCATTTAGATTAGGATCTTAATCTATTTTTGTTGAATGATTTTTTTATTTCAAAGTCTTTTTAATATGGCTGTGAGAGAATAAAATTTTTTCTATGGGATGCGTTCTTTTTAAATGCTTTAAAATTCCGTTGCGCCAGTTAGCGCTTTTAGTGAGTTTACTGGCACAGTACTAGCGCAACGCGTTTTTCTCCTGTGCGTGTCATTCTCTCATTGGTCCAGCTTAGGGTTAGGTTCTTTGCACTATAAAAGCATCATTATCTTCCCTTTTGGTGCAAAATGGACCTTCTTGCATCACCGGAAAAACAACGAGAGAAAAAAATTTCGCATCTCGTGTGGTGTTCTTGACGCCAAATTGATGATCTAACTTTGGTTTGATCATTTTTATCACAATCTAGTGATATACTTCGATTATCATGTGTATTCTCTAGATTGATTCTTCTACTACAAAACCCTTTTGCATCATCGATTTTCGAGAGAGAAAAATGATTTTTCATATCACTCTTTGATGCATAAACGATGATCTAAACCTTGTTTGATCATTTTTACTTGTCAACTGGAGCTATGCTTTTGTTCACCATGCATATGCCCTAGACTGATTCTTTTACCACAAAAACCTTCATCAAAATCATGTTCTTCATGTTATGTTCATTGCCTTTGCTCCTACATGAGCCTAAGCTGCCGGTGCCGATTGGTTTCGGAGATCAAGACGAAATTGCTTGAGGAGGTCACAGAATCAAAGAGGAAGTACTGGGTACTACATCAAGGGTTGGATTTAGGTGTCACTTGGAGCTTGTGGGTAATTCCTAAATTGAGAAACTCTTGTAATCCTTTTGGTTTGTGATATAAAATCGTAGGATTAGGCCGTGGTTTTATGCTTAGGGTATTAGACCCTAAGTAGTTTCCACGTATCTCTTGTGTTTTGTCTCGTTTATCTATTTTCGGATTATATTGAGCTTGTTGAACTGTTGAAGATGAAATGACTTATGGGTGACTGATATCTCTTGTCATGCTCAAATTTTAATTTAGAGTCCTATTCACCCCCCCTCTAGGACTGCTAGTTGCTGTTAATTAGTTTCATTTGGTATCAGAGCGAGGTTGCTCTTTGTTGGTTTTACTACCCGAGTTTGATCCTGTTTTTGTTCAATGGAAAGAGTTATAGACAGTTCATCTCGTTCTCCGTACTTTGATGGTACCGACTACTCACACTGGAAATCCAAAATGGAGATGCATCTCATCTCTCTTGGAATTAGAGTTTGGCGTTCTGTTTTGTACGGTTATCAATTACCCACCATTGAAGACCCTGAAACTAAGGAAGTTAGGAACAAGCTTGAGGCCGAATGGAATCCAAGAGACATCGAATGTTGTGAGTTCAATGCTCGTGCCCTACGTGCAATACATGGGGCACTTAGTAAATCTGAATTTAGCCGTATTTCCTCGTGTACCACAGCCAAGGATGCTTGGGAAGTCCTTAAAACTTCTCACGAAGGTATCGAAACGGTTAGAGTCTCAAAGCTTCAAATTTGTACCTCTAAGTTTGAGAGTCTAAGAATGCTAAAAGAAGAATCCTTCGATGACTTTATAATTCGGCTTACTGACATTGTCAATACGTTTCACGGTCTAGGCGAACCTTTGTCTAATCTTAAAATTTGTCGTAAAATTCTTAGGTCTTTACCTATAAGATTTAGGTCTAAGGTTAATTCTATAGAAGAACGTCCTGATGTTGATGATTTAACTTTCGCCGAACTTGTTGGAAAGCTTCAAGTCTATGAACTAAATCACTTGTCTGACCACGAAGCTTCTAAGACCTCTACTAAGCAAAACAAAGGCATAGCCCTTAAATCCATCCTAGAAAAAGAGGAATCATCCGAGTCTTGTGATCTTGAGGAAGAAATAGATGACGAGGAGTTGGACATGTTCGCTAGGAAGTTTGGGAGGTTTCTTGCTCTTAAGAAGGATAGTAATCTAGGAAAAAGTTCCAAATTCAATCCTAGTAATAAGAAACCAAACTTTGATAAGTCTAAGAAGCCACAAGGAATTCAATGCTTTGAGTGTCATGGTTTTGGCCATGTCCAATCCGAATGTGCCAACACCCTTAAGAAAAAGTTGAAGAAGAGTTTCAAAGTCACATGGGATGATAGTGATGAAGATGGTAGTGATAGTGATAACCAAGATAGTGGTGAGGGAAATATGAATGTCTCCGTGCTTGTTGCCTCCGTTGATCGTCCCTTGTCTCCTATATCTCCTTTGATACCTATGTCTGCTAGTACCAAGAATAGTGATAAGTCTAGTATGAGTTCTAAGAGTGCTAGTGACGATGAGCTAGGAGAAAATGAAGAAGTAGAAGATATCCATGACGCTTTTAATCTTATGTATCTAGAGTGCGTCTCTCTTAAAAAGAAAAAGAAAGAAATGGAGAAAACTATTAAGAAGGTTGAAAATGAGAGGGTTATCCTTAGAGCCGACTTAGAGTCTTCCACTTTAGAGCTTGAAAAGCAAAAGGAGTACAATGCTAAGTTAGCCGATAAGTTTGCCATTGTAGAAAAGGAAAGATTAGAAGGGTTGACGGAGATTGAGAAAGCTAAGTCTAGGATAAGTGATCTAGAGAGGGATCTTAATGAGGCTAGTGAGGCTATCAAAAGAAACGATTGTGGAGCAAATAGGATTGCCGAAATGACTCACACCTTTAGAGACAAACATGGTCTAGGGTTTGTAGATCCTCCTTCCCTCCATCCTTCAACTAGTAAACCTAGTGAGAAAATCAACTTTGTGAAAGCCAAAACGGTAGTGAGCCCTCCTTCTCCTAGCAAGCCTAAAATTGTAAAAAACGAACCTCCTAAGAAAAGAATCATCACTTGCCACCATTGTGGAGTCGAGGGTCACATTCGACCTTTTTGCTATCGTCTAAGGAGAGAATTACAAAAGAAGGGGCAATCTCAGAGACCCCAAAATCTTTTCACTCCTCGTAGTGTCTCTCTTGGTCAACCCAATATGGGAATACCTGGTAATGTCACCCCTTCGCCTCCTAAGATTAGAAATGATGATTTTATTGCTCAATTGAATGATCTTGCTATGCAATCTTCTTATATTGTTAAAGAGATTAACAAGTTAACTTTGCATGCCAAGAATATGAATGGTGCTTCTAATGATTATAACAACTCTAATCAAGTTTGGAAGAAAGTTGATCATGTTCCCCTTGTTTCACAACCTCTAGATACTCTTAAGGAGTTTAGGGGTTCCACTCTTCTTGCTTGAGTTGGTTTGGGTTGCATGACACTCTTGTGTGCTTCATTTCATACATATGTCTAGAGTGAGCATGTGTGTGTCATTTTTATTTGGTCTTGTTCTTCTTGCATAGTAGGTCCATGTCATTGAGTGTGCTTGCTTGTTGGTGTGCATGTGTGCTTGATTTTTGTTTATTGTTCTTCATCTTCATGCATAAGAACAAGCTTGGGATTTTTGCTTGGCAAGCATTGAGAATTGGGGCATCCTTTAAGATTATCTAGAGGTGCATTCATGTTTATATTGTGAGCTATACTTAGTTTCATATGAATCTCATGCTCTTCTCTAAACTGTACACACTCTTGTTGGGGATTGATTCTTTTGGTGTCTAAGGGTCCTCAATTTCTATCTTGGTGGGTTTCTACTTGATTAGATTTGTGATTGACCAAATGCTTGAGTTTTACCTTTGGATGCTTTCCCCCATTGATTCTACTCTCGAGTTACCGCCTAGGGGTTAGTGTGAAAGCTTCCTTTGGTGCTTTAAAGAGTGAGATCATCTTTATTTGCTAAATTTAGTTATTAAAAAAAAAAAAAAGGAAATGAAAGAAAAAGAAAAAGAAAAATATATCATTCCTAGTCTTGGGGATTGTTGCTCAAGTGCACCCCCTTTTGTGATCTCACACCTTAGGCGAATGGCTACCTATCCATTGCACTATCTTAGGTTTGTGTGTTCCTCTTGGGTCAAGGGAATCCAAATGGGGTTTGTGCGTAAAGTTCTTAGGTCAAAGTGACTTATGGTTTGAAGTCACCCATCTATCTTGCATGAAACCTTCTCGGGATTTTTATTGACTTCCTCTTGGCACCTATAAGTTTCATGAACCAATCTCAAAGAGGTCACCCTACTCACTATGTTTGTGCAGAGCATGAATTTCACTGATCCTTTGCCATGGCTCATAATCTACGTTTTGAATGCACTACTAGCATGATTTCAGTCTTCAATGCTCTAGTGCAAGATTTTCCTGTTTCGCTCTTATGTTTGGTGATTGAAGTAACTCATATTGTATTGTGCTTGGTTAAGTGCTTGATTGTTCATATGAGGGGGAGTACCATGCATTGTTTCTTTTATACTTTATTGTTTAAGGGTCTTTTGAGTTAGGGGGAGTCTTTGGTGTTTTGTTCATGAGAGGAGAATCCTGCATGATACCTTCTTGGGTTTTAATTGACTATCTCTTTGCTTACTTTAATATTTGAGAGGATGAGATTCTAGTGGTGCATTTTGTGGTTCATGATATTTTCATCCTTTGTACTGCAAGCTCTTCATTGTTATGTCTACAAGTATCCGTTCTTGTGTGCAATAATACTCCATGATTCATGCTAGACATATGACTTTTGAAGTTATTCTTTACATGCATACTCATTTTGTGCATGTGTGTTTTTGAGTGTGCATTCATTTTAATTTGCATTGAGTAAGGGGGAGTCGTATTATGGAACATTGCTTTATAGTTTGATTTTTCTGAGTGCTTGTATGAGATAGGGGGAGCATTGGATGTGTCTTGGCTGAATTCATATTTCTCTTCCATTTTTAATGCTTAAAGGCCATTTTGTTGATCTTAGTTCTGTGCATTTTGAATCTGTGCATTTTACTGCATTTGTTTTAAGATCAATTACTTAGGGGGAGTTTATAATTCTCTTACAAGGGTTTGCATCTACATGTGAGTATAAATTCATCTCTCATTTTTCTCTTGGGTTAGTCTCCAGACAAGTTGGTTGTGTGACAATCATTGCTTTTCATTAGTGTGAGTTCATCTCTGTGTTGGACAAAGTCAACAGTATGTGGTCTTCTCTACTTGTGTGATGTGTTCTTGCATATGAAATGGCATTCGGAAAGAGGAAAGGATAGTAGTTTCAATGCCTTAGTCATTTTTTATTGGTTTTTATGCTCACAGGTGCTTTGTTATTTTGTTCACAGTTTTTGTCTTGACCTGTTGTGTTTTTGGTACATTCCTGTTTTTACAGTTTTCTCTAACTTCAGAGAGATGCGCTAGTTTGTGCTCGCTTTTATAATTTCTGGCGCTAACGAGCGCCGCGTGTTTCACAATCGGCTTATTTGTTTCTGCCACTGAATTCCTACCGACACTGCAACATCTTTCTCTGCACCTATTTCTCTCTGCACCTATTCTTCTAGATGGGGTCTGTCTTTAACGAATTGAATGGGTTATACAAAGATTGCTGGTGGTACTATTAATCTTTGGAAACGTCCTTCTGAGTCTCGTGCTGGTTTTCGGTTTCCGATGAGGCTAATCAAACTTTTGAATCTTTTCGTTTGAAAGGAACTACTTTTATTGAACATGATATTTTGATTAAGGAGCTAGATTTTATTGGGGTTTACACTCAGCTTCGTCATTGTGGTTGGATTTCTGTGTGTTCTGGGGATATTGAATCTCAGCCTATTCTGGTTAAGGATTTTTTGGTGGACGCTCTCTCTTCTCCATTTTTTTTGGGTATGTTTCCGAGACAAAAAGGGGGAGAATTTGGGTTGGTGTGAGAAGAGAGTTAGTTGTTCTTGCTACGTATGTTTTCCTGCTACATCTAGAGTTATGCTTTTATCATGTCATGCTGAATTATGATAGCCTGTTTAAACTAGATCTTGTCCATACCTTCTCTTGTGTTTGGATTATCTTTATTTTGCAGGATTTCATTACTCTACATTGAAGCTTTAGATCTAGTTAGTTTAGGTTTTGAAGTTTCCTTCTCTAGCTAGGATTTGTTTCAATGTTTTGTTCTTGGTTTTGTCCCGGAAATGCCAAAGGGGGAGATTGTTAATGTTGTTGGCTATTTCCGGGATTTGTTAACCTTTTGATCATGTAATTTGTTCCAAGGGGTTTGGGGAGGTTTATCTTTTTGGTATGTGTCTAGATAATCCACCATTTGATTGAAGCTTTTGATGATCCTCTCTTGCTCGTGTCTCAACTCTATTACGGATCAATGAAAGGTATAAAGCTTAATTTTGCATTGTCATCTCTTCATTTAGATTAGGATCTTAATCTATTTTTGTTGAATGATTTTTTTATTTCAAAGTCTTTTTAATATAGCGCTTTTAGTGAGTTTACTGGCACAGTACTAGCGCAACGCGTTTTTCTCCTGTGCGTGTCATTCTCTCATTGGTCCAGCTTAGGGTTAGGTTCTTTGCACTATAAAAGCATCATTATCTTCCCTTTTGCAGCTGGACCTTCTTGCATCACCAGAAAACAACGAGAGAAAAAATTTTCTGCATCTGTGTGGTGTTCTTGACGCCAAATTGATGATCTAACTTTGGTTTGATCATTTTTACTGTCAATCTAGTGATATACTTCGATTATCATGTGTATTCTCTAGATTGATTCTTCTACTACAAAAACCCTTTTGCATCATCAGATTTTCAGAGAGAGAAAAATGATTTTTCATATCAGCTCTGTTCTTGATGCATAAACGATGATCTAAACCTTGTTTGATCATTTTTACTTGTCAATCTGGAGCTATGCTTTTGTTCACCATGCATATGCCCTAGACTGATTCTTTTACCACAAAAACCTTCATCAAAATCATGTTCTTCATGTTATGTTCTGTTGCCTTTGCTCCTACATGAGCCGGAAGCTGCCGGTGCCGATTGGTTTCGGAGATCAAGACGAAATTGCTTGAGGAGGTCACAGAATCAAAGAGGAAGTACTGGGTACTACATCAAGGGTTGGATTTAGGTGTCACTTGGAGCTTGTGGGTAATTCCTAAATTGAGAAACTCTTGTAATCCTTTTGGTTTGTGATATAAAATCGTAGGATTAGGCCGTGGTTTTATGCTTAGGGTATTAGACCCTAAGTAGTTTCCACGTATCTCTTGTGTTTTGTCTCGTTTATCTATTTTCGGATTATATTGAGCTTGTTGAACTGTTGAAGATGAAATGACTTATGGGTGACTGATATCTCTTGTCATGCTCAAATTTTAATTTAGAGTCCTATTCACCCCCCCTCTAGGACTGCTAGTTGCTGTTAATTAGTTTCAGTCTTCTGGGGACAGAGGCTTTGGACACATACATGCTTTACCTCGCGTGTCAACTCGTTAGGTTATTGTCCTTGGCCAAGTAAACTATTGAGACACCACGTTTATGACCTCGTGTACCGACATATGGGCATCAGCTTCGGTCAGACGTGCGACATAGAGGCAACGTTGCACTTGTTGGATAACATATACGCATGAAGCCGTGATACATGTTGGGTACTATGTGCTTGGTTAGTAGAAAGGTGTAACACTACTTGTTTGCTATGGATTAGCATATTGCCTTCCTAAAAGGCAAAAAAAAAAAAAAAAACATCATCATTACACATTTTCATATCAACTTTTACCTTTACTTTCCAAAATTATCCTTCACTTTTACCTATTACTCTTTACCCACTAATTTTTCAAAAGAGCAAAATGATAGTTGTATAAACTTTTACCCATTAACTTTTCAAAACACACACTTATTAAGAGACGGCCCAAAATGGAAATATTGACACTAAAAAAGGGACGGAGGGAGTAGTTGCCTTTCTTCAATTTCCAAAAACATAGTTTTAAAAAAATTAAAAAAAAAATTGTTGTTTCTCTTTACTATTGTTAAATTGTACGTAACTGTTTTATAATTGGGGCATGAATTTACAAATGAAACTGGGGGAGTTAGGTGTAATTATTTAATTAAGGGGAAGTTTCTTGAATTTGCTGACTCATTAATGATCTCTGATTTCTATAAATTGGAACCCAAAAAGAGTCACTTTTACCAAAAATGTTTTTTGGATTGGTCCTTGCAATAGAAAATTTAATTTGGTGATTACAAGAATGTTGGTCCAGTATAAGCTAGTAAGTTGGAAATCTGCATTTTAGGACCCGAGAATTTCATTTCGGAGAGGTTTTTTTTTTTTTTTGAACGGCATTTCGGATAGGTTTCTACTATAGTATTTTTGATATTTACGGTATTTTAGGACTACAAATTATTAAATCAATTTATATATGTAAAGAAAATAATTTGATAATTTAATAAGCAAAAATAGTAAAATTACAAAAAATACCATAATAGAAACTTAGCAGCACTTCCATTCTTTGAAGACATACTTGACTCATTGTTCAAAACTTTGTTGGTAGATGGCAATTTATGTTTTGAATGACTAGGTTTGATAGATATTGGGACTTGCCATAGCCCATATATAGGGCTACTGGCCAGTGACCTTTGAGTAAATTATTACAAGTAGTTTTGTAGTCCAATCACTCTAATCGAGGAAGTAATTAGAAAGTTCCATCTTTTGAAGTTAATTGATATTCACACTCCACAAATTGTTATCCACACCCCCTTTTTGTCTTTTAGTGACATTTTTACACATAAAAATTCCACTATAAGACAAAAAAGGGAGTGTGGATGACAATTTGGGGGGTGTGAAAAACACTCCCCATTTTGAAATGTTGTACAAATGATGTAGGAAATGCCTACAATACACACCCTTTATTTGGGTGTATCATATGCGTCTATTGTATGGTCCAGATTGTGTCACCTCATTGGCAATCGTAATATTTTCTAATGTTTCGTAAGTTTTCAGCAATATGATTCGTAACATTTTCTATGATTCATAACATTTTGGTGTGTTTTGTAACTTTTATAAATAAAAAAAATCATAACTTTTTTTAAAAAATCGTAATTTTTATAGGGGTGCATATGATACACATTCAAATAAGGGGTGTGTATGGTAACTTTTTCCACTGATATATCCTACTAATCGTAGCACACCACACACAAGCGTACGAGCATCAATAATTTTAATGTTTTTGAAGTCATTATATTTCCTGTTCCTGGGCTGTTTTGGGAGCTCAATTTTTCCATTTTGCATTTTGCCATTTCAGAAAATGGAGGCACAATTTGATAATCTAACTCTGGATGAGCTTTTGTATTATCATTTTTTATTATGGATAGAAACTAATTAATAATATATTTTGATGGTTAATTTTAAACACTACTCTATTAATTACAAAGTCTATTTTAGACACATCTCTTAAACACTCTACAAATTAATAATCTATTCCGAACATAATCTTAAAATCTATAATTCACAATCCAAAATGTGAAAAATAATAGACTCCCAAACGGCCCTTAGGCGCTGTTTAAAAAAGCCCCTTGGGTGGTGGAATTGGACTAGTAGTCTTGTGGACGCTCTAATCTTGTGTTTTTTTTTCCTCCCGAAATGAATGGGTGGGATATTAATCCTGTCGGCCTCAATAGGGCGGATTAATATTATCTTAGTACGTTTGATTGCTGGATTATTTTGAAGAATGATTGGAAAGATGGGGTTAATGATGAAGATAATGGGGCATGTCAGTCCCTGTCTGGATTGCATGTAAGTTGATTTGGATAGGTTAAAAGATGGAATAAGGATTGGAAATCTTTTGGACCATTAAATGAGGAGGGAATCAAATTTGATAAAGGGCAGACTAAGGCCTTGTTTGATAACCCAGATTCAACACTTAATACTGAATGAATTAAGTAATAAGTAATTAAGTAGGTTTGATAACCACATTTTATATTACTTAAAAGATTAAGTGGCTCTTAAAATGTAAGCTAAAATGTTGAAAAAAATTAAGTAGCTGAATTTACAGTTGTTTTAATTCACCACCACCATCATCACCACTGCCACTGCTACATCACCACAACCACTCACATCACTATCACCACCACTCTGTCACTCCCACCACCACCACCACCACCATAACCGCCACTCCACCACTACCGCCACCACTCCGCCACCACCACCACCATAACCGCCACCGCCACCACTCCGCCACTCTAGCCGCCACCACACCACCACCACTTCAACTTTGCCACTCTCGCTGCCACTACACCACCACCCCACCACCACCACTCTGCCACTTTCACCAATTCTACCACTACCACTGACACCACCACTCTACCAATGCTACCACTACACCACCACTACTCATACCACCATAAACACCACTTCACCACTCCTACCACCACTGCTGCCACCACCCCCACACCACTCTGCCACTCTTGCCGGCACTACACCACCACCACTCTGTCATTTCTACCGCCATTACACCACCACACCACCACTCCCCCCATTACTACTACCACCAGTACACCACCACCAAAACTCAGCTACTCCCACCACAACTACCACCACCATGATCACCATTCCCACCACCACTGTCGCCACTACACCACCACGAAACTACCACTATTCCTAGCATCAGTCCCCCACCAGCACTGCCGCCACTACACCACCACGAAACTACCACTATTCCTAGCATCAGTCCCCCACCACCACAATGCCACCACTCCGCTATCACAACCATGACCACTGCAATACCACAATCACAACCATCACCATCGCTATACCACATCTTGACAATATTCTGTATATTTTTATTATTTTGATAAATGTACATTTTTTTCATTTATACATTTTAGTATGAAAATATGAACCCAAAGTAAAAAAAAAAAATTACTGAATTTAATACTCAGCTCCTTGTACAGATAAACAACTTATTTATTTCAGTGCTTAAGATTCAGTACATATCAAACATGACTTATTAACTTAATAAATTCAAAGATTTAGTTTTTTACTTAATTTTCGATTTTTTTCGATTTTGATTTTATCAAACATAGCTTTGAGTAATGAACAATGATACATACACTCTCTCATCGACACACTCTACCACAGCCCCTCTCACATGTGAGGGGACCCACCCCACATGTGAGAAGGGGTGTGGCAGAGTGTGTCCGAGTGTGTGTGTCTGTATCATTTTTGCTAAGTAATACCACCCTCCACTTAGTACACAATATGGGGCATATTAAAATTATATCCTTCAAATCTAAAACAAACATGAATAATGGACTAACAACCTCATTATTAATATTACTCACTACGAGTCATAGTATCAGTTCCACCTTAAACAACCATCCCATCAAATCTCTCTCGGTTATGAAATGGGGCCTTAATTTTCTCCATGAAAAATTAAGGCAAAATCGACTAGTTACCACCTCTCTCACATTTTGTTTTATTGCAGTTAATATGATCCTTAGCCTGTGTATCATTGTTTTACTATTTTGGCAAAGGTAAAATATTTGAGAATCCTAAGGAAACATAAAGTACATAACCCAAGTTCCTCTAAAAACCAAGTACTCCTTTTACCTAGACTTGGACTTTGCAATTGTTTGTACGATAAACTTGTGATCAGTTCAATTAAAGCTTTACAAAAACCATGATTTTCCAATGTTATGCACAATTGCAGTGACCATGACATTACTAGTCCTTTCAACGATAACATAAAAGAATAAAAAGTGCTTCTACAACTTTTCGATATGCCATTGATATTACGATAAAAGAAAAATGGTTAGAGTTTTCCAAAATAGCAAATGAAGAAGACAAAAAAAAAAAAATGGTTAAGATGAGTTGAGGACAAGATATTATTTAATAGAAAAAATTAGGACAAGATTGGCTCCAAATAATCGATTTTAAAAATGTGAAATGCACTAGTTTTCTTGCCATATAGTTGATGTCATATAGCGAGCTGTTCAATGAGCTAGTAATTCGCCGCGTTGGTCGCTGGCATAGTCTGACTTTGGTTTTGGGTTGGTATTTCCGATATATGCAAATGTTCTTCAGAAACATCCACTTGATTATCTTAATACTAATCCACATTTAAAACTCTCTCGGGTTAGAACAAGACAAAGATCCCACAATTGTCTTTACCTGTCCTCCTAGCCACTAAAACACTTAATAATAAAAAACATCAATTCTGTCAAGAATCTTAGAGTAACTTATTAGAAGTTTCTTTGACATGGGGAAGGATGCATGCCCTTTTGTATCTTGAGATGATCAATTTTTCTTTTCTAGATTTCAAACAAGTCACTTGGTTTGCTAGTTTGGAAGATGTTCATCTCATCTATGTTGTCTGTGTCTTTCATTTAACCAGATTGTATCTCCAGTTTATCAATGCTAAGTACGTGCCCGAGTATATATGATGATTTGCTAATTCTATACCTATATTTGGTGAATGTTACGCCTTCTTAGGTAAAATGTTACGCTTTCTGGGATTGATCTGCTAACTTATTCACGGGCTTATGCTAATTTAGAACAACCTATATATGTACAATTTGTATTCTTGTGCATTGCTCTGGTAATTGTTCAATTACTAGTGCTCTCATAAGAGTGCATCTCTCAGAAATCACTAGAGGATTTAACAAGTTCGATCACTCAATACTGAATATGAGCTTTTATGAAGAATCCCATTGTAAAAGGAAGCAATCACATTATACCTGAAAATTGAAAGAAAAAAAAATCAAAATCAACTACATTAACCCGTTTCGCGAACTGTGCAATACAAAATTTCTCTTTCAAACATATGTCTCCTCAAGTTTCTGGCATTGTTTCAACTATGCAATCCTATGTCCTGGTTTTTCAGATTTGCCTTCATTTCCTCCACCTTGCGTTCGATGTCGCGCATGTGGTCCAAAATCTCCATTTCGCGCTTCAACATCAAAGTCAATTGGAGTAAAGAAGAAAGTGTTCAGCATAATAACGCGAGTCATTACTCAAGGGTCGGATGTGTCTCGAGTCCTGGATGAGACTTTTGTGCTTGAATTGCTCAGAGATACGATCATCGCGTGGTTGAAGTTTATTGTTCTTGGCCAGGTCCATTTGAGCTGACATTGAGAGGTTTTCCAAATTCAGAATAGAACATACTTTCATCTTTTCCTCGTGACATAGACCGCTATGCACCTGCGAAAATAAGGAAAATTTCTTAATAAGCTTGACAATTGACATGTTTACATACCCAAATACCCCTTAACTTCGACGATCTTGATTCACATACTTCTAAATTCTAAATATCGGCCGGTTCGTATAGGATTTTGGAGGTTCCGGTGCGGATACTCACCGGCATAGCAGTGGGATTGAAAATTGCATACCGTCTCGGCTGGCCGGTTCCTGGTACATATTGGTGTATCGGCTGGTTCATGCCGAGACGGCAACGGAAAACATAGTAGCTATGTACGCTACCAATACACTAAAATTGCGACCGCTATGTCTCCCGATACTGCTATTTAAAACTACGATCTTGAAGCTTTACGAGAACTACCAAGGTAGTTAGAGAAATTTAAGCAAGTATGTCAGCAGTGAAAAATGTTCTCAATTGCAGCAAAAGTTTTTGTAACAGATAGGTTACCTTTAGATACATGTCAATAGCAAGGTAGATTCTGCCCTGAGAGCCTCTGGCTAAATCTGGGAGTGAGGTAGCCAACTCCGTAAACTTGGATGCTTTCAAGTAGGGATCGGCGGATACTTCTGCAATGTACAATTCCATCAAGCAGACAACTTTGCTCAACCGACGTGTTGAAAACCGGTTTTCAACGAGAAACGATTTCAGTAGCCTCAGAATCAGATTCACGTCGAACATGTATTTCTTCCCACGCGGAGATGGAACGAGCAAATCATCTATTGTAGCTTCATCCAGCTTAGAACCAACCAAAGCCTCTAACTTCATTTTGCAAGATTTACTTATTTTCAAAAACACAGCCAACGAAAACAAATAGAATAACCCTCTGGAAGAAATGGAGCTTGTATCGAGCAAGGACAGCAGATTGATCACGGCCTCAATGATTTTCACTTTCTTAGTAGCCGGTGAGGCACGGAGAAATCTTGATCTTTGGTAGTAAAAGATAAACGAGCATATCGTTGAATGGTCGAATTTCTTTGACATCATCGCGTGTACGATTTTCTCGAACAAATTTATGTTCAAGAAAGCAAGATCTTCAAACCACCAAGTAGCTTGTGATGAGTAGCTTTTGACACTATCACTACTTAAATCACTCGAAAACTGACTACTAGAAATCGCCGAGGAAGAAGTACAAGGGCTTGCAATATTAAGGAAAGCAAGTTTTGCTACAAAACTATTCAAGAACTTTTCAAGGATAGTGGAAGAATTAGGTGCTGCAGATAAATCTTGGCATTGTTTCAAACAAAGTACTAATTCAGGCCAGGTCCAGCGATGGATGCCTTCGAAATTCTTCTCCATTTGCTCTGTCAAATCAGGTAATCTCTTCATTTCCATGAAATTCGCGGCGCTTTCCAGTAAAATTATGTTACAAGGAGTGAAGTTAATCTTGCCATTGTTGTAGCAAAATCTTACGATGAGCTCAAAACCCTTCGCGCCTCCTGGGAAATCTTGGAATATCACTTTCAGGTGGCTCGTTGTGCTCGCTAATTTACCGAACAATTCGCTTAATCTACCAGAGAAGGATGCAAGAATTCTCTGCAGAAAAAAGAAAAAAGAACAGGAAAAAAAAAAAGTTGACCATAATGTTTGTGAGATTATGAAGTGGGATGAGGGAAGTAGTTAATGTAAACACAATAAAAGCATATTTATAGAAGAGAACAATCACCTTGTTTACGAAGAAGATCTCTTCTCCATTAACATCTACTTCAAGATCACAGCAGATTCCCATAGTGATGTTCATAACAAACTGGACTTAAATGCAGACAGACAGAGAAGGACAAGAGGAAAAAAGAATGAGCAAGAGATGTGAAGAGCTACAAAGTTACAGAAGTACATGGACTTGGAATAAGAAGCATCTGAGTTATTGTGGTCCTCTGTAGGCCCCGTTCCTCTTATCGATTTCTTTTTTATTCTTTTTGAGTTTTTGCTTAAAAAGTTCAAAAAGTCTAAAAAAATCTCTCGATCACAAAAAAGTCCCAAGAGCTCCAAAACATACAATAAAAGAAACAATGTTATTTTGCCTACCGATTAAAGACACAAAAATTACGAGAAACACACTTATCATTGAAGTATACCACTTATACAAAATAATTGGATAATTCTCTCTCTCTCTCTCTCTCTCTCTCTCTCTTCTCTCATTATAGTCCATGGACCATGGCCCATAATACATTAGTAATCATAAATTACTCTCCTTTCTGCCACCAATTCTGGTAGTGGGTGGAGTTGACTATGATATCAACCTTTTTACTAGAAGGTACACATACCAGTTCCCAATAGCTTTGTTGACTGACAAAAACTTCAAGCGTCATTCCCATTTTCCCATTACATTTCCTCAAACGAGGAATCACTTTGTAACAAATTACTATTGTTAGAGCTTGCCCACATTGGTTAATTAAAATAAGTATATGAATTTGAGCGGTTTTTTCACGCGTTTGGTAATTATTTTCGAGTTGAATACTTTAACAGTCACCAATCTCGTTCCAGTTGGAAAAACACATTTCAGGTAATAAGGTGCAATATTAGTTTGATGTTAGGTTTGAATCCACTAGAATAAAGTGAAGACATCCTAAAAGTCTCAATTTTTTTGCAGCTGGCGTAAAGAGTAGACTTTGAAAGGGCGATAATATTTTTTCCTTATCCTGACTCATAGAGTTGTTCACAGAACCAAGTCCAGTTCGAACCCTAATTCACATGTCTGAAACTGAGAGTTTTTTTTGGGTAATCGTCTGAAACTGAAGTTGAAATTGAATTTATGAAGGCTTTGACCATTGCCAATAAGGGTCTAGCAGCGGGCAGAAGTTGCAGAATTTTACTCCATGTCCAAGAGCAATTGGATGGAGTGTCCCATGGATTTGGTTACAATGTCATTTTATACGACTGCTCTAAAAATAGAATTGCGGGTATGATGTCAAATGTCACAAAATACTTGATTGAAACATTTCCTAACACCAATTAGTTTTAGAAGAGATGGTGGAAAAACGATCCGACAAGTGATATTTGTAATGGGCCCGATATATAACAGTCATAAGGGTCAAGATTGGTTCGGACCAAAGGCCCATATGACGAACGGGGTAAGGCCCATCTCTCAGTAAAGTGGGCCGGATCATCACCCAAGCTCAAAAAAACCGTACCAAGACGGTATGCATCGGCAAGGATCGGCATCTCGGCCGAGACAATATTGATCCAGACAAGTCACCTGAGCCGGGTAAACCCAAATTGACTCGCGAGAAAGCAGAAGGCAGTTCGCATCATACGTCATGGATGATGTCATCCGAGACGGTTATCACTCGCGTGCAATGATAACGGCTCGTCACGAGTGGTAACCATCTCGGATGATACGCGCGTGCAATGATAACAGATTTAGCTCGTGACGTGGTATGATGTCATCCAAGCAAAATTACCGATCTACCCCTAGACTTCGAGCACAAGTCAGGAGAGCCTTTATAAGTGAAAGATAAGCAATCCTAGAAGGTACACAACACATTTTCACTATTCTATACTGCTCTCTGGTACTTCTCTCTCCAAGTATCCTCACTTGACCGTCAGAGTGCCTTTCCTAGCCAAATTCTGGCTAGTTTGGGTGCTAATGGCAGGTGCTTCTTGTGCAGGAGTACTAGTGAGCTTGGTTCGTCACCTACGGTGGAAAAGAGTCTTCTAGAAGGGTTCACCTATTTCAAGGCACTACAGTATCAGAGCAGGAAGTCATGGGGTCAGTCGTGGGAGCATTCATCGTGGGGAAGGGATTGTTGGGCCTTGAGTGTGCTTTCGCATTATAGAATTTTATAGTTCTGGATGTATCAATCTGACCACTCCTTGTAAGAATTTGCTCTAAAAACAAACTTCTTTTTTTTAAAACTGGTGATATCGAATATGTAAAAAGACTTAATTGAAACTCTTCCTAACCTAACACCAATTATTAGTTTTAAGAGAGACTGTGCAAAAGCGGTCTGACACAAAGCCGCCTCGCCTCCTTTTTTAGGCTTATAAACAGAAGGCACGCTACTTTCTTAGAATGTAGGTAAATTTCAGCAGCTTCAGCTCCAGTCTATAGGAAATTCATGAGAAGTATGTCTATGTGCAATCAAAATACGCAAGAACTTGTGGATGTTATTTTTGCATCCTTTTATATATGAAATAAATTCTGAGAACAGAATTGGGCGTAATTTTCCCAAATGACCCCTTGTGTTTGATTGGGTCATTTCGGGGCCTTGACTCAAAAGATTCTAGCCCACATATCAATACTTGGGGTATAGAACTGGTGTAAGTGAACGAGGTTGCTAGGCCCAAAACAAAATATTAAGTGTTTCAGCTAGCATTCCATAGAACAACGTATCCAGACCAAAAAAAATGATACTTACAAGACTCTCGAGTCTCTTTCTCCAGACCAAAATATTACGAGTTTTTAGTATAAAAATTACGACACACACCCAAATAATATGATTTTTAGTAAAAGTGTTTTGAATTTTATTGCTAAAAAATTACGAGAAACAAATGGTATGATTCATAGAAAGAGTTTTATGAATCATATTCCTAAAAAGTTACGAGTTTTTAATATAAAAGTTACAAAATAAGCCAAAATTTTATGAATCTATGTGAGGTGTCATAATTTGGACTATACATTAGCTGCCTACATATAATTTACACATTTAAAAGTGTGTATTGTGAACTTTCCCTTGTTTTACATAAGCAACTTTGTGCAATTGACAGCTTTTGTATCCACTAAAACTACCAAAAATATTGTAGTGGAAACTCATTCTGAATAGAATCAAGTTTCTTTTGTGGTTCAGACTTTGGGATTTTAATTACAGGACAATACACGCAATCACAATCACTCAAAATTAATCGTAATGGTTCATATTTGTCGATAGAATATGACCTATAAGAATAGTACCACATTGGTAAGAATTATTCATAGACTCAAACTATCGATTGTCGATATAGACGGTCGAAATGCGACTGCTTCCGTGATCCAAAGGCAAAAGGCAAATAAGCCAGTGCCTTTGAATAGACCGAAGAAAGCAAAAAACGACGGGTCTGCCCAAACTTTCCCTCCATTGATTGTTGATCTGTTGCTGACGCATTTGTCTTTAGCTGTTATTACATTCCACTTAATAGCTAAACTTAGCCTGTTACATTCCTTTTCCCTCCTGACCCACATTCTTTATAAGTATCTTTGTGCCCACGTGCTCATGTGTACAAGTCGACAGGTGATTCACATGGACTTCACGTGACCTTCTGTCTCATTCTAAGTTGCCCTCTCCCATGTAACTTTCCAACAATGATAGGGGTGTTCCACTAACTCGTAACCGTGACAAAATGATCTGTTTTGATTTTTGTAAAAAGTTGACTTTTATTAGTGGAATGGAGTGAGTGTCAAAGGAGAAAAATAGGGTATAAGTGACGTGGTACCCGTGCAGTGCTTATCAACTGATATTGGCAAGGCTCACGTGCCTCACACATGTGCTGCAAGTGGTTCCAATGGTTCACACGTGACTAGTTAGTTAATGTGTTTTCAAGTGTGGTTATTGTTTTGGCTAAATAAGTTAAGTGGTTTTTTACAATTCAATTTTTTTTCGTATTTTTAGTTTTGCGTCAAACTTTTTTGCGACCTATTGATCCGTCTCGGCAGAGGAATCGGAAAAGTAAAAATTTTGACGTAAGTCAAAATAAGCGAAACTTATTTGGACTTATTCTGTTTTTTTTAAAAATTAAGAGTTTCGGTCAAAATTTTTACTTTTCCGATCCTCTCGTCATCCTGATCAATATGTTTGACGCAAAACTAAAAAAAAAAAAAAAAAAATGAATAAGGACAAAAAAAAGGAATAGTAAAAAGTTGGTTTACTACTTAGGCCAAACTTGGCCAAGTGTCTAATAGGTTGTTAAGTCGGTTAACTGCGTTTAACTGCTTCTTGATTGTATTTCTGGATATAATGTGTAATCCTCTCATTAGTCATTAGTTGATTATCTTGTACAAAACTCATCCTCTCTGAACTAGAGAGAGAAAATATACAGTTAGGGTTTTACATTTCATTCTTGATTTTCGTTGCATTTCTAAGTTTGTTGTCACCTGGAACGTCCAAAAATGCATCTGACGGGTTTGGAGTGGGATGGACACGGGACTGGTTTGGAGCCTCTCTGTTCCCCCAAATCTGTTACCCATCCCCACACCGCCCTGCCCTCCCTTGGGTCGGGTTGTCACGGGTTTTTATTAAGCTGTTGAGTTGGAGCGGATTTGTGATGATTTCTCCATCCCTGGTCCAGACCTGAAATTTAATCAGTCAGGTAATCCCAAAAACTTAACAAGCTCTACCAATGTGTTCAAATTTGACTTGTATACAAAGTTCTAGTCCAGATTGAGTTCAAAAAATTAATTTTGGTTCAAACAAGCTGAATTTTTAATTTATTTAACAAGTTTTTATGAGCCAAACTGATAAATTTAGATTGTTTTGTAACGAGACGATCGAGCACGAATCTGGGCTAAGGATATCTTGTTTGGTTCTTGAATTCAGTTATAATTAAGTGTAGATACCATTAAAGGCCCATTCGCGCTCCATCTATTATGAAAGGCTATGATGGAACCAAGGCCTATAAATATGTGGTTAAGTCCCCACTTCAAATCCTAATCTCCTTCTCGTATCATCCCATCATGTGTGAGACTAAGGTCAAAATCAAGAGAAGGGTTCTGGAGGTGAAAGAGAAACAACCACCAAGAGGTTTTCATCACCCCTGGCGACTGGTACGCTTACGATATTATTATCTTCAATGATTTGACATGGGTTTTTGGGTTTAGGGTTTCTTATGAAATCCAATAAGTGGTATCAGAGCCTCTTGTTAGATTATTAAGAAAAATATAAAGTTTTCCCTTTAGTCTAACAAACTCGTAATAACTTCAATCTGCTTTATCTCGGACAGATTTCCTAATCTCATTTTCTTGATGTTAGATCGATACTTCAGTCGTCATATTTTTTATTCAATTGATCTAATGTGCATCCTGTTTAAATTTTATATCAGTTTTGATTTCCTAGTTGAATATGACGGTATACCCGCTTATATCAGATTATCAGTATCAATTTTTGTGCCAACCATGGTCAGATTGAACTTTGGTTAACAGTATCAAAAGTTTTTTATTTAATGCCGCCATGAAATATATAGAGCGACTACGATAATTAAATTTTATAGTTATTACTTGTTTCACTTAAGAAATTTTAAATTGGGGCATAAAGATTATTTCGTGATTCATACCTAAGATTTATGAGAATTAAAGTGATATGTCACCAAAGTAGTCTCTGTCATGGAGATTTTCTTAAAATTCAAGGGAACAGTTTTGGACTCACGTTTAGATCCATGCGGGTAGTGATTGGCCTAAAGGAAGGTTATTATCTGGCCAGATTTAAACGGTATAACGTAGTTCATTTTTTGAATAATATAATTTTTAAGATTTACCTATGCTTTCAAAAATAGGCTCAAAAGAAGGGTTTTGATTGGCCAGGCCTATCTGTATTGTTCATATTAACAAGCCTTATTTTGAGAAGATCACTTGCATGTTTTAATTACTGTCCAAAGACTTGGTTATGATGATGCATTAGGTTTCTCGTTAGGGCCCACCACTAAAGACACAATATTTGATTTTTTATTTATGTCTGCTTGTCTAGTTGTTTGCCTATACAATTAGACTAAATTTTTTATCATCGCATTATGGATATTGGTTAATCGTGAGCTTTTTCTTTTATGTTACTATAGTGAATACATCTTCAATACCTGCAAATTTGAACAACATTCCAACTTATTCTCATGGCTATTTGGGCACTAAGAAAAGAAAATTCAATCATAAGGCTAAGGGAACTTTACAGACAACTGTGCAACAGAAACAGGATAAAGGTGTTCCATGTTTCTTTGCAAAAAGGCTGTTCTTGTCGATCATGTGAAGAAGGATTGTCCCAAATATCACAAGTGGCTCGCAAAGAAAGGTAATCAATTTAGTTTTGTTTACTGTGAATTTAATTTACATGAAGTACCACCCAACACTTGGTGGATAGATACGGGCGCAAATATTCACATAAGTGTGTCTATGTGGGATTGTCTAAGAAGTCGAACACCAAGTAATGCCGAAAGGTTCATTTCTATGGGGCGATGGCAATAAAGTTCGTGATGAGGCAATTAGAGTAATCTAGTTTTTATTTGAATTTGGATGAAACTGTTTATGTACCGTCATTTAGACGGAATTTAATTTCTATTTCCAGTTTGGACAAATCCAGTTATGCTTGTTCATTTAGACATAGAGGTTTTAGTCTCCAATCAAAATTCGAATATTATTGGTACTGGATCTCTAATTGATAGTTTATATAAGTTAGACTTGGATGCCTCTCACTTAAAGTTTACTGAAACTTTGCATGTTGACAACTATGGTACAAAGTGAAAATTAATTAATGAGAACTCCTATGTGTTATGGCACAAGCGTTTGGGGCATCTCTCGAAAGAGAGAATTGAAAGGCTAGTGTCAAGTTAAATTCTTGATCCTCTTGATTTTTCAGATTTTAAAATATGTGTTGACTATATAAAGGGGAAGCAAACAAACATAGGGAAATTTGGTGCCAAAAGGAGTTTACAATCTTTAGAAGTACCGATATTTGTGGTCCATCCCTATGGCTTCTTGGAATGGTCAACGGTATTTTATCACTTTTATAGATGACTATTCTCGTTATGGATATCTATACTTGATACATGAAAAACCACATGTGCTGGACATATTTAAGGCCTATAAAGCAGAGTTGAAAATCAACTTAATAAGAAAATTAAAGTTGTTAGATCTGATAATGGTGGTGAATACTATGGTAGATATGACGGATCAGGCGAACAACGTCCAGGGTATTTTGCGGGATCGTACCTCAATAGACCATGCTAGGGATACCACGTCAAAATGGTGTATCTGAGAGACAAAACCGGACCCTTAAGGATATGCTCAGAAGTATGATAAGCAATTCCTCTTTACCTATTCCCTTTGGGGAGAAGCCTTAAAAACTGTAGTTTACATTCTTAATTGAGTACCAAACAATAGCTAAAAGCCCATATGAGTTGTGGACCGGAAAGAATCATAGTCATAGGCATTTTCATGTCTGGGTTTGACCAATTGAGGCTAGGCCTTATAGGCCCAATGAAAGAAAATTGGACTCAAGAACCATTAGCTGCAATTTTGTTGGATACTTAGAAAGGTCAAGAGGTTTTAAGTTTTATTGCCATTCTATAAGTACCTTTTTTGAAACGGATAATGCCAAGTTTATTGAGGATGTTGAAAGTAGTGGGAGTGCACAACCCAGGAATTTTTTATTTCAAGAGGAATGAGTTGAGATTCCTATGATTCCTGTTGAGGCTGTTGAAGTGGTCACACCTATACTTGTACAGGATGCGGATGCAAACTACTAAATTATTCTTGAGCTGCCTCCTGCTAATACAGAAGAACCACAACAAACTCAAGTAAAGGTGCCAATTAGGTGATCCAATAGGGAGAGGAGATCAGCGATTCCTAATGATTATATTGTTTATCTCAAAGAACATGAGTTTGATATAGGATTTGGAAGATGACCCCATATCTTTTAGTCAAGCCAAACAAAGTGTTAACTCCCTAAAATGGATGAATGCCATATTGGATGAGTTAAAGTCTATGAGTGACAACGATGTTTGGGATCTTGTCGAATTGCCTAAAGGTGTCAAACCCATTGGTTGTAAATGGATATTTAAAACCAAGCGGGACTCGAAAGACAATATCGAAAGATATAAAGACATGTCTTGTTACTAAGGGATTCACTCAAAAGGAGGTTATTGACTATAAAGAGACTTTCTCTCCGGCATCATCGAAAAACTCTTTTAGGATTATGATGGCACTTGTAACTCATTATGATTTAGAGTTTCACCAAATGAATGTAAAGACTACATTTCTCAACGGTGACGTTGAAGAAACCATATATATGGTGCAACCAAAAGGTTTTGAGACTAAAAGATCAGAACATTTGGTTTGCAAACAAAAGAGATCCATCTATGGCTTAAAGCAGGCATTCCGTCAATGGTATCGAAAGTTTGACAAAGTAATTTCCTCTTTTGGTTTTAAGAAAAATGCTATGGATCAATGTGTTTATCTTTAGATCAGTGGGACCAAATTTATTTTTCTAGTATTATATGTCGATGATATCTTACTGGCAAGCAGTGATATAGGCTTATTGCAAGAAACTAAGAGATTTCTTTTGAAGAATTTTGAAATGAAAGATCTTGGTGATGCATCTTTTGTGATAGACATACAGATTCATCGTGATAGATCACATGGTATAATTGACTTATCTCAAAAGACATAGATCGATAAGGTGCTCAATAGGTTCGGCATGCAAAGTTGTGCACCATGTGATGCACCAATTGCTAAGGGTGATAAAATGAGTTTGCTTCAATGACCAAAGAACAACTTGGAAATAAAACAAATCAAGGACATCCCTTATACATCAGCAGTTAGGAGTCTTATGTATGCTCTAGTTTGTACGCGTCCGGATATTGTGTTTGCTGTTAGAATGCTTGGCAGATATTTAAGTAATCCAGACATGGATCACTGGAAAGCAGCTAAACGAGTTATGTATACTTACAAAGGACAAAAGATTATATGCTCACACATAGGAGATCTGAACATTTGGAGATCATTGGATATTTAGACTCTGATTTTGCTGGTTGCCTCGATAGTAGAAGATCCACCTCTGGCTATGTTTTCATGTTAGCTGGAGGGGCTGTGTCTTGAAAAAGTGTCAAACAGACACTTATAGCTTCATAGCTTGTTGTGAGGCATCAAATCAAACGATATGGTTACGGAATTTTATCTCGGGACTTCATATTGTGGATAACATTGAGAAGCCACTAAGGATTTACTGTGATAATAAAGCCGCCGAATTGTATTCCAAGAATGACAAGAGTTCATCAAAATCAAGGCATATTGACATCAAGTTTCTTGTTGTTCAGGAGAGAGTTCAGAACCATCTTTTGTCAATTGAGTACATTAGCACAAAAATCATGATTGCAGATCTGCTTACTAAGGGCTTATCACCTAAAGTGTTTAAGGAGCATGTAGCTCGTACATGAGTGGTTAGTTCTACTGAAGTATTTTGTTAGTAGGAGTTGTGCTACTCATATTATTAATTATTTGATATTTGTGGTGATATTTTTTGGTTTATTGATGATTCTGAAATAAATTTGCATATTTTCAAATTGTGGTATATATATGAAGTTTTGAATATATGCATGAATCAGAAACTTTGTTGAGTTATACGGTTGTACTAGTTGGAAATAGGCATGCTAAAGGATCGCATTTGCATGTAATTTTCATGCTAAACTTCCATACTTGATCTATGTCATTAAATACATAGATATTTGTAACCATGGATGGGTCCTGTCATGATAAATATGGCAAAGGACGCCATGATCCTATATTTGTGTTTTCAATGGACCAAATTGTTTGAGACGACACTCATAAATTTTGACAATAAAAGTTTGAGCTCTTAAAGTTTACAATGTCTAATATCCGGATGACCTATGTGTCCCAAGTGAGAGATTGTTAGCAATTTTTGTAGGACGAGATGGCGGTAACAAAGATTCCGTCCGGGCTGAGTTTTCTGGGTTTTCCAAAAACATATAAAAGGTCATATATTAGATATTGTATATTGTTGAATAAGGTTTGAAGTGGTGTTGGTATTACCCATTAAGATGTGATCATTTAATTAATATGACCGGGTAATTGATAAATCTCTTTTCCTATTAGTCACGTATTTGGATTATATCACGTCTCAAGTTTGTTTTGGGAAGTGCACCAACTTTTTGGAGTTTATTATTAAGTGTTGAGACAATTAAAGGCACATTTTAGGGTATTTCTTTTTATTTAATTTTAGTCTATTAATTAGGTTTTTTTGTTTTTGAACAGAAAGATAATTACAGGGTAGCTTTTTTATATCTACAACACAAAATTTCGGTTAAATATTAGTTAAGTCCCTACTCCAAACCTAACTCTTTCTTTCTCATACCCATCGTGTCTAAGGTCAAGATTCCAAAGGTTTTGGAGGTCTTTCTGGAAGACAAATAACTACCAAGAAGTTTTCATCACCCATGGGTTTTGGAGGTGTATGGTTAAGGTATTATTTTCTTCAATAGTTTGACATAGGTTAGGTTTTTTTCTTCAATAGTTTGACATAGGTTTTTGGGTTTAGGGTTTCTTATGAAATCCAACATGCAATGCTTAGAGTAATCACGATATATCTATGCTTAGATTAACGATTCGGATTCCTAAATAGGATTGCAGTGAATTGTTTTTGTATTACACAAAGGTTACACAAGAAATCATGATCCATTCTTAGCATGGACCGAGCTGTATTGGGGTCGGAGGCCAGTTTAAAGGCTTAATAGATCCCCTAAGAGAAGATGAAAGGTAACCTGGCAGAATTCCTCAATCAAAGAAAGGAAAGCCACAAAAGAACCATCTGAAGAAAGGGCCCAACCCTACCCATTTTGAACAATCTGGCCCCACCCATTTTAAAAAAACCTAAAATGTAGAAGTTTATTATTTTTTTGGTATATTTGTATCTTTGAATCTATTATTTAATCTAGGTTAAATTTAAACCATTTTATTTTACCCTACAAATTTTTGTGAACTAAACGATGGAAGAAAACACTACATTCACATACTTATTGATGTATTTGGTCTAGTTATCTGAACATATAGTGTATGAATAAAGAGCACAAAGATTTTTTTTTTGAATGAAACTTTTTAATTTCTTTTGGCCACCCTCTGATAGGAATCATGGCTATGTCACTGTTCTTTTTGTTCTCGTAAAAATATATAAATGAGGTGTGAGAATCATATTTATTTTAATTAGGCATGACACTCATCATATCAACATTGATTTTATTGAATCTAATACCCTCCACTTTAGGAGAATTCGGTTACTGTTGGTAATGAGCTGAGCACAAATTATGTGTTACGATTTTCGCAACCCCATAACACCCTTACGGATCTTAGAAATAATGAATCATAGAAAAGAAAAAATAAGTAATCGTGCGTAATGAAAAACGGAAAAGAAAGCGAGACACAGATATACGTGGAAAACCTCAACGCGAGGAAAAACCACGGGAGCCACACCAGTCCACTATGAAATCGAAATCAAGAGTACAAGTCTTCTCGCAATCTCTTTGAGATCTGCGTTTTCTCTCGCCTCTCTCTCACTCTGTTTTCTTTGAAAACGTGTTACCCTAATTACACACTAACGGCGGAATAATTAGGTCGGGCCTATAGCCGAAATTACACACCGAGGTCCCTCAAATATCGTCCCGCCCCCATACCCCCAGTACTGCTGTAGGTTGTATGCACCCAACATTATGTTGATTGGTTTTTCCCTTCTGGGTGGATTTGACAGAGGTGGGTGAGGGGTGGTAGATACTCAGATTGTCCTATTTATTGTTGCATCTGTAATTTCAGTCAGATTTATTTATTTTTTTTTCACGATGGCCTTATTTCGGGTGCGAATGAGCCAAGTTTTGTAACATTCATCTCGTCTCGTTTCTTAAAACAAGCCTAAAACTCGAGCTCGGATTGTAAACTAGCCGAGCCTGGTTAGATTATTAAATGAGTTCTTGTAAACGAGTCGATCGAACTATAAATTCGAGCTTGATTCGGTTAACAATTTTGGCCGAGTCAGGTCTTAACGATCGAGTCGATTTTCGAGCTTTATGCGACTCGGCCACTGAAATTGTACAGGAACAGTAGTACAGAAATTGACCGGAAGGAAAGATGAGATGGCGGTTATATTTTGAGGCTTACAGCACTCTTAACAAAATCAAATAGGAGTAATAAGCCTGTGAGATGATTCCAAATTACAAGAATTTCATGACAAGCCAGTTTCTCTACCATAATCAATGGTGCCAGGACTTTCTGAAATCAAAGACAGACAAGATGCAATAAATGGTTGATAGCAAAAATATCCCCATATGAAAGTGCACAATTCAAAATGTGAAGGATATTTTGTTGCCTTTCATCATCAATGCAACCATCTCAAACAAAAAAAAAATCCGAGAGGAATTGATGCAGCGAAGCCACCTTTTACGAAGTTAATTTGTAAGAAAAAATACAAACACGTTTGAGCAAGATGTACAACATTCACGAACAAACAATTTTGAGAATAATTCTCGTTTTTCTTTAATCAAAATCGACCAAATTCTGCCTTCAAATGATAAAATCTATATTTGAATGAGGAAGACATTTGATAAAACCAAAGATTTTTACAATGCAAAAATCGTAGATTTTATCAAACTTCTTCCTCATCTGATAAAATCAAGTGTTGATTTTATCAAATCTCCCGATTTTATCCTTTGAAACAAATAACAAAAAGATTTGATTTACTAATCAAGCCAAAATCGAAGAAAATTATGAAACTTACCTAAAAAGAAAATTTGGAAATAACTGGAAAAAAAGAACTAGAAAGAAATATAATGTTGCCAAAACAAACGGCAACTAAAACGAAATTTTCTATTGAAAGCCATAAGCAAATCTGTTATTTTCTAAAATGGCAAAATCCCCATTTTAAAGGCAAAATCCCTCTTTTGAATGTCTAGACCACATCCAACCTGCTGAAAAAACATCGTGTTTCGGCGATGAGTATTGTCCAGAAGCCTGTTTCCAATTGACCATACAATTTATGGGACTTTTTGCCAAAGTTGGCCCGTGCTCCTTATTTATGCCGTTTGGACCATGAATGATTCAAACAATCAAGAAATGTGGACGTGACCCATTCTGCATCAGGAATAGACGAACAAGATGCAATAAATCTTGTTACTCTTGTTCCTCACTCTTTCTAGCTTTATCCTTGAATCAAAGATCTCTCTCATCTTATTACTCTTTTTTTTTTTTGGGGGTAAATTCATCTTATTACTCTTGTGTTACAAAATACCTTTCAAGCTAATTCATTCAAAGATATCAATGAGTACTGCACGTCATTCATGCAAAACTAAGTTGATTGCACGTCAATATTCTTTTGAAAGAACAATATTCATCGTAAGAGCAATAGACGGTCAGAATTTGAACCTCAAAGAATCTAAACATATATCTGTATATTTTTTATGAGGCGCATTTGGTCCATCCAAAAAAAAGCCAACAGTGGGCTGAGCATGAATTTATGTTGCTTGGTTTTTCCATTCTGGAAGGATTTGAGGGAGATGGGTGGGTGGTGGTAGATGCTCTTTCTAGAAGAAGGACCACCAGGTCACCTGTATCTATTTATCGAGTCGAGATGAGTTTTAAAGTTTGAGCTCTGCTTCTTTACTACACGAGCTACAACTTGAGCTTGAGCTCAAGCTTCGTTCAGTTACTAAATGAGTCGAGCCTTAACAAACTGAGCCTCGAGCTGCTCATGAACAGTTTGGTTTGTTTTAAGTTTTAATTTTAGGGAGTCTTTTTTGCCACCATGCCACTGAATGACTGAAATTGCACGGGAATAGAAGGACAGTTATTTATTTTACGGTGATTTGGACACAGAAGAAGGTGGTATAAGTCTACCGGAAGGAAAACCGAGATGGCGCTGATATTTTAAGATGTACAGCAAATGCTAGCGTGTGGGATGATTCCAAATTACAAGAATTTCACGCCTAGGTCAGTTTCTATACCATAACTAGGGCTACAAACGAGCTGAATCAAGCCGAGCTTTAGGATGTTCAAGCTCGGCTCGTGAAATTTTTATTGAGCTCGCATCGTTTATTTTTTTAAACGAACTCGAGCTGAGCTCGAGCCGAGGTTTTAGTCGAACTCGAGCTTGTTCACGAGCCTCAACGTAGCAAAAATATTACTATATTTATGCTCTCATACAGATCTATAACTTCAATAAAAATGTTATTTTGTAACAAACAAATAAATACATATATAAAATTATAAAATTACATTAAAATTAACGTTTATAGTTCATTTAAAAATTTATACATGGACAAGTTATAATACTTTCATGATGTACATGTAAAAGTTTAAACATATTCAAACTTGTATGTGATAGTCTTATGATATAGGAGTATATATAAACTTTAGGTTCGCGAGAATAATCAAGCCGAATATCATCAGGTTTAGATTCGGCTCAATTATTAAACGAACTTAAAATTGAGGTTCAAGTTTAGCTCATTTAGTACTTGAACCGAACTCGAATCAACTTTTACCGAGTAGAGCATCAAACGGTTCACGAACAACTCGGTTCATTTGCAACCGTAACGATAACCAATGGTGCCGGACTTTCTGAAATCAAAGACTGACAAGATGCAGTAAAGGACAAACATATCCCCCGATAAAAGTCCCCAACTAAGAATGTGCAGGATATTTTGTTGTCATTGAATTGCATCATGAAAGTTACCATCTCAAACCAAAAAAATCCAAGAAGAGCAATACTTCATACTCTTGTTTCTCATACTCTTTCTAGCTTTCTCCATAATCAAAGATCCTCTTTTTCTCCTTAATCAAAGATCCTCTTATGTAACGATCTCTCATCTTATTACTATTGTGTTACAAAAAACATATATAATTTGATTTGACGATTCAAGCTGTTCATTCAAAGATATCGATGAGCACTGCAAGTCACTCATGGTCAGAAGATATCGATGAACTATACTCATCCTAAGAGTAATAGATGGTCAGAAGTTAGAATTTGAAAATCAAAGAATCCAAACATAATATCTGTAGCTCCGCATATTTGGATTAAGCGCATTTGGTCCATCCAAAAAGCCAATAGTGAGACCACAATGCTTACCATTTAACTGTCACGGCGAATTCAACTTTCAAAAAATGACAGCAACCCAGGATTTGCTACTTAGCAAGGCTAGCGAGCATATCATTCTAGTTCTATTTATCAAGTTATTGTGCCTTAAATCTCTCTTAATCTCCAAATCGCGATGAAATCTACGCATTTAAACGCATCCTAACTTGTAATTCAACGTAACCCCTTGGTGTTTTTTGTGTATTGAAGAGCAGTTTACGCTCCCAGATTGTCTAGGGTAATGAAGTGACAAGGTCTCTCTTTGCTTATACATTTTGCATTTTATTGCAAAACAGGCATTGCAAAATAACATCAAACCAACCAGGGATCTTTGAATATCTATCTTTCGACAAATAAAACTCCGAAAGAGAAACTGTTATTATTTGTAGTACTCGTACAAAAAAGTAAAACCATTGCTAGGTGAACACCAACCACACAGACACACAGTGGCACATTAGAAAAGGAGAGATAAATATCATTTGATTTCAGTTCTGCAAAATCCCCTTAGACTTGAAGTACTCCACGCATTGGTCGTAAATTTCTTCAATCCCATACTTGTAGCTGAATCCCTCTTTGATAAGCTTTTCAGATGAAACGATCAACTTGGCTTTGGAAGGGAAATCTCCAAATCTGCAATCAGTCAAAAAGAAATGGGGTAAATATTCAAGAACATCAATTTCCAGAGTACAGACTAAGAACCGCGGTATAAAGAAGTTGTTCCAAAATCAGTTTGGCAGAACACTTTTCAGAAAATCCGTTTGGTGTACAAATTTCAAAAACTCATTTTCGAGGTGTTCCTTAAAAAAGAGGCAATTATCAAGAAAATACCACACCACAGAATAATTTTCTGAGAACTATTTCTGCTGGAAACTAAATACAGTACGGAATGGTATGTTATGCTTTCAAAACCAGTATCAACAATGTATTCTAAAAACACTGTTTTGCCAAACAGAAGCTAAACAGGCATATGGGGTGTGTCCGAAGTGTTTACAGAAGGGTGCTTACTCAGTAGGGATGTTGTACTGTGGGTATCTATTCTTCAGGAACTTGGCAAGCTCTGGAACACTGGTATTAATGGCACAGCAATTATAACGACCAGAAGCCGATTCTTTTTCCGCCACAAATATATGGGCGCGACAAACATCTTCGACATGGGATATGGAGATAGAACCTGAGAGCATTTGCATTCCTTTCAACGCATTTATAAGGAACTCATTCCCTGCAGCATATTGAAATCCAACATTAACATCGACAATTACCCCAAATTATACTGAATTGTTATATGCCTTTTCATTTGTTTAATAACTTAATATTGTGACACGGACCAAAGGAGAGTACTACAGACGAAAGCACGAAAGGACACGAAAAGGCACATCGGTTTTTCAAAAATTATGGACATGAGTGTATAGATACGTTGGAAAGGTTTAGTTTCATATCAACAACAGTAGCCAAAGTATCCAGGACTGCTGGTAAAGTGTCATGTATAATGAATTTGACTCTTTAATTAAGGCACATTAAAGTTATTGCCAAATTACCTGTGATTAAGGACATGGCAAGAAAAGCACTACTAGGAACGTCTATTGTGGGAGAAACACCAGCCATAAGACTAGGGATGACGGTAACAAGATCAATGTTGTTTTCTTCGGCAAATTTCCAAGCTGCTTTCTCCGCTAGGGTCTTTGATGCAGGATACCCCTACAAATACCAATAAATTTCATTCTAGATCATTCAGGAAATGGAGATAAATTTCTTCCAGATCATCTAGGAAATCCTGACAGTCGAAATCCTTAGACTAAAAAAACGACAAAAAGAAATTTGGAGAGTTACCCAAGTGGGTGGCTTTGCAGAACTTAAAAATTCGACATCGGTCCAGTGACTCTCATCCATGACTATGCCAGTCCCATTGAGTGTATTGATCGTTACAGCAGCTGCTGAGGATGTTAAAACAACGCGCTTAACCGTTCCTGCTTTTGCACAGGCTTTTAAAACATTCTGCACTCCTTTGATTGCCGGCTTTATCATGTCATTCTGCATCCAAAATTCATTACAGAAAACTCATTCAAAAGCAGTTGGCATTTCTGAAATTATGAGATCTTAATAATGTTTTTCATTGCAAGACTACAAGTATGGACCAGGAGGTGACAACGCAGGCAGGAGAGAAGCCCTTCCCTAGGTATGACCATATTGACTCTAGATCCGCAGCAGGCCCCTAAAGGGATCAAAGAGCCATAGCGTCCACTGCCCCACCAAGAGCTACTGGAACACAGTTAGGCTTCGCAAAAGAGCAAAGTTCGAGGGGGCGGGGCGTCAATAACACGACTTGACCCTCGACGTCTTGACGACCACAACTACTTGTTAGAAAGCTACGAACCACTAGGCTAAACAGGTGGTTTAATAAAGTTTTGATCACAACAGAATACCTCTGGATCCTCTGAAGCAAAGTTGACTGGAGTTGCAACATGGAAGACCAGGTCACAACCTGTTATTGGGGCATCAAAGCTCTTTTCATCAGTAAGATCTGCTTTGAATATGTTTAAGCTCCCAAGACTCTGAAATTCTACGAGGTGGGAGATCTTCTTGTGATTGTCTGCACCCATAAGAAAACATGTACATATCAGAGTGGAACACTTCAGTGCGGTTTAAGGTTCATGAGAGTTTCATTGTTGGGTTCTAGCCAACACGTAAATCCGGACATGGGATCACATGAGCATCTTGGCCTATACCCCAGTGTTTCGATCCATTTTTAATAACCAAAATGCACCGAAATCGCGGTAAAGACAAAAGGGGGGTTTATAGGATTTGACTCCCCTAGAAGCTAATTATATTCTGGTTGCTTTCCCTTCTTTTGCAATCACCGTTTGATTTTAATGTTGTGTATGCCCGCTCCAAAGGACATATGGGTTGAAGTAGATTCTGTTTATCATCCATCACAAGCCCATTCCCAAACTGTACAACACCAATTAATTTTAATTTTCCTCAAAAAGTGCTCATAAATAAAAACTTATGGCTAGATTTGAACTTCTTGTTCCGGGGCCAGACCTCAATAAAATTTGCCTGAAGTTCCAATCAATGGACACTTTTCTTGCGGCAAATTTTCCGGGTAAGAAATGTGGTGATTGAAAACAAAAACAACAGGATCAAATGGAGTTCCGTATAGTTCTGTCCAGCGATTTAAGACCCCTTTCCGGGCTCACTTCAATAATCAAACCGCTTACTTTTTCAGAACTCATCATAATATTTACGACGCAACAATCACGTAATCAAAGACGAAATTTTTCGGAACACATTGACATGAATTTTGATTGGTTTGCGTTTCAATAAAGAAATAACTGGAGAGGTGCTGAATCGAGTTCAAATTATCTACACCTTTTTAGGTCAACGTTTGGAGTTCATAGCGTTTACCCCGGATGAAAAATTGGGTGAGTTTTTATCACGAAGGCTATTTTTCTACTGGAAGCTGAGATTTAACTGCAGATGAAACTGTCAATCGAAGAGAGAGAAACAGGCAGACTAACCGGGATCCCTAACAGTGGTGTTGACGGCGTAGCCTTTCTGTAACAAAAGCTTAATCAGCGTCGCCGCCACGAACCCGCTGCCGCCGATGACGCAAGCCGTCTTCGAAGCCGCCATTGTTTTTGAATTGGAGACTAGGATTGAGGTCGAAGATTGTTGAGATATAGAGAGCCAACTCAATATATAAGTATCTGAACTGATGGGTGTTCAAGTGAGAGTGGTTGTTTTCGGGGTTGTGATTTTATAGAGGCAAATAGTACGTCAGTTTCATGTACTCAGTAATTGATGCATTTGGAGGAAGAAGGTAAGCACGTGATGTTCAAATCAACAACTACTCAAAAAACGTTTTGATCCGTCTCCTTTGTTTTGGGTGACTTTTGGTTCCTGTGGTCATAGCAGGGGGTCATGGATTACTCAGTCCGGGCAAACCAAGAAAAGTTGGGGGTGAGTGTACGTGCCACTGTGGTTTCACGCGCACACGTTTACGCTCACACAATTCACCATTTACCTCGAAGTCATCAACTACCAAGTTTCTTATTATCGCGAGGGTAACTATCACACATCCAAAACTCACGAGTTTCCAAATGCTTTCTCTAGGTTTAGCCCATTAATCCCGAAACCACCCTTAGAGTCCCTTTACCATTAGAGGTGAGAATTTATGACACGATACGAAGTTAGCGGGTTAGTGTCGAGTATTTATGACATAAAACACGTATATGATACGACCCGAAAAACACGATTAGTAAACAGGTCGGGTTCGGGTTGAACCCGCATAACCCGAAAATGACACGAATTAACCTGTTTGTCTAATCGTGTCGACACGGCAACCCGAACCCAACCCAAAAATAACACGAATTAACTTATACGTTTTCATGCTTTGAAATTGTACATAAAAGTTTTCAAGCTCAATCTTGCTGTAGCTGAAGTTTATCCTTTAATATCAAGTTATTCTCTCCATGTTCTCAAATTTGCAAAGTTTTGTTATGGTGGCTAAGGTTCTAAGCCTACACAACGTTTTGGCTGGCTATAATTACACATCATTTTGGTTTGCTATAGTTACTCTCTTTGATATCTAGTCCTTTTAATCTATTGTAATGGTTACTGTGGATTAATAAAAAAAAATTCACTGTGTAAAAACAAAAAAAAAAAGTTAATCGTGTCAACCCGAACACAACACGATTATTAGCAGTTTGCGTTAGGGTTCACATTATTCAACACGATTAATTAAGCAGATCATTTTGACACGAACCTGATTGATAAGCATGAAATATTGACGATTATAAGCCCTAAAATCATTTTTATCTAGTTCTTAATTGTGCTTAAATTAGACTAGTTATTATCTTTTCAATCACTTTCATTGAATTATTTAATTGCCGGAAAAAGATGATAATAACCCATATTTTGGCCGTCGGATTCGTAACTGTTTGACTCCAAGTTTAAGGGAATCAAAGAATACAACATATATGCCAACATTTCCACACCTCATTACAAAGATTTGGACGTGGATGCTGTGTTGCCTAAAAAGGAAGTCTTGAAAGCTAATTGGTCGTTGCATATTAGTGGGATTTAATTGCTATATGTTGGAGCAAGGCTAGAGTTATAAAAGAAAATTAATAAATAAGGGAAGCTTAATTCATTAGAAAAGAAATCCCTTTGTTGAGACAATTATCGGCAGAAGATTTAAAAGGGGTGTTGGGTTTGGCATGAAGATCAAGAGGGAAGATTTAGTTGGCATTATTAATGTGTCAAAATTAGAGTTGAGTTAGGGAAATAATTTCCTTCCTTTTGAAGAGGAAATTCGGTCAGCATCTATAAAGAAAAGGCACGAGAGTTTGGCTGAAGATATCACGACGGAATACAACAATACGGCAGCAACATCTTGGGAGGTTCACGGCTAGAGAACAAGATGAACAAAGAAGATTTTTGTGAGCCTTTATTTTTATCTATGTTAGGCTAAACTTTAAACTAGGGTTGAGGATGAAACCCCATAAATATTATTAATTGATTTTATGTATATGATTTTTCCTACATGCGTTTATCGTTTATTGTTCTCAACTCCTTAATTAATATGCATGAAATTTGGATATGGATTCAATCGTTATGAAAGGGTTTTTTCCATGATTTGAAATCATCATATTAATCGATTTTCTTGGTTTATTAAAAACGCAATATTTAAATGGGGTATCCATTGTGATTTGTTCTCACGGATACAGTGGATGATTTTGGCTTAAACTTTGAAGCAGAGTGAGAACATATTTTTGTCATAAATAAAAAAAGTGCTTATAATAATATTTTCCATGGTGATAAGATTAGCTTCTAAATCATTGTGTAGAAATCAAAGAAAAATCATTGCATAAGATTAATTGATAAATGTTTATGGGTGTGGATTCCGAAACCTTAGTTACTTTTCTCAACCGTTAATCTCCACTATTTTTCCTGCGTTAATTTAGTTGTTTCTTTTGTCATTATTTGTTTAATTTTTATTTGACAAATCAATCACACTTTTGGGAACTAGGTTAGGGTACAATCAATTTAAGTTTATTTAGTTTTCCTATTAAAAAGCACAAGTCCCTGTGGGTTCGACCTCGCACTTGCATACCTATACTTCGGTACGATTCGTGCGCTTGCGAGTACGTTAAAATATCACAACACTGATTTGACACGAACACGGCTTGACACGACATGATACGACGCCCACCCCTACTTTACCACACTATAAAGTACTTGTTATAAATATCAAGGTACTTCAATGGTTCTCTTCAATACATTCAAAAGTAATCTTGACAACCTTCTGAGTGTCTTGTAACCCTTAAATCATTCAATAAGCATTCCAGATATATGGGACCACGTAGATCAATCAACAAGTGTTTCGGGTATATGGGACCCCGTCAATCATTCAACAAGTGTTCTGGGTATTTCGACAAGTTTTCCAGGTATATGGGACCCCGTAAATCATTCAACAAGTGTTCTGGGTATTTCGACAAGTGTTGCGGGTATATAAGACCCCGTAAATCATTCGACAAGTGTTCCGGGTATATGGGACCCCGTAAATCATTCAACAAGTATTCTGGGTATATAGGATCCCTTAAATCATTCAACAAGTATTCCAAGTATGTAGGACCCCGTAGATCATTCAATAAGCATTCCGGGCATAGGGACCCCGTAAATCATTCAACAGGTATTCCAGGTATATAGGATCATGTAGATCATTCAACAAACATTCCATAGATTCCTAACGTGTACTATAAGTGTGTAGACACCTTAAGTTGGCTTGGTAGATATTTTAAGTACCGCTGCAAGTAGGCTCCCAATGATGAAAATGACAACAAAATGATTTGGGTGGAATCCTAGAGTCTTTGTGAAGGTTTGTAGCCAAACCAAAACCATTCAAACCCCAGCCAAAATATTGACCGGTGTATTCATTAACCGACTTATACATCTTTTTGTCAGCCGCCAGAAGCCAGTCTTCTATCACAAACCAAAAACCCTTTTGCCAAATGCATCAATCGGCCGTTACATCCTTCAACTAGCCAACAAATCAACTTCTTCCAGAAACTTTACAACCAAAGCCCGATCGGGACTCAAACTCTTCCCCGATGATTAGATTACTCCGATTTACGTAGTGACAATTTCAAGACTCTAAGGGATAGAGTTTGCCCATCCAAAACCTCTCCCGGTTCAAGTCCTAATTGGACTGGGACACCCCCTTTGCTAGCCTATAAATAAAGTGCCTTTTCCTCCAAAATTGACACACAATTCATTAGCCCACACCTCAAAATTTTGTGGAAACATCCTTACACTCTGGGAACGAATTGCCAAAACCGTCCAAACGGTCGAGCTCACCGTCCAGACGGGAAAACCATAAAATGGAGAACACGCACAACAAATTGCAGAGATCTGAGGATCTTCACCCAACCTCACAAATATGGTTCGAACCCAAAAATTGGTGTTACCAACTACCAAAATAATCAAAGAAAGTAATGATCTAGTTAGGTATTTACACTACATGTATCCATAAACACTTAGAAAAGGTGGAAGAATTCCCTACCTCAAGGGTTTAAGCTCTACTCAAGTCTCGAACAAAACCCCCAGCTCTCCTCCACTGAAATCCAACGTGTTTTGAGCTCCCACACGCGAGTTATAAGCTCCAATGGTGAATATACGTCGTGTAGATGATGGATCTATGGTGGGTTTGAATGAGAGTGAAGTGTGAGGGTTTGATTTGGGGAGAGGAGGTGAAAATTTCAGAGAGAGAGAGAGAGAGAGAGCTTGCTAGTTTTGGGAGGGAGGAAAAGTGATTTTCTCTCTCTCTCACACTCACTATATAGGTACAATCACACCTCCCACCCCTCAACTTATCAAGGTGTTTCACACAAGTCCAAAACTAAACAATTTCTCACATTAATTCCACATTCAAGCACTTTTATACAATCGCATAAAGCCCAATTCCATTTTTGAAAATGTTCTATTTTTTAGGAATTTACGCGTCTCTACATGTCCCAAAATGTTTGTCTTATTTCTAATAACAACTATTAAAATATGTCAAACTTCTAGCTTTACCCTTAAAAGTACTCTTTCCCTCCTAATTTATTTCATAGTTTTTGAAATTCGTGCCATTTCTAAATCATTTATATCTTTTAGTTTTTCATAATTTTTAGAACTTTAAATAAAACAACTAATTGAGATCTATCAAACAAGATCCATATAGCATATTTTTTGAGATTCATATTGAAAGATATAAACAATTTAAAACCACTTAATAAACTTCACAGTTTTGAAGGATAATTTTGGAAATATAAGGCAATAATTTTGTCTCATTAACAAGTTGGATTCCCCAAAAGGGGCAAGCAATTTGGGACGGAGGAGTAGTTTTTAAGCTAACTTAATTTTGAGATATTTAGTAAAAATGGTCTTAGATTATGCACTTATACCGGCGATCCACTTCTCATCCGGTCTTTCCGTTTCCGGTCCTCATGATCCAAATATTTTTTTGACGATCCGATAAAATACAGTTTTTGCGAAAAAATGCTTGGATCAAGCACTTCCCGGTATTTTTTTTGAAGATTTTCCGCTTGGACCCTTGAAAACACCTTCTGAACACATTGGACGGCTCGGATTTTCAAAAAAAAATTTGCAACACAAAAAAAACCCATTTTTTCTTAAATCCGGGAGGAGTGGATGTGAAGTTTTTCCCTTATACCAGTATCCAAATAACTTGATTTTTCAAATAACTGATGAAAAAAAATAATGATTAAAAGATGAACAGCTCGGATCAAAAGTATTGAATCAAGCTTTCATTTTTGTTTTTCTAATAAACAAAGTCAAGTATAAAGCTTGACTTTACATTTAAGCTTTAATTTTCTCTTCATAATATTACTTAAAATATACAACAATAGCAGTTTCCCATTAAACAATTCCATTTATAGGCACCTAAACACACACAGACATTTTTCTAAAAATCCCAGTGGCTACCTATAGCGGTATTATGTAAATATCGCTGGATACCGGTAGTGATAAAACACCGATACCGGTATCCCCTAGAAAAACTTTCAAAATTGTTTTCTGGTTCCACAGACTCGACACCTGATCACTAAACATTAGTTGTAAGTAAGTAAGTATCCCCCATTCGGAAACAATGGTGGGGTCTAGAGAGGAAACAATGGTGGGGTCTAGAGAGGCTAATTCGAAATAGATAAAATGTCAACTCTCCCCACCAAGAACAAATTTAAGAAATTCAAAATTACTACTCTTTCACATATGGCTCTGTAGGCCATCTCGACTTGCACAATGCTTCATTTTAACACTTCACAAATATTTCCAAAAAGATCAGTTTAATGCACCAACCCAAACACAAGAAATTTCACTCTTTAAGTCAAAACAGCCTTCCGGCAGCCAAGTCATACAGTTAACTTTCCAGATACATTCAACATAGTTGTGGACACCCCTCCGCGAAAGGAATTCGATTTGGAGTCACCACCTGGGTTTTAGCGAATTCCGAACTCGAATGACTTGTGCCTTATTTTGGATAAGGTTTTTATTACCAATCTGTCATCACCATAATATCTTAGGTTCAGGAGCTTAGTTACGACAGGGGAAGGGTTTATGGCACCCCACTCGCCCGGTTCAAGGACCGGTCTCTACTAAGTGTATATGGGATTTGAGAAATGTTTATTGTTCAACTTTGTTCAAGTAAAAGGCCATGGGAAACAAGTAAAGATGCATGTGAGTGAGTGCTTGGGCGATGTGTACAAGATGATATAATGACATGGAGAGCATAGTGGATGCATGATATTTAACTTTCAATGCGAGGACAATACTAAATACACGACAAAAAACTAATAACATAAGTTAAACCATGGAGATATAACAAAATATGGATTGTTAAAATCAAAATGGATTTGCTTGCTGGCCATGATCTGAGCGCTCAAGTGAAGGTGACTTGAGCGCTTAAGTGGACTTGAGTGCTCAGGTCATCTTCCTCCTTACTGCCTCTGTTTTGCTTTCTTGGTTTATCATGTTTTCATGCTTGTTGCCTATGTTTTCAAAACAAATGAACTCCAAAAACTCATCTTCAACTTATTACATGAGCATATCAGACCACGAACAGAGTCATCTTCAGATTAAACAGTAAGCAAAATAACTAGAGTTGATTTTAAGCATGTTTGGAGCAAGTAACAAGAAAATATAGGAGACAGAGGGCTTGAGCGCTCAGATGGACTTAAGTGCTCAAGTGGGGGTGACTTAAGCCCTCAAGTTGACCTAAGCTCTCAAGCCATCACCTCATACAGCCTTTATTCTTGGTTTCTTTCTCTAAGATGCTTATGTTTACCTTTGTTTACCATCTTTCCAGACTCATCACCTTCATTTTTAGGAAAAGCTATAAAAATATGGTTTTAACCCATCTTAAAGGATGACCATACCTCAAACAGCCCCCATTTTGATACCAATAACCAACAGAAGGAATAAATAAGATATAACGTTGGTCAAATCAGCAAAAGAAAAAAATGTAGAAAAAGGGGACTTGAGCGCTCAAGTGAGCTTTAGGCCATGAACTTTCAAAAATAGTTTTCTGTGATTATTTGACCAAAACAAGTCTAGAAATAGTATGAGGAACCAGCCTAGGCTTGTTTGGTTCCTTTAGGAATCAAAAACAGTACAATGTTAAGGTATTTCTACCATTTTAGGCTTGAAACAAGGCCTTTTTGATGATTTTTTGAGAGATAAGGCTTGAGGTTTGAGTTTCGAAGTGATATGACACTGGGCTAAGGCTGGATAGACTAAGACTCGATTGGAATATGCATTTTGATCACGTTTGATGGACTTTTTAGGCAGAAACCGAGGATTTAAAGGGCTTTTTATGGGATTTTTTGGGAAAATATGGCTTGAGGTTTGGATTTTGGGATGGTATGGCATTGGACCAAGACTGGACAAACTAGAAATAGACTAGAATAAGAGTTTTAATGGTGTTTAATGGCCTCCCATGAGTAAACCGAGACTTTTGGGGAGTTTTTGATGGTGGGTGTCAAGTGTTTTAGGTTAGCTTTGTAGTTTCAAAATGTAGGGGTAGGAAAATAATTTGTTTTAACTACAAAACAATATGGAAATTTATATCAGCCTAGGGGTAATTCTATAAATTTACATAGTTTGTGGGTTATTTCATAATTATTTAAAACATAGGGGTGAAATGGCAATTTAGTCACGGTTAAGGGTAATTTAGTATTATGTCCATGGTTATGGTAATTTGTAAAATAATCAACCAATTACAAGGGTAATTTTGGTAATTGGATATGTGTAAGGGCATTATGGTCCTTCCATAAAAATAAGCGTATTTTCATACATATTAGACCCTATGGGTTCAATAAAAAACACTGAGTTGCCTTTGGCCGATTTCTCACCACTCCAACAATACACAAACACTTGAATGAAAAATCAACAAAGTTATGTTTTCTGTCCCATTCAAGGAAGGTCAATGCAATTAGTTGAAAGTTTAAGTGCGCAGTGTATTTGTTAGAAACCTTAAGGTTTGAGTAAATTATCTTTCTTTTCTTTTTTCAGAAGGCTGTCAACTCGGTATCAAAATCCCATATATATAAAAACAAGAACAAAATACTGGAAAACTAAAACAAAATACAAGAAAATTATCAGAAAACAAACTGAACCAAACTATTTTCCTTTTATATAGTAAATGCCACTAAGAAAACCGACCATAAATGTACAGATAGGGTACAGACAGCTTGCGAGGCCGGCGTAAAGATTCCACACAAATGATCTGAACAGTTCAAAATTTAATTTTTTTCAAGTGACCCCACGAGAAATTAGCTCAAAAGGATACTTGCAACTAATTGATCCAATGTACCTATTTTTCATTCAGATTATAGGGCAATTCAGCTCATTTGCACAAGACCACTAAGTGGGCCCCACAAGTCATTTGTACCCCAACGGTACGTAGATGATCGGTGCCAATAGTGGGATTGATTAGTGAATCTCAATTTGGAGGAGTTTTTCAATGCCGAGCAGGCACACCATCTTACGTGGTGCTTGAGCGCACATCTCGACCGTCTAAAACACTTTTAGACGGTCCAGATTTAGATAGAGAAAGAGGAGAGGGAGCAGAATAAATCTGGCTCGCCTAAAGTACTTTTAGACATCTGGATGTGTGTGCATGGGACCACGTCGTGCCCACTCATCATATATACAAAAAAAATTCCTCATTTTGCGTTGCATAGGCCTTGTTCAGATGGTTGTTTGGCCCCGATTGGATGGGGTATTATTTTCAGGGGGATAAGTTTTAAAGGGGGGATAAGATAAGAGAGGGTATTATTTTTGGAGGGGGACCCAGATTGATGTGATGTTTATGGAGGGGGAATAAAAAAGTAGATGGTTTGGATAAGGGATTAAGTAGGGGGATAACTTTCGGCTTGGTTTGGATAACTTAAAAATAAGATGGGGTGGATGATGGAAAAAGCTGTCAAATGACTTATTTGCCCTTGTGGTGTACCAAACCTTATTAATGATTAATTTAATTATATAATTACATGAAATAAATTATTTTTTTATTTTTGGATGATTTGAAGTTTAATTAAGTTATTTCACCGGAAAAAATAAATATTTTTATTTTTTAAAAAAAAACGTTTTTTATTTTTATTTAAACATTTGACTGGTTGCTTGTCATAAATTTTTTTTTAAGAAAGGCTTTTTTTTTTGTACTTGTTGGGCTATCTTATTTTGTTTTTTATTACCTCAACACAATGAATAATAAATGAACAAACTAAAACATTTATTAAATGGGTCACTCATACAAAAAAAATTACAAAGAAATTTTATTGAACTCTCAAATAATTATACAAATTTATTTGAGATACAATTAAAAGGACGTAAAGAAAAACCATTTATTCAAGTCTCAAATAAATATACTAATTTATTTGAGATTTATTACAAGGATAATAAAGTGCACAACTACGAGTTTATTTAATAAACTTCCACCAATTTCGATCTATTGACGTTCAAAGCAAAAGCTCCATTCGTCGAACAAGGGAAATTGTTTGTCCTTGCTACATAAATAATTTGGCTAATATTAAAAATGTAAAATGTTATAACTTACTTGGATATAATTAGTCCACACTTCATTTGTAGCAAGAACCATTTTTTCATTTGCATCCCAAGAAAACCCTTGATGCATAAGGATTTGATGAACTATGGTGTAATAAGTAGACTTTCATGCCTTAATCTTACCTTCTATGTGAATTTCCGTTATACCACTTTCGGGGTAAGACTCGGTCATTTGATTTTTCAACACTTGTAGGTAGCCGGGACAAAACCCGAATTCTGATTGCCAAACTTCCATTTGAACAAGGCTTGTAAGGCATTGTACTAAACTCTGCTCTTCGTCAGAACTCCAAGTTCGGCGGGGGTTGGTCGAACTCTGGCGTGGCCTTGACGTGATACAAATTTTTATGCGTAGTGTTTATAAAAGAGGTTGCAATGAATTATTGAATTAGAGATAGTCTTATTTATATACAATTTTTTTTTTACTTACCCTTCAAGTTAGAAAGTTGAGTACTTGATGTTCAACAACAACATGGGTACCTACCATTTAACTTTGAATACACCTAAAAAGTATAGTTAGAACATTCTACTTACCATCGAACTAAACATATGCATGAACAAGACTCTTTTAGAACAAGAGTCACCCCTATTAATCCACTTATTACTGTCTTACTCGCAAATGAGTTTGCTAGAAAATCAAACACTGTGACCATAGAACATAGATCGACATAAATTTGTCAAACATATAAATCAAACAAACACTATTGCAGAACATAGATCAAAAACCATAAAATCTAACCAACACTGTTGCAGCTTAGCCAAATCTGTCAAACACTATTGAAACTAAGCAACCCATACATCACAAACCCCACCTTTTCTGTCAAAGACTATAAAAATCCAACAAAATCTCCAACACAAGCAAACCAGATCGACATGGGGATGTATCGACTGAACCCCAGGCCCATACGAAACCCTAGATCGACAGAAAATAGATCAAATGCTACGAAATCAGTGGTTTCCCATTCAAAAAATGCAGTTCAGAACCCATACCCGAGTGCTCAAACAAGATCGCAACAATGGACTTGGAAAATCGCCCAAATCGCACATTGTAACCCTTCTCTGGTCGAACTCGGGCACAACTACAGAGAAGGAGTTGTGAGGGCTGCTCAAGGGGGATAACGAGGGCTAGAAACGTCAAAACCCAAGGGGTCTTAAGCCGGATAAGTTTTGGGGAGCCCTAGAGGTGCCCAAAATTTATCAGGGAGAAGAAGGCGTACGCGAGAAACTGAAGAAGGGGGGGAAAACGAAGAGGGAGAGTAAACTGGGTTGTCAAACCGTGGTAATGGGGTGGGACCCAGGGTTTTCACCCAGTATAAATTTTGAGGGGGTGTTTTAGATCCATCCAAGCAAGGCCTTTAGGGCAAAATTTTTTGGCCAAAAAGTTAAGTGGTACTTTTTCACATTTTCGGCAGATTTTTGGTTATAAATTGAATGGGGTCCCTTGACCATTCAAAGGCTGGAATTGAATTGTTGGATTCTATTACCCATTGGTTTTTGGTAGAGAGGGAGAGAGAGAGAGGATAATAGTATTACACGGAGGGTTTTGGGGTGATGAGGCCCACTGATTCAATTTTTGCCGTCAAAAGCAAAGTGGGTATAACGAGAATCTAGATGGGAGGGGGAGTGTCAGTAAAAAGTACAACTTAATTTTTTGCCCAAAAAAATTTGGCTTAAAAAACACAATATTGATTCCTTCCAACATATATAGCACCTGTTGTTGTCTGCCCAAAAAAATTTGGCTTAAAAAACACAATATTGATTCCTTCCAACATATATAGCACATGTTGTTGTCTGCCAGTTGATGGTGGGAAGTCGCAATGCTTCTCCAACGGAGGATACTGACTGGGGTACGGATTACATTTAAAATCATTAGAATTGACTAGCATACAAAATAAATAAATAAATAAAAGAATAAAATTAACATTGATGTCAACATCTCTATCAGCATTGTGGGGCAATCTAAATTTTGAATTTAAGCCGGATTGAAGTTGATTAGAGGCTAATCCTTGTCAAAATTACTAGGGTTTCAATACCCATGGTGGTGGGAGGGGAGGGTCATGGTACTATTTATTTTCTTCGTTCTTTCTTTCTCTTTCTTTTGTCTCTCCAAATCAATGCCTTGTCGTCTGATCTGAGAGGATTATGTCTCTCACTTTGTGAGAGTTGTTAGTTTCGTCTTTGGACGAATTTTTGTCTACAGATCGGGTACTTTCAGGCGAGGTTGCTTTACAATGGTATCTGTGCCGACAGTGCTCTTACCCGACATGATATCGCTGGCAGGGCAACTCGTGGTGGCTTTGAAGATCTGTAGTTTTGGGAGTTCATTGGTGCGAGCATGTTTGGTTGGAGTCCATCCGATCGTCTGGGTATTCTTTGTCTTTTATCTTTAACTAGTACTAAGTCTCTTCAGAGATGCTGATTCTAGGTATGAATCTTGTAAGTGTCGCTGTTTGCGTCAGGCCATGTCTGGGTTAGGGTGAAACACATCGATTGCCTTGTGCGTTTCTTGTTCTCTATTAAGATGATTAGTTTGGCTTTGTCCAAGATCTTTGTAATGAATTCCGTTTTTGTAAGTGCCGTTGGGCGTTCATTAATATAATCTTCTCATTTCTGTGTAAAAAAAAAAAAAGATCTTTACAAGTTTTTCTTTGTTTGTTGACAAATTTAGAAGGAAATGTCTACCATCGACCCAATGGACGAAGGTTAAGGTTTACAAAGTGAGAACTTTTCTGTTTAAGAGTCATTGAAAAATAGGAACTCTAAAATGTAGGGGTGCGCACGGTCCGGATTAGACCGGTTCTCTACAAATTCAGTAATCGGACCATTCCGACCGGTCCTAAAAAATTAAGAACCAAAACATAACCAATACACATGAAGAACCTGTTCAGATCCAAACCGCAAGACCGGACCGGTTTTGTTTCGGTTCCGGTTCTACCCGATTAAGAAAAACTTTATCACAACACATGAGTTCAAAAGATTATTTAAAATTTAGAGCACCAAAACAACTCATAAAATAAATAAATAATTATAGGATTTTATAAGATTCATAATTTTGTACATGTATAATGCACACACACACACACACACACACACACATATTAATATCATACGGTCCGGTTCGGTTTTAACCGTGGTTCTTAAATTGAGAACCAGTAACCGATCCATAATTACCGGTTCTTAGATTTTTAGAACCATAACCAGACCAATGAACCATAAAACCTAACCAAATTGACCGGTTCGGTCCGGATCAGATCGGTTAGGCGGTTATATCAGTTTTCTTATGCACTCCTACTAAAATGCAAAAATTAACTTTTTCATAGAAGAGTTTTACCTTGTTGTCAGATCAATTGAAGGGCTGAGTTTAGAATATTCGAACCAGTTTAAGTTTGTTGAAACAACTTGTTGAGTCCTCCACACACTACATACCAACAGGGACCTAAAACATGAATCGAGGCGTAATTTTTAAGAAATTGATTTTGGCACTGCAATACTCCATTTTTTGAGTGCCAAAATCAAGTTCATATAAGGATTGATTTTGACACTCCCTTTTAAACTACCAAAATCAATTTGGGGAGTGTCAATGGGATCTGGGGTACTAGTGATCAGGCCCTAGTGATCACCCTGAAAATCACCCCAAAACGACGTCGTTTTGGGTAGGACCTACCCAAAACTACGTCGTTTTGAGTTGGGGTCCAAAAGACACAACAAAAAAACCTACCCAAAACTAAGTCGTTTTGAGCCCAAAACTGAATATAACCCCTTCTTTTTCACCCTGAATTCCATAAAACAGGTGCATTGAATCTCGAATTTACGAAACCAAATTAACTCGTCTTTTTTAATTTTTTATTATTGTTCTTTAGGAAGGTGAAACATCAACATATACCGAACCAAATAAAAATGGGAAGTGAGATTTCAGAATTCATCGACGGTCTTGAGAACTAATAGCATAACACAACCATTTTTTTGCATGTGTTTAGCCAATTAGAAAATAAGTTGAGCTACCCAAAATTTTTATACAATGGTGAAGTACAAAGACCCCGCTCATGATACGTTGTGCTTAAGCTAATTACACGACAAGGCTGTCAGGAGAAAATGTGAAACTAGGTGATTTCATAACGCGAAAAAAGAAATCCTACGACTAGGATCGATAAAAAGAGCCTCTTTTCTCAGTACTTTACATAAGGAAAAACTCCAAACCCCTTTTGCATAATGGGCAAGAACCGTGTCTTACTAGCCATTTATCAATGCAAGGTAGGTGAAACATGTGATGACAATGAGGCAAAACGACGTAATTTTGAGTGAGTTTTTTGGTTGTCTTTTAGACACCAAAACGACGTTGTTTTGGGGTGATTTTCAGGGTGATCACTAGGGCCTTATCACTAGTACCCCCAAATCCGTGTCAATGGCCCTGTTCGTTTCCCAGTTTAGTTTTAGTTTTGATGACATCATCATTTCCCTCATTTCTCTCTCTATCTCTCTCCACTCATTACACCTTATGACATCATCAAAACTAAACTAACATATCTAACCAAACACAACCAATATCACTTCCCAATTTTTATCATGTCAAAGATCAAAGATGGTAGATAAAACTTTCTCACAATATCGTCTAGCTAGAGACATGGTTATCAAAAAAGAAGAAGAAGTAGTTGTGATGAGAACTGATGCACTGGTATCGGTGTGGTAGAATTTTTTAGAGGGTTTTGCTATCGTGTGGGCATATAATAACTACATTAAAAAAATAACACACACACTCTAGTGTGCATTTTTCACTTTTCAATACATTGACATCTACTTTTACATATTTTTCACACATTTTCATCTTTATTTCTAACCATATTACGTACATAAAGGAAAGAAACATCTTAACCTTTTTTTTTTTTTTTTTGGAGTGATTTTCACCCCCGCAAATTGATATTCATACTCTTTTTTTTGTATTTTAGTTAATTTTTTATGTGTAAAAGTTTCACTAAAAGATAAAAAAATAGAGTGTGGATATCAATTTGGGAGTGTGAAAATCAATTATTATTATTATTTTGCTAAGCCAGATAAACATCTTAACCAATCCTTTTTTTGGGTAAATAAGCGTGAAATTAAAAGAGGCTAAACGAATATACAATCTTAACCAATCCTTATGAAGAAGCTTCTAAGAATTTTTTTAAAGTATAGTTAAATACCGATTGACATATGTACATAAATACATGGAAAATGATAAAATAGGCGTAGTGGGCTTTTGTTAAGGTTTAAAAAGTATGTTGACATATGTGAAAAGTGTATAAAACTAAGCGTAAATATATTGAAAAATGTGTAAAATGTACACTGAAATGTTTTTGTTTTTGTTTTGGTGTACTTACTGTGAAGCGTGAGCCCACTGGGCACAATAGCAAGACCCTAAATACATATATAATTATTTTTGCATAAATAATCTATAACAACTTTGGATGGTTTAGTTTAAAATGTAGGAAAAAATTTATCGGGCACTTGAAGCGTGTGTGTAATTAAATTAACAACTTTACATTACCAAAATATAACAAAAAAATATTAGGCACCTGAAATATGTTTGGGACGAACACCCACCTAACAATCCTAGCAAGTTAGAAGCGACGGGCCAGTGTCTATTATATACTGTATATGGTATAGGGGAATAAATTCAAAACATGGGAAGGTTTCCAAAGGAGTATATGTGTTTGGTGAGATTTGTTTTTGCACGTTAAATAGAAGAGGGGGAGGGAGGGGGGTTGTTGGGCATAACTGTGGAGATGGTGCACCACGTGCAATACCCCTTGCATTATTAGGTGGTCTTTTGTAGTGCATGTGTGTATCAAACTGAGTAGGCGGCCTGACTTATCACAATACAATAGTACTACCAAATTATAGCAAGACAGTGACCGTGAAACGAGCACCAAAGTAACTCCATTTATTAATCATTCAGTAAATCCAAAATAAAGTTTCGTGGTATCCTGAATCATTCTAGTAATCACACACTAGTATTCACACACTTTGTGAGAACCCAATATCTCATATCGGTATGTTATTGGATATGAAAGTGTAGCGGCGGGGCTCGAAAGGGTCAAAAGAGCAAAAGGGCCAACGTCTCGGAATCTGCAAAACTGAATGCAGATCGATGTATCTCGCCCCCGCCGAACGTACGGTTCCTTAGGCGTTCGGCGCGGATGTCCAGGTTTGGACGAATATGGATTTGTCTGAGCTAGGTTCGCCGAGCCCGGATACGTCGGGGTCACGATGTTCCCGGTCTAGCTCTCGGACTGCCCTCGGGGGATCGGCTGATCGGCGTGCCGACCAACCGGGAGTCTTTGTGCCTCGCGTGCCGAGTCGGTTGATGTCGGTCGCGTCAGTGCTCGGAGATATTCAGTACAGCGGTGGTGTGTCAGACACGCTACACATTTCACAATGGAGCATTAAATGCAGCAGTCACCTACCCTGCCACCGCCGCCTGCAGGGTCACGTGGGTGATGGAGAATGTCTCGAGGTGAAGTAACCCCTCAAACCCACGTGCCATGACGTCAGCCGAAACGCGGCGTCTGCAGCAGAGATGGAGATCACATCAGTTGTCATTCCGAGCAGGAATGACAGGCGCGTGAGGGGGACTGAGCGCGTGCCACGCACGCCCCCTTCGCCTATAAATACCCAACTACAACTACCACAATAGAGATTCCTCTCTCCTCATTTACTACCCTCATAACTCCACTTCCCTCTCTATATTTCCGGCACATTTCTCCCCTCCGATGACTAACTTAGCCATCGGAGTGCCTTCCCGGACCACCACTGTCTGGGCTAGGCACTAACGTGGTTGTCTACGTGTGCAGGTCATCCCCTTTGGTGGGCAGCTAGAGTTCAGACGCGATCCAACCATCCCACCATTACTCACACCACTTCAAAAGGTCTAAAGAGCTCACTCAGGGGAGAAGCACCCCCACAATTGGCGACTCCGCTGGGGAGGGGAAAAACAACCCATCTCAGCTTCTCTGAACAATTTGGTGGTGTTTCTTCCCATCCCCTAAAGCTCTTCTCTCAAAACCTCTAAAAACACTGCTCAAATGGCCAACCTCACTTTGGGTCTTGATGCATTTGATCCCGTCGGTGAATATCGCAACGCCGCTGACCGCTATCAATACCACCAGGTCAGGAGCGACCTGGGGCTCACTCTCTCTCCCGTTGTCAACAGAGATGGGACTGTCACCGTAGCTACCAACGCCGCCGGCCCTAGCAACGCCAGAGCCAACAACATCGTCTTCAATATGGACGGGAACGTTCTTTCTCTTGACAACCTCACGACTCCAGCACGCACGGAAGTTCTTCCACCCCTCCTCCTCTCACTATAGAGGCCGAGATGGCCTTACTAAGGAAAGAAGTACTGGCTATGAAGCAGGCCAGGAATGAACCCACAACGTCAAAGTCCGGGGGTCGGACGAGGACCCGGAGGCCTCCGCCGAGCGCGAGGACCAACGATGGGGGAAGGGCTCAAGTTTTTTCCCGCCTCGGACAGGTCGTGGAGGTAGACCGCCGAGGCAATGCACTTGTTGTGCCATCAGAGACCGCGCGTTCTCGAGGGCAACAGACACGTGGCAGGCAGTCTAAGCGGACTGACCGTCCCGAGGATAGTGCCACGGCCTCCAGCGCTCAAACGCTAGAAGTTCGGGGAAACGCGGAATATGCCCGAGAGCTGGAGAGGCAGTATAACAAAGGGAAGGGCCCAGTAGACCTCCTACAAATACGCTGAGACCACAACGGCCAAGGCCGAGAGCACGAAGAGGTGATCGGCGCCATCGCCGATCGGTGGATAGGCATGGCGCCCGAAATGGTGTACCCAACGCTCGAGGAGAAGGGTCGCGCGGGAACGCGGTCGCGGACCCAATTGAGGTCTTGGCAGGGCTAGGCCATAACGAGAACAACAGCCTTAAACCCGGGGACAGGTACGAGCTACGGAACGACGGTGGCAGTATTGTGCCTGTCAACGCGCGCACGGGCGAAACAAAGGTTTACCACGCCGAGCCCGAATCCAGATGCCATCGTCCTCGGGAAGAGGCGGCGAGGGGCCATGATCGGCACAACAAGAGGCTATCCTCCGAGAGAAGCAACGTGCACATTGATGGCCCCGATCTGTTGCACCAGGCCGTCGGGCCGGCGAAGCATGCCCATGGGGAATACCGAGCGACCAACCTCAACCGCTCGGGCCAAGCTGACTCAAGGTTGGAGAAGGCCAAGCAGTCCCCATTCTCCCGGAGCATCACCGAGGCCGTCCCACCGCACGGGTTCAAGATCCCCAAATTTGACAAGTATGAGCCGACGACGGATGCGATTACCCACGTACAACAATATCGCTTAGTTTCTGAGCTCTATAGCCATAGTGACTCCCTCATGTGCCGAACGTTTCATATGAGCCTAGGGACCACGACGCTTCTATGGTACAGGCAGCTCGCTCCGGGGTCTATAAACGAATTCGACAAGCTTGAGCGCGCGTTCACGTCTCGGTTTGTTACCAGCAACACACAGCCGAAGACGCTTGACGCGCTGGTCAACATGAAGAGGGGCTCAGATGAAACCCTGAAAGAGTACATCGCCCGGTATTGGGAGGTCTACAGCCTCGTGGAAGGCTGCAACCAGAAGATTGCCACTTCGTTCAAAAACGGGTTTGACGACCACTCTGACCTCTTCAAAGAACTCATGGTACGGCCACCGGTTGTATTTGGATTTTGAAAATAGAGTCGCCACTCGGGTTTTTGGAAAATGGTTTAGGACCCGAGAAACCGTTTTGGAACATGATTGAGAAAATGATTTATAAAACGATTTGAAAACCAGAGATTCGTTTTGGATTCGGGAGCCAGGTTACGAACGAGGAAGGGTTTTAATGCACCCCGTTCGCCCGATTAAAAATCGGTCTTTACTAAACATTTGTGGGATTTTTAGAAAATATTTTAATGTTGAACATTAACATATAAACATTTCAAATCAAGTAAAGAAAACGATAATAATGAAACACAAACAACTAGTATATAATTTACATTTCAAATCTGCTTCATGCAAGGTTTCTCGGATTTTACAAGAAAAGTGCGTCAATGTTGGCACACTAGGTGTACCATGCGGTATAGCGAAAGTGCCGTGCGGTCATCATCAATCAAACGGTCAAATTTTCAAAAGAGTACCGTACAACACTCCAAGAGTACCGTGCGGCACAGTGGGAGTGTCGTGCGGCACCGTTTCCTTTACTAACAGTTCAAACTTTGGTTTTTCGACATGATTAAATATAAGCACATACGAGGCATGGAATATGGTAAAAATTAGACTACTTTGAATGAGAAAACAGTGTGTTCAAATGGGGAATGTTCCTCCTCATTGAATCGCTCCGTACGAGGCGATATTTTCACCGTACGACGCAACCGGGAGGTATGAAATCAAACTGATTTTAATATGACATGGGCATACCAAGTGTAGAGATGATATAGGAGATCATCCCACACTTGATATCCCTCCCCTCATAGTACCAAAGCTAAGAGTTTTGGCGAAACGGGATTATACCTCGGTTTTGAAACTCTCGGATTGAGCTTCTTTCTTGAACTTCTGAATGTGGCTTGAACCTCCTTTAGCTTATAACTCTCTTCTGATGCAGCAACAAAGAGAGTTAAGGACTTGGATTTAAAAAAAAAATTCTTGATGGCAAACTCACGGGTTCCGGAACCGAAAACAGGGGGGTTGTGATTTTCTGATTGGTTTTGCTTGTGTAAGGCTTTGAGGGTTGTTTTCTTGATTGGGGGGTGATAACAATGGGTAGTGAGTAGAGTTGTGGGCAGAACTCAGGAGAGGTTAACCATAATTTTTTTTATCAGAATTTTTCGGATCCTTTCCTCGTCGGAATCGATCAACTTATATAGGGAACGAGTGAACTTGATCACCAAGTTTTCTTGGTCTTTACACATAGTGATGATGGCTAGGATGTAGCCTTCCATCTTCGCACGAAATCATCATGAGCAGAGGGACGAGTTTTGTCAACAATTTGAGCTGCTGGGAACTCTGCAAAAGATGTGTGACAAATGACAGTGCCGTACGGCACACAAACTGTGCCGTGCGGCACACCTCCACCGCCAAAATTCAAAAAGCTGCCGTACGTGACTTGGGTTGTGTCGTGCGTGAGAGATGAGTACCGTACGGTACTGTTGACTTTATTGACTTGGAGAATTTCAATCCGAGAGTCCTTCCGGGTGTTTTCTTTCATCATCGGGGATTTCAAATGTATACGAGAGTCCCATTTTGGGGTGTCTACAGTTGCCCCTCTTTGACGAGGCTTACAATCATTGTGTGATGGAAGTCGCGTCAAAGATAGAAGACACCCCTCGACGTGGACGCCCTCATACGAAAACAAATAAAAGCTAATGCATGTGGTCGCGCTCGTAAGAGCTGCCTACGTACCCCATTGTAGGGATCAGACCGGCGTAGTTCATTGGGGCTAAATGCATAAGGGTTTTATAGAAAACATACCTTGATCGGATTTCGGGGATTGTTACTCTGTTTTTTCAACGAGGGAAAAACGAATGATGTGCTGTGAACGCAATCGGCGAGATAGAAACCAGTTGGTGCTGAGAAAACCATCGTTAATGCCGTTGAGGACTTACGAAACCAGTGGTGTTGAGAAATTGTCGTTAATGCCGTTGAGGACTTATAGAACCAGTCGGTGCTTGAGAAAATCGTCATTAATGCCGTTGAGGACTTATAAAACCAGAAAACCGTCGTTAATGCCGTTGAGGACTTATAGAACCTGTCGGTGCTTGAGAGAACTGTCGTTAATGCCGTTGAGGACTTATAGAACCAGAAAACCGTCGTTAATGCGTTTGAGGACTTTATAGAACCTGTCGGTGCTGATAAAAACTGTTGTTAATGCCGTTGAGGACTTACAAAATCAGTCGGTGAGAAACCATTGGATATCTGAGAGAACCGTTGTTAATGCCGTTGAGGACCTATGAAACCATGATATCTGTTGTTAATGCCGTTGAGGACTTATGAAAGCATTCGGTGCTTGAGAAAACCTTTGTTAATGCCGTTGAGGACTTACGAAACCGTCGTTAATGCCGTTGAGGACTTACGAAACCCTTGTTGGTGTTTGAGAGACTTTTGTTAATGCCGGAGAGGACTTACGAAACCAATCTGCTGAGATAACCATTGTTAATGCCGGAGAGGACTTACGGAACCAGTGGTGTTGATATGATGGAATGGAATCATTGAGTGAGGTCTCGTGTAAGATCGATTTGAAAAATTGACTTCAGTGTCAAAATTGTACCGTGCAATATCAAACCTGTACCGTGCGGTTGAGAGTGAGCATCGTGCCGCATAGTCTGAAAGGGGTGTACCGTGTGGTACTCAATGTGTGCCGTGCGGCAGAGTGGTTGTGCCGTACGGCATAAGTGGTTTTATAACCGCTTGAAATTTTTGATTTTCTCCCACTTTCAACATATTCAAACTTCTTGGTTGGTTGTTAAGAGAGGGTAGTGAATCCGAAAATTACATTCCTCTTATCTCTTTTCCTCTCTTCTTTCCTTAAAATCTTCTTCAACTTCTCGGTTCGAAACCTTCAAAACCCATACTCTCATTTCTGAAATATACCAGTTATGGCTGATTCCGGCGATGAACACGGCGGTTCTACTGTGTCCGCCACTAATACAACGTTGTCGGCGTACGGGGAAGATAGCACATCGTCCGACGAGTCCAGGAGTGACTCGTTTACGGATATTCTGGCTGGTACCGGGCCGATTACCATAGATCCGATTCTCGAAGTGTCTCGCACAGCGCCGATTGAGGCTGAGGCCACATCCTCTATGCCGGAAACAATATCGACGGGGCTCGGTGAGGTTCACACAGATGTTACACCCACTCTGGCAGAGATACGGGATATCACGGGTACCGATAGCGCCACGGTGATGGGCGGCGGTGATGCTGATGAAGACTTGGGTACCGCACGGCACACCGATAGTGTCGTGCCTGATGCTGGGAGTGCTGTGGGTGATGTTAGAAGTGCTGTGACCGGGGATCTAAGTACCGTACGGCCTATTGAGAGTGCCGGGGCTAGTGGTGGTACCATTGGTGATGATCCGAGTGTCGCACGACATACAGAGAGTGCCGTGGGTGGTGATCAGAGTACCGTTGTTACCCACGAGGGTCCGGAGGCTATGGAGATTGATCCTTCAGGTACGGGTACTTCACCTTCAGATATTGCGATGAATCTTAGTAGGAGGTAGCCTTCCATCTTCGCACGAAATCATCATGAGCAGAGGGACGAGTTTTGTCAACAATTTGAGCTGCTGGGAACTCTGCAAAAGCTATGTGACAAATGACAGTGCCGTACGGCACACAAACTGTGTCGTGCGGCACACCTCCACCGCCAAAATTCAAAAAGCTGTCATACGTGACTTGGGCTGTGCCGTGCGTGAGAGATGAGTACCGTACAGTACGCCGACTGTGTTTAGGGGGCAGCGCCCAGCCTAACCAACAGGCACTCCAGCTCCCACCACCACCGCTAGGACATCAGGCGCCCGGAGACAGAGTGCGCCCGGGAGTGGTCGTAACTATCCATGGATAGGTCGGCAAAGCCCGAGCCGACGTTATGCACACGGAGCTGCAAAAGATGGAAGCCGCGATGCAAGTGATGACGCTCGGCAGAGCGCCGAAGCGAAAATACGAAGAATCAATAGACCCGTACACCATCACCTTCTCCGAACAAGATTTGGACGGGCTGCAGCTCCCGCATGACGACGCTTTGGTCATCGAGGTAAGCATCGACCACGTGGAGGTTCGGCGGATCTTGGTGGACCAGGGGAGCTCCGCCGACATCCTATACTACTCGGCCTACAAAGCCATTGGACGAACGCGTGATGAACTTACCCCTTCCGACACTCCCATCGTCGAGTTTTCCAGTTTTCCCCTCGGCAGCATCACCTTCCCCGTTTGGACAGGAACGATGCGTTTGGAAATTGAGTTCACCGTGGTGGACTCCCCGAGCCCGTACAATGCCATCCTGGGATGAGGTTGGCTCCATGCAATGAAGGCGATTGCCTCGACCCTCCACCAATGCGTTCGATTCATCGGCACATCCGGGCGCCCGGAAACCATCCGAGGCAACCAGATGGCCTCGAAGAGTTGCTTCGTCAATGCCGTTCGCCAAAAGGACAGAAGGGAAGGCAGGCTGCCCAAACAGGTGCAATGGATTGAAATGCCCGAATTCACTCCCGTCCTTGAAGACGTTGGCTTTAAAGCCGAAGACAAATCCGTCGAGGAATTGGTCAACGTGCCTATCTATGAAGAAGACACTAGGTACTTCATGATGGGTTCGGATCTATCCAATCCCGAGCGGAACGACGTGGTCTCTTTCCTCAAGGATAACGTTGAGGTGTTTGCATGGACTCCATACGAGATGTCAGGCGTGAGCCCGAATTTCATCACGCACGCCCTCAATGTTGATCCGACTAGGAGGCCAATAGTGCAGAAGCTGAGACGGTCTTCAGCCATTCATTCCGACGCCGTCTTAGAAGAAGTCGACCGCCTGGTCGAGGCGAAGGCTATCCGAGAGGTGATGTACCCCACGTGGCTGGCAAACACCGTGGTGGTCAAGAAAAAAAAATGGGAAGTGGAGGGTATATGTGGACTACACAAACCTCAATGACGCTTGCCCTAAAGACTGCTTTCCCCTCCCTCGGGTAGACCAGCTGGTGGATGCCACAGTCGGACATGCTAGGCTCAGCTTCATGGACGCCTATCAAGGATACCATCAGATCGCTATGAATGTCATGGACTTGGAGAAGGCAGCGTTCATTACGCCAAGGGGAACCTATTGCTACCAGGTCATGCCTTTCGGTCTGAAGAACGCTGGGGCTACCTACCAAAGAATGGTCTCCAAGATGTTCGCCAAGGAGCTCGGCGACATCATGGAGGCCTACATTGATGATATGGTGGGTAAAGAAAATTCGCAGAAGACCACCTTGCCCACCTCGGCAAAGTCTTCTCCATCCTGAGGAAGCACCATCTGAAGCTCAACGCGGAGAAGTGCGCGTTCGGGGTTGGCTCTGGAAAGTTTTTGGGCTACCTCGTCACCTGCCGAGGGATCGAGGCCGACCCCAACCAGCTAACGCCCAGTGGGAGCTCGACATTGTTGTAATCCTTCCTACAGCCCCCGGCGAATTTCGGCACCTAATTACGGCTACGGACTACTTCACCAAGTGGGTTGAAGCCGAACCCCTAATCCATACTACAGCCTCCGAGGTCGAGCAATTCATCTGGAAAAACATCATCTCTAGGTTTGGCGTGCCTTACACTATTATCTCCGACAACGGCACCCAGTTCATAACCGAGGCCATAAAGACGCTTTGCAGAAAGAAAAATATTCGCGTCTATAATTCCACCGTGGCCAAGCCGAGGCCTCGAACAAGTAAATCTCATCCGGCCTCAAGCGCCGGCTAACCAGCAAGCGAGGGAAATGGGTGGAGGAACTCCCCAAAGTCCTCTGGGGCTACCGAACCACCCCTCGACGAGGTACCGGCCGAACACCGTTCTCCATGGCTTATGGGATGGAGGCCGTCCTTCCACTTGCTTCCATCGCTCCCTCCGACCGAACGGAAGTCTTCCATCCCGCCACCAATGACGAGCACCTTGCCTCCGAGCTCAACCACATCGAAGACCTCCGAGATGAAGCTCACATCAAGTACTCCGCATACCATCAGGAGGTCCGCTCGGGGTTATAACAAGCACGTCCGCATCCGCCCTTTCAGCATCGACGATCTCATCCTCCGAGAGGTCGTCCAAAAGAAGAACAAGAAGAAGTTCATGCCTAATTGGGAAGGCCCCTTCCGTATCGTGGCCAAAGCTGGCTATGGGGCTTACAAGCTTGCCGAGATGGATGCCACGACTGTGAGCAACCCATGGAACGCCTCTAAGCTAAGGAAATTCTATGGTTAGTATCTTATGTTTATCATTTTCACTTTTTGTGCCCTCAGCAGCTTTTTGTAATGTCTGGGGTTAAGATGTTAATGATAAGATCCTTTCTTCAGCCACTGTCCTTTTTTTTGGTTCAAAGTCTTTTACAAATTATCACCGTTCGGCTGAACGACCGATCATGTTCGGCAGACCAATTACTAGCGTTCAGAGGAACATCCACTCTTGTTCAAGGGAGCAGTAATTTCTGTTCGGTTGAACAATAATCTCCACTCGGAGAAACAATTAATAGCGTTCGATATGTTCGCATTCGGGGAAATGCCCCTGGTCTCGGGACCTACCTATCGAACTAGCTGGGGGCTATTGTATCGATTAATCGCTCGGCGCACACCTACTTTCCTTTGGCTCAGCTTCAAAATCAGGGGTTATTCCTCCTTAATTTCCAAGCTAAGCCAAGAAATTTTTTCAACTCTTATGCTTCGGCAAGGTGCCAGCATGATACCTTACATCCCTTGGCTCCCCGCCGAGGCGGGGGCTATCATTTATTACCACTCTCGGCTGTTATGATCTATCACCCATGAGAGCCATTCATTCAGAAATGAATCAGATATGAAAGGAAATAAGCCATTCATTCTTAGCAAGAAAACAAGGGGGGCTCGGCGATAGTGCATCGTTCAGTGCCGGCCCAGAGGACAACCTGTTTTAATTACAAGCACTCGGATCCGCCTACGCCTAACTATTCGGCCCCAGTCCGTTCAAAAAAAAAAAAAGATTACAAGAGGACTAGGCCTCTGTGAGATTGGGCTCGGCCGTCGAGTCTCCGATCAGGTTGTCAACCGGGGGATCGGTGGTACCCGCATCCTCAGCATCGCCGCCTTCAAGAGCCTCATCTTCGTCGTCGGAGGGCATCTCCGGGACCACAGCTTCGGGAAGCGGGGGAAGGGAGGTCTGGAGCTTAGAGTCCGAGGGGACGGAGACTATATCGTAGGTCGCGACAAAGGCCTTGGGCTAGCAGTCGGAACGACCAAGGAGGTACCCCTTTTTGAAGGCCTTATCCTCATTGTCGTTGGCCTCCTTGGCAAACTTCCTCAGGGTCTCGTCCGCCCCCCTCCGGTAGCCATTCTTATCCGCAGCGTCCATCATCTCGTCGTGCTCTACCTTGGCGCGCTGGAGATCCCTCTCGGCCCGCCCGGCCCTTTCCTCGGCATCCGTGACTTTGCTCTCGGCTCTCATGGCTCTTTCCTCGGCTTCTTTCTGGAGACGGCGAGCCTCCGCAAGGTGCTTTTCAAGCTCTTGGCCGTCAGTAGCAAGGACCTCGACACTCTTTTTCAGCTCTGCTCGAGCCTTCCTCTCGGCCTCGAGCTTCTTCTCGATCTCAGTTTTTTCGACGCCAAGGTTGTACACCTTGTCGATGAGAGCCAGAGCCGACTGACCAGCCTGCAAAGAGAGAAAATTGATACTTAATTAGCAGTGGTCTGAAGGCGAAGACTTGGTAAAATGTGAAATGTGAAGTTAGAATCTTACCCTCACAATGTGGGTGCAGAGCTCGGCGTAGTTGTTCGTCGTGTTCTTCGGCGTGGCGTTCATATCCCTCGGCAAGGCGAGGGCCTTCAGTAGGGTCATCGCCGTCTTCCAGCTCTCCCGAACACTGGCGTTCTTTTTTACCGGCTCGCCATGCGAAGTCTGAATGACCGGAACCCACGGCTCGTCCTTGTCGGTCGGGGAAAGCGTAACCTCGGGCATCAGGGAGGCGGTCTGCTTGTCCTTAGGGGCAGCCTCCCTCGACGGGACATCGGCAAGGGTGGTTTGAGGAGGAGGTGTTGGAAGTACCGGGGCCTTCGGAGGGACCTCCTTGGCCACGGTAGAAGCCTCGGCAGTCCGAGTCCTCTTCTGAAGACGTTCAGCCTTGGCAGAGTGTCCGGGCTGGCCGGGAGCCGCCTTCTCAGCTTCCTTCCTCTTCCTCTCAGCCCTGTCCCTCCTATGAGCCTCCTTTAGCGCTGAGGCACCAGCCATTGAGCCCTCAGAATCGCTTCCTAAAATGAACGACTGGGGGAGACGGCTGGAGGTCCTCGGCACATGTTCGCGGCCCGCAAGATCGGCGCGTCTGATGTTGGGGTCGAAGTGCCGCACGCGACGGAGACCCGTCCTTGGCACGAGCTCTTTCCCCTTCTTTAGAAAACCCTTGTAAGACGGCACATACCCGAGGATTCCGGGGGCCGTGCGGTTTGGGATCCGGAAGATGTCGTCGATAACGTCGGCGTTGGCGTCCTTGGCAAGGTGCTTTGTCACCTCACCGCACTCTGCAAAAAACAAAAAAGTAACGTCAGCATTCGGCAGACGCAACGGTATATACATGAAAAAGAATATGCATGAAAGAAAATGCGCAAGTGTGCGCCCTCGGACTTACTAGGCTTCCCTCGGCGCCAAGGGATGGACCACGTGGACTCGTCCCCCGGAGCTTTCTCGTAATTGCCCCGTACGATTACCAGCCCGCACGCGTGCCTCTCTGAGTCATAGAAATTCTCGATGAGAGGGGGGTACTCGGGCCGCCTTGCGAAGTAATACCTCCCGTAGGCGGGGCTCCGCTGAACGACGTAGATGGCCATGAGGTCGCTGAGGCGGAAGGGTATGTTGTGATGCTCCGCCAGCCTCACCACCGAGCAGATGACTCGATAGACGTTGGTGGTAAGCTGGTGGGGAGCGAGCTGATACAAGTCCAGGAACTGCCGAAGGAGTTTGGGCACCGAGAAAGTCAGCCCACCCTCGCAAATGGCCATCAGCGGCACTGTAATCTCCCCCATTCGGTAATGAATTCTGTTGTCGGTGGGCCGGGAGATGTCCACATCCTCCGGGATGCGATAGTCCCTACAGAACAAAAGGGCCAGCAGAGGCCCCACTTTGCATAATAAAAGAGCAAAAGGGCCAACATCTTGGAATCTGCAAAACTGAATGCAGATCGATGTATCTCGCCCCCGCCGAATGTACGGTTCCTTCGGCGTTCGGTGCGGATGTCCAGGTTTGGACGAATATAGATTTGTTTGAGGTTCGCCGAGCCCGGATACGTCGGGGTCACGATGTTCCCGCCCTAGCTCTCGGACTGCCTTCGGGGGATCGGTCGATCGGCGTGCTGATCGACCGGGAGTCTTTGTGCCTCACGTGCCGAGTTGGTTGACGTCGGTCGCATCAGTGCTCGAAGATATTAGGTACGGCGGTGGTGTGTCAGACACGCTACACATTTCACGATGGAGCATTAACTACGACAGTCACTTACCCTGCCACCGCCGCCTGCAGGGTCACGTGGGTGATGGGGAATGTCTCGAGGTGAAGTGAGCCCTCAAACCCACGTATCATGACGTCACTCGAAACGCGGCGTCTGCAGCAGAGATGGAGATCACATCAGCTGTCATTCCAAGCAGGAATGACAGGCGTGTGAGGGGGACCGAGCACGTACCACGCACGCCCCTTTCGCCTATAAATACCCAACTACAACTACCACAATAGAGATTCCCCTCTCCTCATTTACTACCCTCATAACTCCACTTCCCTCTCTAGATTTCCGGCACATTTTTCCCCTCCGGTGAATAACTTAGCCATCGGAGTGCCTTCCCGGACCACCACCGTCCGGGCTAGGCACTAACGTGGTTGTCTACGTGTGCAGGTCATCCCCTCCGGTGGGCAGCTAGGGTTCAGAAGGTCTAAAGAGCTCACCATTACTGACACCACTTCAGAAGGTCTAAAGAGCTCACTCCGGTGAGAAGCACCCCCACAGAAAGTATTACATTACGAGTTATGAGCAGCTACTGCATAAATTGAGATTAACCTTTTTTAGCCACGTGGTTAAGGTCAAGGGTCAGCACAGGTAGTTATAGGTGGTATCAGAGCCTATACCTATAAAAAAAAATGTGGGGTGAATCCCTTGGCGAGTCTTGTTTGGGTGGGCCTAAAAATGAATCATTCAAATAAACCACGTATAAATTTAACACATTTGGACAATCCAAATAAATACCCTAATAAGGATAAACCGACCTCCTAAGGTCAGGTCGGTAAAGCCAAGGCAAGCCGACCTCTCCAAATAGGTCGGTCTTGTATAATGGAGTCTTAGGAGGGACATAAACAGCCTCTTGGGCTAGTCTTTGAGCCCCAAGGGGACCAAAGACCATATGATAAGGACAAACCGCGCCAAGATGATCCCAAGGGGTTACAATCTTTATTCACACAAATCCCAAATACATTAGGAGTCTGATTCCCATCAAGAGAAAGAGACCAATGTACTAAGGAGACGAAAGGATAACTACAATTAGCATGGAGCTAAGGTTCCTAGTCCAAAGTTTAAGGACTCAACCACCATAATGCCTATATGATCTCCAATTTGACAAAGAATGAGCTACGTTATTCTAGTATTCCAATTACTCGAGCAATACTCTATTCTACACAATAAATCATCTTACTTAGGCATCAGAGGCTAGTTGGCTAACACTACACCGGTATCCATAGTTGTTATTGTTTAAGAATTCGAACAATTAATCCCTCGGATCCCTCCGTCCCATTTTAATAGTTTCATATGAAAAGACGTCTAATTTTCTCGAGTTTCTTTGCACCGAATTAAGGATCCGGTTTCTATATTTTGGTACGGAAAAACTTAAAAATTTAAGGATGTAAAAACTTTTTTTATCCTAAAATTAAACGTCTTTTCGTAATGGACTATCAAAATGAGACAGATAGAGTACTTAGATTTTACTTAAAAATCATCTATAGTATATTACAATTCCTATGCACTCTAATCACAAATCTCAATTTACTTAAAAGTTCATTCATTTCTCTTCAAAACTCAATTTCACCTCTAGCAACTAAATTTTCAGCTTTTTTTAAAATAAAAAAAAAATTTGCTATGAAATACTCTGGTTGAACATTTGTCTCATTGGGAAGATATCATGATACCTTTTCATCGGCACTATTGTACATATACAATGCATATTATATACTCCCTCCGTTTCTATTTGTTTGTCCACTACGAAAGTCGGGTCACTTTTTAAATAAAAAAATAAAGTGTTTTCGTATCATTTTTCAAATTTTTTTACACTGAATTAAAGTACTATCGTGTACTTTAATTCAGTGCGAAAAAATTTAAAAAATGATACACTGAAACACTTAATTTTTTAATTTAAAAAAGGCAAGATAGAAAATGAGTGAGACAAACAAATAGGAACGGAGAGAGTACTATTGTACAAATGCATATTATGTACTATTGTACAAATGCATATTATGTACTATTGTACATATACATAGTACTATTATGTATTTTTCTAAAACTTTTTTTTTTTTTTTACTATGCAGATGACTTGCTATATTTTTGGAGGAGGCTATGTGGTCCACATTCACAATTGTGTCTTCAGTTGTATTAGATGTATGTGGTCCACATTCACAATTGTGTCTTCAGTTGCTGCGTTTTAAAAGGTCTCTCTATGCACTTTTTTTTTCTTTCCGTAAAAATAAAGTGATCAAATACGGCCTTTATTCCCACCCTGAAGGGAATCCGGGGGAGGTGTTGTGCAGTAGGTGTTGTGCGCCGTATTGTGCGGCAAAATTACGTCGTTTAGCTCATTTTCTTAGTACATCCAAGGGCCCTGTTTGGACAGTTAATTTTGGGGTTTAACTTTGGGGTTCAATTTTAGGGGATTTAGGCTCTTTGGGGTAGGGTATAGTGGGTTTAGGGACTTGGATTTAGGCACTTTGGGTTTAGGCACTTTGGGTTTAGGGTTTAGGCACTTTGGGTTTAGGTACTTTATAGTGGTTTTTTCTTCCTCCAAACAAGGCCCTCGGAAGCTTTGGAGTTGTACACAAAAATCAAGCAAAATGACATAGTTTTGCCGCACAACACGACGCACAACACCTACTGCATAACACCCACCCCGGATCCCCCTGAAAGTAGGAAACCTTTTCATCGAACTTACTCCCTCCATCTCATTTTAAATGTCTAACTTTCTATTTTGGGGTATTCCAAAATAAATATCCATTTTCTATAAATAACCATCAAAACATACCAAACTTTCAATTTTACCCCTAAAAAGTATTCTTTCATTCCTACCTGATTTGACAATTTTTTATATTCATATCATTCTTAAATTGCTACTAATATCTTTCAACATATAATATTTTCATAATTTTGAAAACTTTGTATAATAGAATTAATTGAAATCTATCAAACAAGATCCATATTACATATTTTTTGAGATCCATATTGAAAGATATAGACAATTTAAATACATATAATTGACTTCATAGTTTTTGGGTTACTTTTAGAAATTTGAGCACAAATTTTAACTTCTTAAAAAACTCTATTTCCGTAGAGGACATTTAAATTGGGACGGAGGGAGTAACTATTTTGGGAACACAAATTATCTTCCCCTTTGTGCCAAAAAATGAAATAAAGAGTTTTCATAGAAAAGATCTGTAGTAGGCATTTTACAGTCTGCATCACGTCGTGGGTAGATGGGTTGAGTCCATAGGTCTGGACTGGTTGATTTTTAAGCCCCGCGTAAATGAATTGGGCTTGAAGCCCATCCTAACCTTCTCAGGAGTGTGTAGGCCGAAAGTTGGAAGGACAATAAAAAAACCGTGCAAACTGCAAAGTATGCTCCGCTTTAAGATTTTCTACCTAAGGAATTCATTTAAATGCAAGGAAACATAAGAGCATCTCCATAAGTCTCGCTTCATCTCCGATTTTGGCAAATATCCGAGCCAAAACTGTCAATCCCAGTTTGCAGTGGCCTCGCTTTAGGCCTTCAGCCTCGCCATTTCCCCCTTTTGCTACAGTGACTAGCCACAACCATCGAGTCACTCTAACAACAGCTTCTCTCTCCGCACCCTCCCCCTCCTCTTTTTCTTCTATGTCTGAGTGTCTTATTTGTGGATTGCCATTTTTAAATATGAATCTTAGGGTTTGGGGGACAAAAATGGTGTCCTTTTAAGGGGTGAGTTTTTGTGGGGGAAGAAGAGTAAGGGAGGGAGAGAGGGAGAACTAGCTCTTGCTCTTTGGGTCGAGGTTGGAGAGTGGATTGCAATTTGGAATCTGTCCAATTTTTTGTTGCACTCCAATGCTATTTTTTTCTTTTGATTCTTTGTTTTCTCAAGTTTTGTTCTATTTCTAAAATTTGGAACAGCCATTTTGGGTAGGTCGTTGGGTTGTTCATGTATTTTGTGGATAGCTAAGATAAAATTTGATATTTTGGGTAGGCAAAATGCCTAGCAACTTCTGGAGATGCTCGAAATGGATTAAATGAACAGTTTTGGTAATGCAACTCTATATGGTCTTAATAATACAAGTCAAACAATTTACTTTTTTGTCGTACGATATACATCAGTGAGGTTAATGGGAAGATAGTTAGTAGAGTAAACAACCAAAGGAGGTTCGATGTCTCCCCTTAGACTCAAACTCCATACCTTCCCCTTGATAGGCAAGGGGAATAGTCAAATTTACTATATAACCCACATCTTACTAGTTCCAATTCAAATTTACTATGTAGCCCAGCCTGCAGGCTGGGTTATCTCTCAAATTTTGAAGCCCAGACGCAGCCCACGGACTTATACCAATCGGGCGGGCTGGCAAATTGGGCTACATATATTCATTTTTAATCAAGTTGGGCAGGCCAAAATGTGGGTGGGCGGGCTACTATATTTGCTGTCCACAGTCCACAACAACTAAACTACGAAATGATTCGGTGCTTATTTAATAACAATAAATAAAAGAAAAAACAAGTATATATGAGCCCACGCCTGGCGTTTCTCATCGTATATTAGCATTCACAATCCAAAAACACATATAAACCCATGCCGGCCATATCCTATATCAACAATACATTTAAGAGTTATTTAATGGGACACCCCCTGTAAGTTCATGTTTTTCACCATACACCCCCTACAAGAATTTAACCAACCACGAACCCCCTCCATCTTCCAAAACTTTACCCCAAGACCCCTTTCGTCACCCTTCCGTCTCGAATCTCAAAGTTTCGGGTCGTGTTTTGATGATCCAACCCATTCAATTTGTTTAAAACATGGTTTTAAGGGTACTCCCGAGAAATCGGCTCAAAATATATGAAAAATTGTATGGATCAAGCACTTCCCGGTCATATTTTGAGCCGATTTATCCGTGGGTACACTTAAAACCATGTTTTAAACAAGTTGAACAGTTTGGATCATAAAAAACACTGACTAGTTCTAGACGGAAGGGTGATGGAACGAGTCTTGGAGTAAAGTTTTGGAAGATAGAGGGGGTTCGTGGTAGGTTTATTTCTTGTAAGGGGTGTATGGTGAAAAATGTGAATTTACAAGCCGTTCAGGAAAAAAAAATTTAAATACAACCCAAGGCTCGTATGTGTGGAAGGACGGAAGTGAGATAGAGAGAAACCTGTGAGAGAGAAAAGGTCGAGGGTTGGTGAAGTTCGATGGTGGTGGTGGTAGGGTCATCATTAGGCCAGCCCGGCCCGGCCCTTGAAGCCCGCCTGCAGGTTGGGTTATCTCTCAAATTTTGAAGCACAAGCGTAGCCCACAGACTTATACCAATCGGGCGGGCTGCCAGACTGGGCTACATCTATTCATTTTTTAATCAAGTTGGGCAGGCCAAAATGTGGGTGGGCAGGCGCCCACGTTTGGCATTTTTCATCCTATATTAGCATTCACAAATCCAAAAACACATATAAACCCATGCCGGCCATGTCCTATATCAACAATACATTTAACTATCGTTCAAAAAAAAAAATACAACCCAAGGCTCGTATGTGTGGAGGGACGGAAGTGATCAGATAGAGAGAAACCTGTGAGAGAGAAGATGTCGAGGGTTGGTGAAGTCCGATGGTGGTGGTAGGGTCATCATCAGGCCGGCCCGGCCCGACCTTTGAAGCCCACCTGCAGGCTGGGTTATCTCTCAAATTTTGAAGCCCTGGCACAGCCCATGGACTTATACCAATCGGGCAGGCTAGCAAACAGGGCCGGCCCAAGGGTTTGAAGTATCCTAGGCCTAGTCTAAAAAATGTGCCCTAAGAGTACAATCACATAGAGACGTTGTATGTAAAGACCTGTATTTTCATATTATTTTCCGGAAATAAAGTTGGGGAAATGTGAGAAACTAATTAAAATGTTAAAATGATGGATTATTAAGTGTTGTGAGCAGGATTGGACCTAATTGCATTACACAAGCCACATTTGGACTTGAGGTGTAATTATGTGAGATATTATATGTGTGTGTGGTGAGAGATGAGGGAGAAAAAGTCATCTTCTTCCCCCCAAACCCCAGCCTCCCTCTCTCTCTCTCTCTCTCTCTCTCTCTCTCTCTCTCTCTCTCTCTCTCTCTCATGGCTCCTCCAACTTCCCTCTTCACCAACCTAACCAAATCCCAATCTCCAAGCTTACTCCCTTCACAAAACCTTCATAAAATCTCGTGCTCTACGCGTTGATGTGCTTATTTCACTCCGGTGTTTGAAGAACTTTCCTTGGATTTTGAAGCTAGAGTTTGAGTTTTGCTACTTGGAGGTTTTTCAAGCTAAATCACAAGAGGTAGGGGATCATCCTTCAATTCTCAATGTAAATTTGATGTATATGTGTGTAATCACTTGAATGCTAAGTCCTTCTTTGTCTTGATTGATTTCCTTGAGAAAAACCCACTTTGTTCCCATTTTCTACTCAATTTCATGTGGTATAAGCTTTGATTCCTACTCCTACTTGATTATCCTTTGAATTAGTTGATATATTTCCTCCATTGGATGATTATGAGTTGATTTATGCACTCCTTGATTGGTTTAAATCTTGGGTTTCATACCCAAAATCTGCTCAAACCTTGTTTGTTGTGGACTGGGTATTGATACCCGGATTCTGGGGTATTGATACCCAGCGCGTCTGTGATTTTCGGCTTTTAAGAGGCTGGGTATTGATACCTGGACGCGGGGGTATTGATACCCCGTAGTTTTGTTTCACAAGTGGGCTGGGTATTGATACCCGGATTTGGGGTATTGATACCTAGAGGTTCTGTCCTTTTTTTAAAAATTGGGTATTGATACCTCAACTTCTAGTATTGATACTTAGAGGTATAAACTCTAATTTGGAGAGACTATCACTTGAAACGTCTTGAGATACGTGTCATGAGTATAACTTAGCATATTTGTTGATTCCTTAAGTTTCTTCGAGGTTTGTGTTACGTGTTTGATCCCTAATGACTCTAGTTTGGCGAAAACCCATCGAAGTCGTGTTTTGAGTGTCGGATTGAGATGAGATTATGCAAGGATATCGATATGACAGTAATGAATATGAAATGATATTGGAAATGTGATAATGATGACACGGGGCCTGAAAGGGTATGCCCGGAGTGACACGGGGCATATATGGCATGCCCGGAGTGACACGGGGCCTTTATGGTATGCTTGGAGTATAATGAATGAAATGAATGGATAAGACGCATGAAATGAACGTTTTGAGAACACATGTGATGTGTCGGATACGGAATGGATACAATGGAGTGGTACTTGGTCCAAATTGGTGATTATGACTTTTGTGACGTTCACAGCCCATTCACATGATTCTATCAATCTTATTAAATGATTTTCTTTCTCGTGGATTTAAGTTGGCTATCATTGAACCTTGTGTCATTCTTCGTGCTTATCTAAAAATCTTTTGGTCTTATCATATGATTTAGCCTCTCGTCTATACGTCATGAGCATCTCATTTTCATTTAGAATCGATAGATGTTTTCCTACTGGGCTAGTGAGCTCAACCTTACAAAATTTCAGGTACCCAGCACGGAGCATTGACTTGGATGTGCTTGGAGTGTTTACATGCATGTTTTGAAAAGCTTAAAGGATGAGTTATAGCATCATGTTTAGACTTATTACTTTGAAATTAGATGATTTTGTAACTCCATTTGATATTACATTTTTTACTTGGAATTGTAATAACTTTACACTTATATTTTTTTAACTTGGGGTTCGATTACCCATAGACCATTGTGTATCTTGAGGTTGACTTTGACTATTAAACATTGGACTTTGACGTGGCCCGTGGGCTTGTTGACTGTCCACGCGGAATTTCTTTATGGATTATCCTTAAAATTTCGAGGGCGTGACATTGTATCACTCCGAAAAATTGGTTTCGGGGAAATTGTACCACGCCGTATAACGCTCACTCACTGTCTGTAATAATTGATTTTTCCCCTGTATAAATGTAACGTAAAAGAATATAGAACAATGTTCAATGAGGACATCTGAAGAATAATCATTCTTTAGCGCAAAAAATTGATGCTTTCGGGGACCCAAAATGATTGTTAATAACTAATCTAAGCTACGCTAAATCCTATTAAACAAAACCCTATCGAAAATCATTTCCCGTAATTTAAGTTTTCAACACCATTGAAAGTCGAATTAGTGAGGGGTGAGTCTCATACATCCAAGATATCCAACTGATACAACATAAATGATAAATCAAAACCCCATTCGGTCATTCCTCCAAAGTTAAATAATAACTTAAATACTTAATGGTAATGGAATCAACAAGGATGGAAAAAATCCCTCCAAAGTTAAATAATAACTTAAATACTTAATGGTAATAGAATCAACAAGAATGAAAAAATTCACCAGGAAATGGACAAATGGTGGACTGTGAAATTGGAGGGTTTTCTGTTTTCAGGTCGGGGTGGGACCGGGGGAGAGAGGGAGATGCGAGAAGGTTCAGAAAGATGGAGTAGTTTTCTATTTTTCCCTTTTGCCTTGGCTGCTCGTGTGCCAACTCTGCCAGGGTTTAAAGTATTTTTTTTTGTTTTTTCGATTAGGCTTCTTTTTTTTTCGTTTGGGCCTTTTTATTTTGGATGACATTGGGCATTTTTATATTTCTTTTTGGGCTAGAAAAGACCTCTAGTCAACCCTACTACTAAAAGTTCTTGGGATGCCCCTAATTTTGGGGGTTTTGTGAGTGCCCTAGGACTAGGCCTTGTGGGCCTTGGGCCTGGGCCAGCCATGCTGGCAAACTGGGCTACATCTATTCATTTTTAATCAAGTTGGGCGGGCCAAAATGTGAGTGGGCGGGCTACTATACTTACTGTCCACAGTCCACAGCAACCAAACTAGTACTAAATAATTCGGTGGTTACCACCCACAGTTTCGTTTGAACCTAAGCTTTATGCCCAAATGCCAGAGTCTACTTACTACTGTCCACAAATTAGATTGGTTCGGTGCTTAGTTTTCTTGTTTATTGATCATTTTATTTCCAAAGTAAGAAAGTAGAGTAAATAATCAAGTGTACATTGTAACGAAAAAAAAAAATCCAAAAAGAGTACTCACACAATGACAATAATTGTAATGGAAAAAAAAAAAAAAAGAAGAAGAGTTGTTAGGTGGTTTTTACTTGCTTCTGCTTGTGCAATGGCCATTGAGGAAATAATCAAGAGTGGTAGGAAGATGGTGAGTACATAGGTGCGGTTTAATTCCATCGTTTAATTGTGGGGGTGTATTACTATTTGCAAAAGGAGGAGCTTACCAGGGCTACCGCGCAGGGGATGCCGGGTTGTTGTTGTGCAGCCTGGGCACAACAGCTGCTGCGCACAATCACAACCGTCTACAAGTGTTTTTAACGGTTTGGATTGAAAAGAAATTGTTCGCGCGAACAGTTCTTCTCTTTTGTTTGAAATCTAGGCCGTCCATCGGAGCAACAGACAGCTCGAATTGTGCGCAACAGCTGCTGTGCACAGATTGCACAACAACAACCCCAGGTCCGCAGGGCGGTAGGCTCAAGTTAAAATCCTTTGGCCCAAGCCCAACTCGTGAACTATTCAAGATGAGCTAGCCCGTCCGCTTGATCGGGCTCGGGCCGGACAAAAGCCCAACGAGAAGGGTGGGCTTAGGGCAGGCCATGGGCCAGTGGGCCGAATGATGACCCTTGGGTGGTACCACGCAGTGGCCGTCGGTGGTGGATTGGTGATTAGCAGTGGTTGTCGGTGGTGGTTTAGGATGAGAGAATCGACGCGAGAGAGTATATCGGGGTAGTGTAGAGAGAAATTAGGGCAAGAGAGAGGAGAGATGGTGGCGGTGTGTCGGTGGTGGGGGCGAATTTGGGGTCAATGGAGAGATCGTTTGGGGAGAGGGAGGAGAGAGAACGCTCTTCATCTGATGATACAATAAAAGGAGGACGAAAATTTTCAGAAATTTCGATTTGGGCTTTTTGAAATTTGAAGGTGATAAGTGAGGCCCAGCTTCATATGTCCGATCATTGGCTAGATCGATGTATGGGTCAGTGCCAATAGCAAAATTGACTTTCATATACATACATATTTCACTCTCCCCTTCATACACTTGATGATTACGAAGAAATGGAGGTTTTATGTTCATTTCTCTCTCCTGGGTAATCTTTTTTCTTAACCAACTCGGCTTGTCGATGGGCCAAACTCACCAGTCACCACCATCGCATCGTATGTTGTCTTGTCCTGTTTACCATTGCAATTGTGCTTACTAGAGTTTCTACTCAGACAATGTAAAATCAAACATTTTGATATGGCATTATTGTTCCGGTTCGAGGCCTAAATCGACTGTTGGAAAAACTTGATTTATATCAATTTTAAATAATTGATTTAGTGGGTCCCACACGTCCACGTGGACGGACCCACATACCGGTGTGTTCGTCTTGGTTAAGAGTTTAAGACCGAACACTCGGTGAGCCAAATCAAGTTAAGATGAATGAGGAATTGACCTCTAAAAGTGCCTACATGAACTTGGTAGAAGGGGGAAAAAATACTTGTCCCACATTGGGTGTGGAGAACAAGTTGATTGGGTATATTTACCTTTAGTTTGCCTTAAAGGGTTAGGCCCTTAGGGTCATGGAAGTTTTATAGGGGGAGAAGGCATGGACAAAGTGGGCTTTAAACCCCGCACGCGCCGCCGAGCTGGGTCATTGGATAAGATTGGGCTTGGCCCAAGAGGTTCTTATCTTTTTGCTGAAAATTTTATTACTGAACTGGGTCGGGTCAAACCCGATCCATAACGTATTAATTCAGTCTCTTCCTTATTCTCCCGAAACGTTTTTCCCTTTCCCGTCGTTACCATTCGTGAACCGTGAAACAGTACCGACTCTTCTCATTACATTCACGTGTTTCCTTGCATACAAACTGCATCATCCCGCATAAAACATCTGAGAGTTCCTGCGTAGTTTTTCGGTTCGCATACTGTACAGATTGCAGTGCTACTTCCGTACAGTGAAAGCCGGGTAGTCCTGGGAGGCAGACGTCTACGAAGTCCATCAGCACCGTAGTGGAGGACGAATTTGCTTTAAGGACAGAGTATCTTAATACTTGCCCCGGTTCGATTCGAGTCGTCTATTACCAAATTCCGGTGTACTGAATTTGGTCCAGTAAGTTTCTGATTCATCTATTTGTTTCTGTTTTTGTTGTTTTTCCAGATTTTCCATAACCGGTTTCTAACATCGACTACGCCAAGCTGACCTGAACCACTTCAAGGCACAATATTTCGATTCCGTTACAAAATGAGAGTCACAAAATCGGTGCAAAATAATTTTAAAAACTTACCAAACAGAATCGTTTACATTTTCTAAATCAGCTCCGTTATGTCATTTTCTAAATTAGCTTGGACCAGTACTTAAAATAGCCTTCCATGAGAATAACTGGTCCTAGTTCATCCACGAGAAAGGACTATCTGAACTGCATAAATAGGAGATAGTGACAACCAACTAACGTGAACGATGCAGTTAAGAAGAACGTCAAGAACTCTCCCCTTCAGATGGGGCCATGGAGGTGACCTCACTTTGCACAGAGAGAGAGAGAGAGAGAGCTCCCTGATGTCATATTTATTGTATCCCAGATCATTGCACTGGGCTCCAGAATCCAGACTGGATATAAAACATTTAATGTCTGACACTGGGTAATTAGGAAATGGATCCTCCGGTCTATGTTTTGAAATGGATGAAAAGGTTATGATCAACACCGTCCATTGCTATAATCAATAGTTTGTCGGTGAACTGTCATCTCGGATCCAAAACATGGACCGGATCCACATCTTTATTACAACTACTCCATCGTTACAAATATTTGAATGTGCAAAGGAAAGAAGAATTGGAGTATTACTACTTGTTCTTGGAGCACCGTCACTTAGTGCTCTAAAGCTTGGCGGTGCTCCAAGCTCCTTCACCATCACATTTACGCAGGGGGCACGATTAAAATGTGAATCTTACGTGGATGTGTAGTGGTAGAGGCATATCGAGCATATGTGCCGGTACTGGTGCTCCGGAAACACTAAATAATCACTTGAAATCAATGGTCAGGACAAGAAATCTGAATGAACTTTGCATATGAATGAGGAAATTCAAATATTTCTTACTTCTCTTTAATGTTTTTTGTTCCAAAAATTGACTCAACATTATGGGACCACATGGAGTATCTGTCTTTTTGTGTAATGGAAAAGATTGACCTCCAATTCAATTCTTGTCTGTGTGACACTCCATCCACCCAAAGAACAGCGACGTGACTACCACAAAAACATTTAATATTCCCCTAAACATTTTTGTCTTTTGGGAGAAAGACTTTGGTAATTATTAATTCTTGTGTTTCAACTCACTTCTCTTTGAGAAAAACTTGGGTGTTGAGCAGGTAAGGCCGAGTTTCTTGTTTGATTTTATTTTTGCTAAAATTAAGATTTAATAAAATTAAGCGGTAATTTTATCAAATTTTGATAAAATCTTTTGAAAAACTCGAAAAGTACATTTGTTATTGAGCACACGTCTTGACAATCCAAAACACGTCTGAAAGTGTTTTAGACGGTCCAAATTTTTCTCTACCCTTCCCATCTCTCTTTTGACTCCCTCTCTCTCTCTCTCTCTCTCTAAAATTTGGACGTCTAAAATACTTTTGAACAGTTGAGATGTGCAATAGATATCGATACTCCAGCACCCAAGATTTTCTCCTTTTCTTTGGTCTCCCGTCTCTAGTGGATATTTGAGAAAAGTATGGCGGTGCCTGTACGGATCATTCACAGACAACAAAAAGTATGATACTTTGTGGTTATAGTTATACTCACCGATTTCGTATTGTCTGTGCTGCCCTTCTTTTCATATCTGGGTGGAAATTTCAAATTGTATTTTTAAACTTATGTGTTTTCTCTCCTGGTCGATAAAAAAGAGTTACTTAAACTTTAATTTCGCTTAAATTTTTCGTCCAATATGTTTTCGGAATTTTTATATTTTTTTTAGCTGTTTTATAGTAATTTTTGGGATCCATCATATATCTCAATGAGAGAAATTGGAGAACATATGAAAATTGTGACCAAAGTTGCAAAAAGTTCAAATAAAACAACATTGTAGGGAAAAAAAAAAAAAAACCCGACTATTTGTTACTTTTTCGTCTTTAGCGATTTTTTTTTGTCATAATTTTTTATGTTTTAGACTCTTCTCGTCAAGATGGGTGATTAATCCAAAAAATAAAACCCTGAACTAGATAAAAATTAAAAAATCAAGAACAAAAATACCTAAAATTTAGGGGAAACCCACATAGTAACTACTCGCTATGTCTCTTTTATAGTGTGGACATTTCCATTTTTGGCTGTCCCTTAATAAGTATATTTTGAAAAGTTAATGAGTAAAAATTTGTAAAATTAAATTATCATTTTGTCCTTTTGAAAAGTACTACTTGGTTTGCTTTCACAATATTTGCCTTAGAAAATGCACAAGAAAGAGATTTGAGTAATCAAAGGATTTATAACTCAACTATGCACAAATGGGCAAGGAAGAAATGAACATTCTTCACGATAGGCTAAAAAAATTGTGGGTTACTGCATAATCCCAAAATCATATGAAGCAAGGCAGGACAATGGATATTAAGTGGAATTCAAAAGCAAAAAATTCCACTGAACCTACTTTGAAAATTACAAACCTGACCTAACAAACACTTTGCATTGCTTTCATTTTCAGGGTTTGAAAATTACCACAAAGCAAGGCAAAAGAGCTCTAGGATTAAGCAAAAACAGTTCCTCAATGTTTGAATACATACCCATTTTCCCTGCCAACGAGTCGAATCCGGATTGACCCGCGAGTTCTTGGATGTTCTCCAGAGGCCTGTGGACTCTCCCAGCAATCACTCTGCATACTATCAAAGCCTTCCTCACTAAGGACTTGCCGTCCTCCTCATCACCATTACTTAGTTCAATTGCTTCCAGTGCTCTTCCACTTGTTGAAGTGGTGAAAACACCGATGCCGCCTTTGATTTCCTTCTTAGATGAAAACCCTTGTCGTAAAATTCGACACACGTTGCATTTATCAGATGAACATAGGTTAGACGAGCCGTTTATGCCAAGAGCGCATTGGAGCGTTGTGCCGTGAAACCTCAAAAGCTCGTTCCCATCAGCTAGGCACCGGGGGTGCTTCTTTTGCAATTTGCTGGCTTTGATTTTTACAATTTCTCTGTATTCTTCGAATCGGGAAATTGTTTTCTGCATATTGTGGACCTTTAAAATTCTCTCAGTGTGACCGGGATTGTTGTCGGACTTCATCCAGCCAGTTCGGCAAATTAGCTCCACAATCTTTCGGGATGAGTCTCCTTCAACAAGTTCAGTGACTACACCACAGAAAGGACAACTTTGAGGTCTCTTAATATTAACATATAATCCTAAGTTTCCAAAATGAAAACCAAGAGAAAGTTTGATTGACATAACTGGCACAACTTAATTTACAAAGATGTGGAGGCAATGCTGACCCTCCACTTGGGTTTTGAATTACATTATCAAGATGCATAATTGTATTGGTGATACGGCAATAAATCGAATGTTATCGGCTAGTTAAGTATTGGATTTCAAAATCTCATAACATTGCGGCCAATACGCTAGCTAGCATGCTGAATCAAGTTTGTACCATTTCTGAATCAAGTTTTTGGGAATTTTTTTTTTTACTAAAGTGACTCACATTTCAAAAACAACATTCCAAGCCTTTACGGCCACGGAGGGTTTTTCCGGACAATAACTTCAGGGTTAGTTGATGTGCGAGTAAATTGACCTTGACATCAAATTATTAAAATAAAATAAAAAAACCATGGAGAGTATATTACCAGCATGTTTGGAGAGATGATGAGCTTCAACAGCTTCCCACTTGGGGAATTTTTCACCACACTTATGGCAACTACTCAAAGTTGAAGAACCAGTAGAATCTTTTCCAAAACTACCCCTTGGGTTTGAAGAAGGAACACCATTGATTCTAGAGCCTTCTTCTCTCCTAGAAGAACTCCTGGCCATATTTCTTGAAATGCTACTAGATGATGAAGCCCTAGGGTGGTTGTTATGTGGGCCAGGTGTACCAGGCCTAATGGTACCCACAAATCCTGACCCATTTTTACCACCACCACCACCATTAACATTGGTTTCTTGAAAAGGGAAAGCACCATTGAGCCCTGTTATCTTGATTTCACAATTGGAATCACTGAACACTACTTCATGGGTTATTGGGTTCAGAAATTCACTGCTCCCAATAGATCTTGGGCTACAATTACTTGTGGGTTTCTCAATGTACCTCTTGCTTCCATGGATTACATCCTTGAGATTTGAAATGGACCTTGAACACCCTGACCTCCCTCCTCCTCCTCCTCCTCCTCCTTTCTTTGTCAATATGGTGCTCAGGTTTCCATTTTTACCCTTTGGGTCATGCACATCTGATGGCTCTGATCTGCACTGGAGTGATTTCTTTAGAGCAAACCAAACAGCTGGCATCTTCTCTGTCTCTCTCCCTTTTTCCTTCTTGTGTGCTTGAGAAATGCTTTGCTGTGAAAAACCCATCAAGTTCTATGGCAAAGCTTTTCAGGCAATGAAAACAAGAATACAAAGAGAAGGGAAGCAGTCTTTGTTTCTGTTTTTACAAAGAAAACGAACCATATCTGCAACTTTTGTTTCCCTTCTTGGACCAACTGGAGCTAACAAACATACTATATGTATAAGGACTACAATTTAAAGCTTTGATTTGGATGAAACCTGCAAAAAAATACATTATTTCAAAATTCTATGCACTAAAACCAAAACTAGTGCCATAAACCACTGACAGAACCAATGTGAGGTGTTTTTAAATGGGTTCTTAGGAAAATCAAGAAGTAAGAGCTACAAGAAGACAAAATTGTAACCATTAAACAATTTTATTCGAATTAGGCAAGAGAATGAGGACTGAGGCTAATGAATTGCTATTATGTTCAACTGGATCAGTCTGTGTGGATTTTTTATCCTGTTTTAGTTGAGCTCGGGATGCTAGATGATGAGATTGGGCTCGTAATCGTTGTTAAATTGTGCATGTAAATTAGTCCCCCTGTCTCGTAAAGTTAGTCCATTATGAAATTACGTGTAATTTTTAAACTTAAAAATAATGTACGTATCGAAATATTTTTTTGTGTAATATAGATCTTGTTTGATAGTTTTTGAAATTTGCACGTGATTTTGTAGGGGACTAACTTTACGGGACGGAGGAGTAGTACGAACACTTTGAGAGAGAGAGAGAGCGAGAGAGTTTGGACTAAATTAATTTTTTGTAAAGATGTTTGGTAGGAGTATTATTTAAGTTTTAGTTACCTTCATTTTGCCTTTTTATCATAATTTTTTTGTTACATTGTTGGTCTCGACTAAGAATATCAGAAAAGTATAAAATGATAGACCAAAGTTAACAAATGTTACATTAGGCAACACTAAAGACACTTAAAAACGGTGAAAACTATAGATTTCAAATATTTTTCTTCTTTAGTGAACTTTTTGCGTCTTTTTACTTTAATTAGTATATTCCAATCACAAGACGAACGATTAATTTCAAAATTTGTTCTGAATCTTGTAAAAACTACTACAACAAAAAACAACAAAAAAACATGCCTAATTTTTTTAGACCAAACCGGTAATCTGTTGTTTTTGGATCATTAGTTGACTTATTTTGTTTAAGCTAATGAATTGATGGTCATTGACCAAGGGATGTAGCACATGTGAACGAACCTGGAAACTTTTTTGGGTTGTCACATTAATAAATGGGCATGGCCTTTCAATTTGAAATCGACGGTGAAACAAAATACTAAAATAAATGAGGAGCAATAAATAGATGTTCAGAGAGGTGTACCAGTTGAAACGTGGTTGGAATTTTCCAAAGGATTCATGTAAATGTTGAATTTTCTGACAATTGGAAACTTTGAAAATTTGGTTAAAATCCAAGGACTGAAATTGATATATGTCCTATCTTCTGGTGTCAGTACCGGTCTTGAGCTAATCCCGGCATTGATCCCAAATTTTTGTGGCCTTGTTATCCTTGTAAAAGTCCAAAAAGACTGTACATGATGAGATACATGTAATGCTAAAAAAGAATGGTAGATTTAAATAATTCCATTGAAATCGTATAATGTAGTAGTAATAATTCTATTTTTTTTAATTTGTTGGCAGAACTTCGTAAGGGCTAATTATTTGATTTTCCCTTTTGAGTCCTGAAAAGTTAGGGTATGTCCTTCCTCATGCATAAACTATAGCTCGACGGGCATGTCTGATACGAGCTTCGGCCTGATTTGGCTAATTTGAAAAAACTAGTTTTTTGGTTTTTTTCGTTTTGTCCTTATTCAAAAAAAAATTGCATTTGTTAGTTTTCGGTCGATTTTTTGTGGTGTCTTGGCTTGTCTCAACGAGAGAAATCTAAAAAGTATAGAATTGTTAGCCAAATTTAAAGTTTTGTGAATAAAGACGAAAAATAATCCAAAAAACTGATTTATTTTGGTTTATTTTCGGCTTTATTCAATAAACTATTACTTTTGACCATAATTTTATACTCTTTGGATTCGTCTCGACGAGATAAATCCAGAAACCATAAAATCTTGACGCAAAACTAACAAATGCAATTTTTTTTTTAAATAAGGACAACAAAAAAAACCAAAAACCAGTTTTTTCAAAGTGGGATTCACTATGAACGAAGAGAGATTATGAACGAGAACATGAAAATTTTCACTATGTTTTGTGAAGGATTAGAGTATGTGATTGTTATAAACATATTTGTTTTGTCTAGAAGGGATTGGATTAAATTCACTGATTTCTAATTTTTGATGAGGGAGAGAAAGAGAGGATATTTATGTCAATGTGTACATGAAGTGGAAGGTTTGGTTTAAGAATACCACCTCCCCATCCGATGGTCAATTCCCCATTTTGGAGGAGTACTAAAAATGGTATTAGTAGTCAAAAGACTATATTGCCATAACAATTGAACTTTCTTTTTTCCTCGGCAAAAAGTTCGTATTGTTAATTGTTGTTGGTGATGTGTCAAATGTAAGAGAGTATATGCTGCCTATAACATTGCAGGTAATATTGTGTTATGTTAAAAGTGTATATGATACATAAACAGGAATAAAAGTTGTGCCAGGGAAAAAGCAAAAATTGTAACTCCCCAAATTAATTTCTAGGGGACTAATCTCACGGGCCACAAGCGAGCAACCAAATTGAAGTCGAGACAAAATCTCGAATGGAATGGCTCACGAGAGTTAACAGCAACAGAAAGTTTTGAACCTGATACCTAAAAGAGAATGAACTTGTAAGTGTCGAGCCTTGATCACCAAGCCGAAACCTTGAAGATAGACAAGAAAATGAAGTTTGCCTCTGGAAGGATTGACCATCATCACTCCATGAAACCAAATCCAACTCATCCGAGTCACGAACTATGCTGTGGTGAAGAATCATAGCAGGTTTCAATAACAAAACTAGTTTATAGATTGCAAAGCTTTTAAAAATACTTAAATTAATGATTCAACTTCTCATGGATTTGTATTTATGGAAATTGCTAAATCATGCACATTTAAGTCACAGAAAAGAATATGGAACCTAGAAAAGAACAATTATATTGTGGGGCGATTCTATGGACACAACGAATAATACAACATTTGACACAATTTTTTTTTGTGAGCCCAATGAGAATGATCAGAACCGTCCAATTTATTTAAAGTATGTTTTTAAGTTTGGCTGTGAAAAATCAACTCATTTGAATATTGGTAAGGGCTTGATCGGTTCATCATTTGATTCTTGTCAGATTTTACAAGATAAATTTGAATGAACCGATCAAACCTTTACCAATATCCAAATTAGTTGTTTTATTTATTTATTTTTTTGCAGGAACTCTTACAAACGTGTTTTAAACAACTTGAACGGCTCTGATTGTTGTTTTGTCAAATGTTGTGTTATTCGTTGTGTCCATGAAACCGCCCCTGATTATATTGAGGATATATACAGTAGGCAATGATTGTGCATTTGGGCTCAAGATTCAAGCAAATTAAGGTTGATAAATTAGTAGTTAATGGTTGATCTTAGCACATTAACTTTCTAGCTAACCTCCCGTTGATATATACCATACGACACACACACACACACACAAAAAAAAGGCCACTGAGATTTTTGAGTTTTGGTTTTTGTAATGATTAGAGGGAGAAATAGGGATAATAATTAAAAAATAGGTATTAATGATTAGAGAGAGATAGAGAGAAAAATAAAAATAATATTTAAAAATAAAGGTAATAATAGAATAATAATTAAGAAATCGGTTCTTGAAAACCAAAACAAACAAGACCGATGTGTTATGAAATTCATTTTTGTCCTGTTAGTTCTTTGACTTCTCAGAAAAATGGTGGTATTCGGTTAGTTTCCAAACACCCAGTTTTCACTTTTCCTCCGTGGGGCCTTCAATTGACACCCCATCAGTCTTTCTCTCTTCCACATTTGTAGCAATAATAACGAGATGGGTCTGTGGAGTCCACTTCGAAGATTCACACAAATGATCCGTGTTGTTCATTAATTTTTTAAATAAACTTTTGAGTCACTCCTAAAAAATCAGCTCATTAGAAAAATTATAAGTCGTTCATCTGCCTTTTAATTATTCATTCACAATTTAAGATTCTAAATTTTAACAGAAGTTTAAAAAAAAGTTACACAACTGGATCAAGTACTTATAATTATACAATTGACTTGGTTTTTTTATGGACTACTTAAAAAATAATTTTAAAAATAATAGACGGCTTAGATCATTTATGTGGATCTTTGAAGTGGACCTCACGGATCCATCTCGCATGAGTTATGCACTACTTTATTATTGCTACAAATGTGGGAGAGAGAGAGACTGATGGGGTGTCAGTTGAAGGCCCCACGGAAGAAAAGTGAAACTGGGTATTTGGAAACCGGAAATGATAAGTACCCGGAAAAAAATAACGGCCAGTGTATGTGGAGCCCACACACTTTGTGTGTGGGTTGGGTATTTTCGGGGTATGTTTTTCTGGGTACGTATCATTGCTCTTTGGAACCAGCCCAACATGGTGGTAGTTTTCACGTACAATGCTGTACAAACAAACGCACGATACCTCACATGACACCATGTGTTAGCATAGTAGCATTCGACCCAAATGAGGTGTATGTTTTATTGAAAGCTGTCACATTCTAAATTACTTATAAGTTACACCCTCCATCCAAAATTGCTCGGCTTTTAGGGTAATCGTGTAATTTTTCCGGGAAAAAAAAATTGTAATAGCACAATTTTTTTTTAATAATTTTCTTACACCAATTTAAAAGTCTCATTGAAAAAACAAAATTGATGTTAAATTTCTTCGAACAAAATATCATAAGTATGTACGTTACTTCTCTCTACAAAATGAATGATTACCGAAAAAGATCGAACTGTTTAGGACGGATGGAGATTGTAGAAGAGATCACAACTGGCCAATGGCCATAGCTAAAAGGCAGCACCTTATCGAAGCAAATAAATGACATAGCTAGATGAACACTAAGATTGGGGCAAAATGTTGTACTTTATTCACGAGAAGCCAGAGTAACTCATAATTTTAATTACCGAAGAAACACAATTCCTCAATATCTTACGAAAAACAGACAAGTTCTTGGTTTATCAAGAACCAAAGACAGGTATTTCCAAGCTCAAGCCCGGCGTTGTCAAAAGATGATAGAAAAAGCTTTTAAAAATCTAATTAAAATAATTTATTGTGTCTAATTATATTTGCTAAATAAATTGGTGGTTATTGGTATTAATATTAGTAACTCCCAAATATTATATTGTGTATTAAGAGCATATTATATGCAATGGTTAATTGCATATGAGATTTGTTATTCTATATAAGGTGGCTAGTCCACAAGATGAAATAGACGATTCTTGACGAAAATATCTTATCAAACCTATGAGTTATATGCAATTCATATATATCGAGATTTGTTGAGCTATAGATTATATTGTTTTGAGCATACGGGCGGTTCTCGATTCGTGTGGAAAGCTTTAGCTGCACACAAAGCTTCCGTGGATGATCGTTGTATCTTGGGAGTGGAATGTCACACAACTCGGTGCAAGCGGGGACATATCTTCTCTTAGGAGAGCGCTTTATGCGTGCCTCGATCAATATAAGTGTTTCTAATCTCTCTTATTTTATATTTGTAGTATCGTCATATTATTTGTTTGTTGTGTCGTTATCTCCAATTATATAAGTTTACAGAAATTCTAACGAATATTTCCAACAATCTAAGAGAAGATATGTTAGAATTTTCTGTAAAAAATTGGAGACCTTTTGGGTGCTGTGTTAACGTGACTTGGGCTAACACATACTTAATTTTTACTGCTATGAACATTAAATATTGGGCTAAAGCAAGAAATGATTTTCCACTTTTTCGTCGAAAAGAGAAGTTTTGGATATTCGGAAAAAGGAAAAAAAAACATTGTTGGTACAGAGAAGCCCTGATTTATTACAAACATAACCTAGGTCGGTAGTATTCCTACTTTGTTTTATTCAGTCTTGGTATTTAGAAATTTGTAACTATTCATTTAAAGTCTTTATTTCTTAGGATGAATTATGTTGATTCTTTTGTCTAGGTAACGGATTTACACTAAAGTTCAATATGAATTCGGAGACTGTAGTGAATTCATTATGTCTTTTAATCGGCGGAAGTTACATATAATAATTAAAATGACCGAGAATGCATTCATTTATTTATTTCTTTGTTGGACTCTTAAATATTATGTTGTTATATTTCACAATTTTTAGCTATTGGCATATGGACATTATATCGTTAATTGTCATGTACAACATGTGAGAAATGTCTGTTAGCTGTGAATGGAAAAAAAAACTTGATATTGACCAGACTCGATGGGAAAATTGTGTATAACTGGTTTGGGGTGAGAGAGATGTGTGGGAAAAAAAAATTGGATTTAGTTGTTTGATGATCAAATACATTTTTGTTAAGCACATTATGTTCTAAATAAAATTTATTGTTACTCCTTGGAAAAGAAAGGTTGTTATCTCAAATTGATACATGTGGGAAAAAGAGGTTAAGTTCAATATTCCTTTCAAGGAATCTAATTTCTCTTCAAAGTCGGTGGAAGAGAAAACGTTTTTAAATTTCATAGTTGGTTTCTAAAAAGAAAAAGGAAAAGGAAAAGGAAAGCTGTTTTCAAGCTGATCATGAGGAAAATAGATTCTTGAAATGTTGGTTTAACACTTGGAGCATTGAAGGTGTTTCATGAACATTTATGAGTTCATTTTTTTTATTTGTATTTATAAGGAGGTTACAAAGTAATTGTTAATATTTTCTCTATATACTAATTACATTGAATTGAGAAGTTACAAACTTCATCCATGTGTTAAAAAAATAAAAAATAAAAAAACCTTCATTTTAAAAATTGTACCATGGGGATTCGACCTCATGATCTCACGCTTGTAAGCATTACCAACATCCACTGAGGCAATCAATTGTACAGTGGTCTTTAAACTTATTTTTGACAAAGGTTTAAAGAAATTTTTTGAAATGTGGGGGTTCGAAAGGAACTAAATTAGGCTCCGATAATTTTTAATGGCATATACGAGTTATTTGACAAGACTCCTAGTAGTGAAAAGACTAATGGCCTTGTGATCGGAAAGGAGAAAAGAATCTCGAGAAGGAAACAAATGAAGTGGTATGACTAACCACACAAGGAGAACACATGACGGTTAGTAGATGCTTAGACTACTAGTCATGTGAAGGAAAAGATGTATAAGAACTCTGAAAGCGTGCATTTCTATTTATGAAATGGAAAAAAAAATGGTTCCATGTGGGGGTCAAGATCACTGGCCAACATGAGGCAAGAAAACATTTTATAAGACTCGAAATGAAAGTGGGAAGTGCGATGTTGGTAAACAAAGACAGTGGTTCCTAGTAGATTATTGGGGCTACTGGCCACAATATGTAGTTCCTAGTAGAAGGCTACTGGTCACTAAAATTAGTGATTCCTAGTAGAGGGCTACTGGCTACCGAAGACGGAAATTGTCAAATTCCTTGTAGACCAAGTTTATTTGATGGGTCTAAAATATATGTTGCTCCGATTCAAAAGAAAGGACCAAACTCATATTATGAGTCCAGTATCTAAAAAAAAAGACATTGTTGCCTCGATTGATTTTGGAACATGTGGGTTCGATGTTGCCTCGATTTATATTGATCAAAGTACATGTACTAGATCCAAAGCATATATACTGCCTCGAATCAATGTGGCTTTCGGTGAGATAATTTGATTGATTGTTTAGTTACCTCGAATCGATGTTGCTTGCGGTGAAATAATTAGATCATTTTATGGATCCAAAAATTTATGTGTTGCTTCGGTCGAAAACAAAAGGACTTGGTGGGGTCCTGAACATCAAATTTTTTGATGAGTCTCTCAGAAAAATGGCATGCTAGAAAGGAAGTGTAATATGCTATATGCATAAAGGTTAGTGCGCAGGCTAATCGGATAAAACATCGAGGGGTTTGGGACTGAAGCCTATAAATTAGTCATCACAGTGGACACCCAACCTTTGTGATTGGAGATCCCATGAAGAAGGTTCAATGGGTAACAACGAAACTGTAGGTTGACTAGAAAGATCACGACATTTTTATGAGGGGTATCCCTAGTCCCATTCCTATGGTGATAGTGATCTTTTTTGTGACGCTTGAGGAAGAGTTTAACTCTAAATGAGTCCAAGGCAGGTATTCTGCGGGGTATTGGTCACAAATAACCCTGAAGGTCTCACCTAAGTGAGTGTGGTAGTGGGGTCGCTACTGTGGGAGATTAGGCTACTCCCTAAAGACACTCATGACACAAGATATGTGCGCATGACCGTAACGCGCAGACCTGACTAGAATCAAAATGAATTGCCCGTACTGTGTGTGGGGTAAGCAGAAGTTTGGCTCAAGGACCCAGTTCAAGACATTTAGTTCACTGTGGCGCCTTCAAATGGAACTTACTTTCACTAAGTGTAGGTTCAAACCCGGAAGGTACCTACACCCATTGCGCAGTAAAAATGCTCATGTATTATAAAAATATTGCTTTTATATTTTGGAAGATTTTTTAAATCTTGTGGGGGATTGATAGAAAAAGCTTTTAAAAATCTAATTAAAATAATTTATTGTGTCTAATTATATTTGCTAAATAAATTGGTGGTTATTGGTATTAATATTAGTAACTCCCAAATATTATATTGTGTATTAAGAGCATATTATATGCAATGGTTAATTGCATATGAGATTTGTTATTCTATATAAGGTGGCTAGTCCACAAGATGAAATAGACGATTCTTGACGAAAATATCTTATCAAACCTATGAGTTATATGCAATTCATATATATCGAGATCTGTTGAGCTATAGATTATATTGTTTTGAGCATACGGGCGGTTCTCGATTCGTGTGGAAAGCTTTAGCTGCACACAAAGCTTCCGTGGATGATCGTTGTATCTTGGGAGTGGAATGTCACACAACTCGGTGCAAGCGGGGACATATCTTCTCTTAGGAGAGCGCTTTATGCGTGCCTCGATCAATATAAGTGTTTCTAATCTCTCTTATTTTATATTTGTAGTATCGTCATATTATTTGTTTGTTGTGTCGTTATCTCCAATTATATAAGTTTACAGAAATTCTAACGAATATTTCCAACAAAAGACATGGTTCGCGAGCTAAAGTACGAGATGTGACGATGTTAGGTTCAATGCCCAAATCTGTCGTTGCAATAACTTGCTTATAGATTGCAAAGCATGACCACAGATTGGAAAGCATGAAAGGAAACGTCTGCCATTTGAATCCGTTCATTACAGAAAATGGGACTCTATCACTTGAGAGTGCAACATTGAAAGCTACAAAGGTAACGGGACCATGACGTTGAACTCCGGTAGCAATAAGAATAACATGAAAGGAGGAAAAAATAATCAAGAGACATCTCAAATATCATAGAAGAGCAAGCGTTGGTCTTGGTCCAGTGCAAGTGGTACGGACATTACGAATTCGGCTTTGTAAATCTAAAATTCAGACTCCCAAGTCTATCTCAGCAGTGTCCATGTACCAATTTTTGTATGACTTGAATTAGATATGGGAGTTCATATTCCGGTCAGATTGAGGTCTGCTGGCAAGTATAAACTCAACTGGAGTTTGTATTTATTCTGACATTCGACATCGCACCTGCAAAAGTTTATATATAGTGATCGGGTAGCATGACATTGTGTATCCAACACCTTTTGGACATGTGTACCGCCGTACTGGGCAGTGGGAAGATACTCGAACTATCTGGACACATGCACAACATTCAAATTTGTGATCTAGGAATATTGAGCTGCTGTAAGAATAACTCTACACTGAGCTGTCCACAGATGCGAGCCATCAGATCAATGCCCACCCCTGTTGGTTATACCCTTCTTTCCTTGTTCCTCATGGTAAGGAATCCAAAATCACAAAAGCAAAGCAGAATAAAGAAAACTTTGAAGACCAAAAAAAAAAACTCTCTCCATTCAGCACCAGCTAATCTGGTATCAATCTGCATGCCATCCTCTGCTTTATTCAGATTCTCCTTTCCATGCTGCACTCAAATACCTAATCGAAAATAGAGAGAAACAAAGGGAGAGAGAGATTGCTTTCCTCAGAAACCAGCTGATCTTTCAGAGCTCCGAATTCTTGAGAAAATGGACAAGAACATCGGCCTGATCAAAATGGAAAAGAAAATCGGCCCGATCATTTGTGCTCTGATCTTCATCATGGACATCGTAGCGGGCATACTTGCCATTGAAGCTGAGATAGCTCAAAACAAGGTAGGTTGAAACTCTGATCCAAGCGACAAAAAATGAAACAATTTTAACTCACTGATATTAATTTTATTTTATTTTATTTTACTGGACAGGTGAAGAATCTGACGATGTGGGTTCTTGAGTGTAGAGACCCAAGTTATTATGCATTCAAGCTAGGGATGGCTGCAGCAGTACTTTTAGCCCTTGCCCACACCATTGCTAACTTAGTCGGCGGGTGCGTTTGTGTTTGGTCCAAAGAAGAGCTGGAAAAAGCATCTGCTAACAAGCAATTGGCTGTGGCCTCCCTCATTTTCTCCTGGTAAGCGTATTCGCATATTATTCGTCAAGATATCTATATTACCCTGTTTAAGTACCTAAAATTAATACCCCAAAACCGACATATTACACCAAACTTGAACATACACCTAACACTAGATTTCTAAATAATTTCTGGACATTTATTCTGGGTACTGATTACTCCATTTGCATTATACGTGCTTTCGCTGACATGGGTTTCAGTAATGCATCAGGATTCTATTAGTTGTCGGATTCTCAATGCTGATCTTAGGAACACTATCTAACTCAAGCGCGAGAAAGTCATGCGGGATAGCACACGATCGTGTTTTCTCGGTTGGAGGGATTTTGTGCTTTATTCACGGACTGTTTATAGTTGCCTATTTTGTTTCAGCCACTGCCACTGTCAAAGAAGAAAAGAAAGCTCCTCAACATGGTGGCAATGCTTGATTTTCTCAGATCCTTTTTTTATTTGGGCACTCTATTGTTGATTGTTCAAGAACTACGTTCAACCAAAAATTCGAATCTCGTACTCTTCATTGAATAATTTTCATGCTACAAGAGCCCAAAAGGATGCCAAATGCAGGGGAAACAAAGACGGAAAACACAGATTTGCAATTGCTATGCTGCAATTGAAAAAAATCAAATTTCCTCTACAATATAACTGACAAAAAATCCAAAATCCCATTAGGTATGATAAAGTATACCATCGGCAAAAAATATTAGCATAGTACTAAACGGAAAAAAAAAAAAAAAAAAAAAGGGCCGCTACAATGGAACTGACAAAACATAGATTACGTTTCTCCACCAAAATGAGGTGATTTCAAAGTCTCCACACATCACTGATTGGACAGGTTCATCCTTTTTCATCAGCTAATTGAATTGAAAAAGATCAAAATTATGTACAGAACTACACACGGACCAGGACCATACCACAACGATATACATAACTACCAAACACACCATCGATACCAGCATCATAAAAAAGCCTGCGTGGAATTCCTACTGTCTGGATGGACTGTAAAGCTGTATAGTTGGAATAGCTATTGGACTAGCTGCGGTAGGCGGCCAGGCGCAGCATACAGATGCATGCAAAGGATTAGCAGCAATGACACTTGAAATAAGCATATACATGACCCAATGGAATAAGCTCAAGGCGTACCCAACGGAGGATATATGTTATGCAGTTATGTGTAGTCAACTTGCAGAATTCAAGAAAGAAACAGCAGAAAACCGGAGTAAGGACTAAAGCACCAAAATAAAGCCTGATCTGCGTGCTACACCGAACCAAACAGATGAAGTAAACGAATGATTTCCAATGCTTCCTAGGAATAGAAATATCATCTAGAGTTATGTATCAAGTTTTCAGACTCTCAACAATATTCTGATGGTAAAACCCTGTAGATACTGAATAAAATATGGATGTATAAGAGTACGTCCACCCGTTTGTTTCAAAATGATTTTGCAAAAGCCATCTTTTGGCTAGCAGAGCAAAGTTGAAAACTTATATGCAGCAATAGAACCTAACAGGCCACAAACAACCCCATCCTAAGAAAGAAAAAGAAGAGGAGAAAAGAAAAGAAAAGAAAAGAAAAAGAAGCTAAAACAGATTTATTATGAGTTCTTTAGGACTTCCAAAATTATCTACTTGCTCTGATCACTGTATCTTCTTCCTGGGTCACACCACTTCTCTTTGAACAGATTCCCATCAAACATCCACCAATTTCACAGCTCTGTTAAACATCTGATTCTGAGACAAGCTCCTTCATCTTGACGAAATTCCACCGAAGCATTTCCTGCCTACAGAATAAATCAAATGGGATTATCATCTATCATTCTATTTCACCCTCCTAATTCTATCATCTATCAAATGGGATTATCATCTATCATTCTGAGAAATGGGATTTTCTTGCCACTTACATTCTGCTACCCTCCTAATTCTTGTAAGGCTTAGACTTAATGCAATTGAACACCTTGCAGCCCAAAAAAAGTCTATCCCGGATGTCCTTTCAAGTTTCGTCCCCAATTGTTGCTGCTAGAGATTCTCAAGAGATAGGTAGATGACTTCCTGCATCTTCGTACCAAACAATTTCTCTAAATGAAGCATGGACATCCTGCTACAAAAATACCTAAATTATTTCCCCATACCAGAGCCCTTAAACTCTAGACATGATGCTCCATGAAGAAGTTATCCATTTTTGAAAGTCCAAGCAGAAGTTCTCTATTCTTCCCAAGTACGGTTATTCCATGAAAATGTACCCCTGTCCCCTATTATTTCCATCTTCATACATGATCGTCATCACAAATCTCAAGTCACTTTATAAACTTCTCATCGTGTAGATAAACTATTCCTCGCTTCCATTCTTAACATTACTAGAAACCTATTAAACTATTTCATGTGTTATTAGCTGCCTTGCTACCTTCCAAGCGCAATTAAATCATCGTTTCCAACTATTCAGGTTACAGTAACTTTCGTACTTGGTGTACCAACAAAGAAAATTTTACAAATCCATATTCCTCCCGTGAATATGCCCGACTCCCATCCACAGAAACTACTCATGATTTGGAGGTCATGTACACCATTGATGTGATCCAGTTACAAATAAGATCCCACATTCCATTCTACAAACAGTTTCTGCTTTCTTTCTGCACCGCTATATGCATTCCTAAATTGTTTATTCAGTCACCATCTCCCACATTGTCATTTCACAAACCTTCTTCATAAGATGCTCAAATAAAAAACACATCACAGCTGAATGATGATAGGCAGTAGAGGGACACTTCAAACAAAGGAATGCATAGACTTAACATTTTTTCGGTAAACGCATAGACTTAACATCCAGAAGAGAATGGAATATGTGCCATTCATCTGAGTAACCTAAGCCAAATTCGTAAAAATCATCAAGACAAAAAGGCAAGGGAGGAAACCCCTCACAGAATGCACATACCAAGTTTGCAAGCAAGCCACACAAACAATATTTCAACATAACACCAAGCAAATAACAATAGCAAACAACAACATAAACTAAAGCAAATAATAAGATTCAGCAATCACCCTCAAAGGCAAGCTGAGAAACATAAGTGCCACATATCCATTATCAGTAACTACCTAACTCTTACAGATACAAACACAGCAAATTGACCCCTTAACACTAACCAACCCTAGACTTCACCATCATTCATCAACACCAAATAGCCAATAGCCTAGAAAACCTAATACCGTTTTGACTTCAGTGTTTCCAGCAATACCTTCGCCTGTTCACGAACCAAGTCCAAACGCTTTATGTGAAGCTCCACCTCCTCAACCCTGAACTGCCTCCACTTCTCCTCCAACTCCGACTTTTTGGTCCCATCAATCAACTCCAACCCATCTTCCAAAATCGCCTCCAAACTCGATCCACCAATGCTTACATCGAACCGAAGCGCCCGTTTCGCACTAGTATTCAGCTCAACCTCCTCCCTTGTTCCTTCCTTAACTCCATCAGGCGAACCAAGCTCATCCACTTTGGGCAAAACCTTCCGACTCTTTTTCACTTTCCCAGTACTACCTTTCCCATTTTCAACTTCAACACCATTATTAGCTTCACTGCCCCATATTTTCTTGGACAAGTCATAGGACATTTGCTCATGTGGGTTCGAAAAAAACCGATCTTGACCGTTCGTGGCTCTCTTCACGTTGTTCTGGTACTTCTTCTTCAACCTCCTGACTTTCGTCGAGAACTGGGACTTGCTAACATCACCCATATGCAGCAGTGATTTCTTGATGAACTCTTGAAAAGCGTTCAAATCCGCCATTGGGTCAGCTCCTTTCTTCTCCCTGTAATCGATCAAACCCTTTAGAATGACAATCTCGTCGTCTTTACTCCACAGCCGTTGAAACAATTGCTTCCTCGAACTCGAATCCTCACCGTTCTTTTTCGGCGTCGTTTCATCATTAACAAGAGCCACATCCTTCTTTTTCTTCTTAGCCCTCTTCGAGTCTCGATCTCCGCCAGTGTTCTCGCTATCCGCGGCCGGTCGTTTAACGGCGGCGCTGGGCTTCGAAGCCGGAGTGGCAGAAGTGGGTTCAGATCTGGACTTTTTGGTGGACTTGAGTGTGTCTTGCATGGGTTTGGAGGTGATGGGCTTGATGTTTGGGTCGGGCCGGCGAGTAGTGTTAGGTGGGGAATCGGATTCGGATTCAGACACAGACTCGGAGTCGTCGTCATCGGAAGATTGGGGAGTGGGTTCTGGTTTCTCAGGAGCAGGGGGTTTTTTAGAGATAGGTGTTGAAGTGGTGTCTTGTTCCTCTTCGCTTTCTTCTGATGAGGATTCTTCTTCTTCTTCTTCATCCTCGGAGGAAGAGGCGGGGTTTGGTTCTTCTTCGGGGCGACGATTCTTTGCCATTGGAGAGAGAAAGAGAGTGAGTGAGTGAGTGAGGGTTTGTCTGAGCTTACTAGAGAAACGATTGAATTGGGAAAATGACCCACCCTACTTTGAATTTTTTTTCCCGTGTATTGTACATCATCTTGTGAACAAATAAATAAGGGCATCCTTAGAGTAGAAACGATTGAATTGGGATCGATTTTGGCGTGAATCCAATCTTTGAATTTTTTTCCCGTGTATTGTGGGTTTTTGAAAATAACAATCCGTCCGATCCAAAAGCATCCTCATTTGGTTCCAATCCGAACGCGAGTCACTTGACGGCTCCGATTAATCCGCGATTTTTCAACTTATTCGGAAAAACAACAAACAAAGGCAATAAGGCACTAGCAAAGTAGAAGAAATGCACTAAATAGAAAGTTCAAAGTTGGAAATCCCAATAAAAAAACAACAAAGGCAAAGAAGCAGATAGTTATATAACCAACAAACAAAGCGCAAAAAGATTATATTACCACAAAAGATAAAGTGAGATAATTCTTGTGGTTCACTCAAAAGACAATGGGTAAAAACAGATAATTTTTCTTCACAAAACTTTACTTTCAAAACAGTATATGTAGTAAAACACTTATAACACTTTACCAAAAACCAAAAACCACCAAAAACCATTTTATAGAGATAACAATATTCGCACCATAACTCCTACAACAGTACAACCAAACCGTAAGTCTGCTAAATTAACAATATCTATATAACTATAATTATAAAAGTGATAAAATTATATGTAATAAAAATCTCACGGTCCGGATCGGTTAATCCACGGTTTCAAAATCAAAATCCGTGTCCGATCCAAAAGTCACGGTTTTTTATTTTTTGAATCCGTGTCCGGACCATTAATCCGCGGTTAAAATCCAAAAGGTACGGATCGGTTCGGTCCGGACCGGATTCACGGTTCACCGGTTTTTTTGAGCAGCCCTACCTTAGAGCATCTCCACTCTTGGACCAAATATTTCACCAAATTTAAATTTGAGTCAAAATCACCCAAAAATCCACTCCACTCCTTCACCAAATTTTCTCAACACCAAATTTGCTCAATTTTTTCACCAAATTTTATCAACACCAAATAGGCAACGGCTCTATTTGTTCCATTGAAGACTTGTTTCTTGTTTTCGAAGAAGAGGATGAAAAAGAATTGGCAAAATGAAAACAAAAAACGAAAAAAAAATTGTTTTTGACAAAATGGTGGGAAAGTTTTGGAGATAAAAATGACAAAAAAAAACAGTTTTTGACAAAAATTTAACTTGAATTTGGTTTAAATGTGGTTTTTCATTGGAATGGGTGATATCAAATCAAGTTTTTGACCAAAATTTTACTCAAATTTGAGTAAAAATTTGGTGTAGGAGTGGAGATGCTCTTATCAGGAGCACCAAATTTTTCACCAAATTTAACTTCAAAATCACCTTTTACAAATTTAGCAAGTTACTTATCCAAAATTTCCAAAATCAGACTCTCTATCCAAATTTTACTAGAAAGGTTAGTGAATAGTAAGTTACCAAAGTTGAGGCGTTACTGTAGCAAAGCTACAAGTTTAACAAATTTGCAAAAGATTTGTTAAGCCTGATTTTGGAGAATTTTGTTATTTCACTCATCAAATTTAGCTTTTAAGGGATTTGATGAGTGAGATATTGATGCACATCCTCATCAGGAGAACCAAAATTTTCACCAAATTTAACTTCAAAAACCACCTTTTATAAATTAACAAGTCACTTTATCAAAAACTCACAAAATCAGACTCTTTATTTTAACTTTACTATATTAAACTATTCCCCTCAAATCTATAATAAAAAAAAAACCTCCCTCAGCCATTAATTTCTTCCCCCACTCACGCGTCGCCACGTGCCCCCCTTTCCGTTTCGTTCGACAGCAACCAACGCCGGAAACAATTAAAAAAAGGTTTGGTGCATGAACAGTACCGCACCAAATTTGGTGCGGTACTGTAGCAAAACTAATTTGGTGAAGTAAAATAGAGAGCCTGATTTTTAGGGGATTTGGGGGGTTTGGCTACTCAATTTAACTTAAAAGTTAAATTGGGTAGCCACATATTGATGCTCTTAAGGGAATGCAAACTGTTGTAAAAAAAATGGAAAATGTTTACTTAGGGCATCCTTATCAAGCTTGTCAAATTAGCTTTTTGGCTAAAATAGAGAGCCAAACCTCTAAAAACCTCCAAAAATCAGCCTCCCTATCTTCACTCACCAAATTGTTTTTGCTTACTGAACTTTTCCAAATTTGGTGCGGTACTGTTCACGCACCAGTTATTTATTTTATTTTTTTTCGGGTTCCTTTTTCCCGTGTGGCAGTGCGTCAGAAGACAAAGAGGGAGGGGAACAGATTTTTTGGGGGGGTCAGTACACATGTAGGCTGGGGGAGAAAGAATAGTGGCGGGGTCCACTTTCTTTTTTGCACCTTTTTTTGCACCGAAACTTCTCCCCAGGTGGGGAGATGACTTTTATAGGGAGTTTTTTTTTTTAGATTTGAGGGGAATAGTTTAATATAGTAAAGTTAAAATAGAGAGTCTGATTTTGTGAGTTTTTGATAAAGTGACTTGCTAATTTATAAAAGGTGTTTTTGAAGTTAAATTTGATGAAAATTTTGGTTCTTTTGATAAGGATGCTCTAATGAGTGAGATTTTGCTGCATTATTTACTTACAATCCTTTTAGCTGAATTTCTTGTTTGATTTTATCTTTAATTTAATAAAATTACCTTTGATTTTATCAAATGAAGATGAGGGGGGATTAAATCACAGTTTTTTTAAATGAAAAAAAAGTTGTGATTTAATCACCCCTCCTCCTCATTTGATAAAATCAAGGGGTGATTTTGTCAAATTTTGATTTAATCTTTTGAAAAATTTTGATTCAACTTTATTTTTTTTTGCTCAACAATTTATTTGACTCCAATATTAGGCCCATGCATTCGTTCCCATGATGTTCATTTGATGGTTTGGGAAAGTAGCTTGTTTCAAAACCACCTGTGAGAATAAACCTCAAGCGAACACAATCCTGAGCATAAGTAATTTTTCCATCTAAATCAAAAGAGAGCGTAAGTAATGCAACAAAAGGTACATTATTTATGCATTCTCCGAGAAATGACACTAGGTTATTCCTATATTTTGTATGTTTTTTTTTTTTTTTTTTTGGCGAAGAAGAGAGAATTTCATTTTATGAACAATGCAGCTACCGGATACAAGGACAACATGAAAACAAAGAATAACATACAGACGAGAAGAACATAAATAAAACCAAAGCAAATGAAGGATATATATCCAGCGAGAGATTGCTTTGGTCATCAGATATTCGTGATCAATGTATGATGCTGATGCGCTGTTGCCATGGTAGTCCCACGAGTGACGAATTTTCCAACACACAGTTAATCAGGTAAACAACCAAAGAAATTTAAGGAGACATACGGCAGCTCAACTGTCGAGAAATTGCATGCTTGATGTAGATACCAAACAGGATCTGACCGATACAAACCAAGTAATTGAAACACCTATAGTCGAGAGCTCCGCGACCCGGTTAGGCGTCGTGCAACTAGATGGCCGAGGCCAACTACAGAGCTCTAAAATCGGTAGAGAAGCTGCCGAAAAGAGTCTCAACCGTGGTTATTGGAGTGGAATAGCTGAGCAGAATACCATATTCATCTGTGAGATGTATCCTTCAGCTTATTTGCAACTAACAACATCTAAATTAAAACCCCTTCCCAAACCACCACCGCCCAAGCAGCAAAGCCATTGAGCCATATCCGAGCCATTTCAATCTACCTCCGTCGCAGAAGCCAATCCACTTGCCAATCCGAGCATTTTTAGCATCAACAAGCCAAATCAACCAGACCATCCATGCAGCCCAATCCGTCATATTATTGAGCCAAAATCATTGATCTAAACCCAAAGCCCCATCAAGCAATAACCACAACCCAAACACCCCACGAATATCAAGGCACCATCAAAGCACCAAGAGGACGAGACTTCAATGACAGTACTAACAAACCCACCGATAATACCAACTTAATAACAGGAGAACCAAGCCACTGAACGGATCAACACAAGAGAGCAGAGGGATGACAATGAAAACTTCTATTTTACTGAAAAAGAGGACCCGAGACATGCATGCAAGATGAAATTTAGAAAATTTTATTTAAAAAAAATTAAAGTACTATGAAAAGGCATATGGAAAATGCCCTTTTGTATGTTTGTATTTATAACCATGAAATCTCACATCTAGACATACACAATACACACAATACGCACAATACACATGCATGCAACAAATTCCTAGCTTTAGAATCAGTATCAAAACAAGTTCCAATTTGAATTTCGAAAATGCAAGAAATCTCTAGCTTTGGAACATTATCAAAACGAGTTCCCTGGCTTCCAACACATTTCTTGTTCTTTTTTCAGCAACAACATATAGCACAGTTATGCCCAGCACTCTATAAATTGTTGGAAACACGGTTCAAAACAATTTGGAAATAAACAATAAAAACAGAAAATAAGAATGTTCAAAAAAGTACCGGGCCAACTTCAGTACACCGGAAATTGGCAAAAGACGACTCGAGTCGAGGCGAATATCAAAATACTCTTTCTTTAAGGAAAATTCGTCCTCCACTACGGTGCTGATGGAGAACTTGGGCGTTTGCCTCCCAAGAATACCAGACTTTCACCGGTCGGAAGCAGCACTGCAATCTGATCGGTAGGCGAACCAAGAAACAACGCAAAACTCTCAGAATTTATGATGCAGTAAGTGCAGAATGATATGCAATGGAAAACGTGAATGCATGAGGAAGAGGAGGGTCCTATTTATAGATAAATAGGCACCCGAATGAAAAGGTAAGAGACTGAGAAATGCGACTGTTCGGAACCGTACGAACGCAACACTTTGGTAGTGAACAGTCATCAGACATGACTGTTCGTGAACAGACGCACTGGAAAGGGAAAAACATTTCAGTTGGGCACACTGTTTCGGCAGGAGAGGAAATAAAAATTGAACTGAAATGGACTGGTTCGACCCGACCCAGTCTGTGTGTAAAATTTCAGTAAAAAGATAAGAACCTCTTGGGCTCAAGCCCATCTTATCTAATGATCCAACCCAACCCGGTTCGGTAGGACGGACGGACGGCGGCGCGCATGTTATATGGACCAAAGCCCACTTTGTCCATGCCTTCTCCCCCAACAAAAGTTGTCATGACCCAAAGGGCCAACCCTTAATGCCCAACTTGGGATACTGATGCAGGACAAGATATACACCCCTATTATTTATGGAAACATTATTTTAGTAATAATTTTTATTTACGATTAGTATTAGGAGATTTTATTTGTGCTGCCTGTTTTGCACGTTTTTAGTTTAGTTTTGGTTAGATTTTATTTTATTTCCTTTTAGCAAATAGTCTAAGTTTCCAAGTAATGTCTTGCTTGGTCACCACTCTAAGTAATTTCCTTTAGTTAGGACTCCTACTAGTATAAATAAGGATGTAGCCTATGGGCATATTTAAAGACTTTTAATCAATTATAAATCAAAGTTATTCTCTTTCTCTTGTGGATTCGAGACCTATTATCGATTGAACTAGTACGCAACTAGTTTCTCGTGAATTCCGCTGCGTCAAGTGGTATCAGAGCATGTTTTTCCTGGCTCAATGTCACGAAACAAAGTAGATGACACACCCTTTGACGTTGCTCAAGGGTTTGCTGATCCGAGGAAGTCGGTAGAAGAACAACAAACCCAGCTAACAGGGCTTCGTGAATTTCGTGACGAAACACGAACTCAGTTGACGGAAATTCGTGAATCGCTGCGGCTGCTGACTCTTCACCTCGACCAAAGACCAAGGAGGGTTGTAGAGAATCGCGCGGAGGGAGTTGCCCAACGCCGTCCTCTTAACTAGGTTCGGGAACGCGCGGTGGGATTTGCCCAACGCCAGCCCGATACCGAGATTGTAGTTGGGAGACACCCAACTAACTGTGCCGATAGTGATGAATCAGAACCCGATTTCAGGTCTTATGATAATTTGCCTAAATTAAGTGGTTATGAGTATTTTGAAGATATTTTAGATTGGATTTTAGATATTGATGATTTTTTTGAGTATGTGAGAATGCCGTCTGAAATAAGGTGGAAATATTTGCTGATAAAACTTACGGGGCGAGCGCTACGATGGTGGTTAGATATGCAAGATAAGAGAGAACGATTGGGAAAGCGTCGTATTCGCGCATGGTCAAGAATCAAAAGACTTATGATGGAGAGATTTTTGCCATGGAATTATGAGCAGCTTTTGGAAGAAAAATATGAGTCAAAGCAACAACATACAATTCACACATCTGCCGATGTTGTTGAAGAAAAAGCTTTTAAAGAGGAGGTAATTCAAGAAGTTGATGATAAGAAAATTGATATTGATGTTGATGATCAAATTGATATTGATGAGAAGCAGAAAATTTCTATGGATGTTGGTGATCAAGTTGTTGAGGACCCAATTGATTTTTCAATGGAAGAAATTAATGTTGCTAATTCATCTGATGACTCTATGGTCAAGTCAGCCTGTCTCAATGAGCCAATTGTTGATGTGTCAACCAATACCAAGATGAAACAAGATCACGAGTACCCACAAAGTCAAGTTGGCTTCATTGATTTTCTTGGAGTGCAACAGTATGATTGGATTCCCAATATTCATCTATTGGATCTTATCAATCAATTGAAACATGCTGATAAGATATCATTGGAAGTAATTTTTGGTGTGGAACTTTTTTGGAAGGAAATCAAACGATTGAAGTACTCCAAGTATTTATTTATTTGGCATGGAAGATGGCAGGTTCCTAACGAGAACTCGAGGACGAGTTCTTTTGAAGAAAAGGAGAATGATGCAGGACAAGATATACACCCCTATTATTTATGGAAACATTATTTTAATAATAATTTTTATTTACGATTAGTATTAGGAGATTTTATTTGTGCTGCCTGTTTTGCACGTTTTTAGTTTAGTTTTGGTTAGATTTTATTTTATTTCCTTTTTGCAAATAGTCTAAGTTTCCAAGTAATGTCTTGCTTGGTCACCACTCTAAGTAATTTCCTTTAGTTAGGACTCCTACTAGTATAAATAAGGATGTAGCCTATGGGCATATTTAAAGACTTTTAATCAATTATAAATCAGAGTTATTCTCTTTCTCTTGTGGATTCAAGAACACTCGTGGATTCGAGACCTATTATCGTTTGAACTAGTACGCAACTAGTTTCTCGTGAATTCCGCATGGTCAAGAATCAAAAGACTTATGATGGAGAGATTTTTGCCATGGAATTATGAGCAGCTTTTGGAAGAAAAATATGAGTCAAAGCAACAACATACAATTCACACATCTGCCGATGTTGTTGAAGAAAAAGCTTTTAAAGAGGAGGTAATTCAAGAAGTTGATGATAAGAAAATTGATATTGATGTTGATGATCAAATTGATATTGATGAGAAGCAGAAAATTTCTATGGATGTTGGTGATCAAGTTGTTGAGGACCCAATTGATTTTTCAATGGAAGAAATTAATGTTGCTAATTCATCTGATGACTCTATGGTCAAGTCAGCCTGTCTCAATGAGCCAATTGTTGATGTGTCAACCAATACCAAGATGAAACAAGATCACGAGTACCCACAAAGTCAAGTTGGCTTCATTGATTTTCTTGGAGTGCAACAGTATGATTGGATTCCCAATATTCATCTATTGGATCTTATCAATCAATTGAAACATGCTGATAAGATATCATTGGAAGTAATTTTTGGTGTGGAACTTTTTTGGAAGGAAATCAAACGATTGAAGTACTCCAAGTATTTATTTATTTGGCATGGAAGATGGCAGGTTCCTAACGAGAACTCGAGGACGAGTTCTTTTGAAGAAAAGGAGAATGATGCAGGACAAGATATACACCCCTATTATTTATGGAAACATTATTTTAATAATAATTTTTATTTACGATTAGTATTAGGAGATTTTATTTGTGCTGCCTGTTTTGCACGTTTTTAGTTTAGTTTTGGTTAGATTTTATTTTATTTCCTTTTAGCAAATAGTCTAAGTTTCCAAGTAATGTCTTGCTTGGTCACCACTCTAAGTAATTTCCTTTAGTTAGGACTCCTACTAGTATAAATAAGGATGTAGCCTATGGGCATATTTAAAGACTTTTAATCAATTATAAATCAGAGTTATTTTCTTTCTCTTGTGGATTCAAGAACACTCGTGGATTCGAGACCTATTATCGTTTGAACTAGTACGCAACTAGTTTCTTGTGAATTCCGCTGCGTCAGATACATATACCAAATGAATTTGTTGTGCCTCACCAATGTGGGACAACTCATTTTTCCCCCTTCTACCAATGTTCATGTAGACACTTTCAAGGTCAATTTCTCATTCACCTTAACTTGATTTTATCCAACCAAGGGTTCGATCTTAATCTCCTAACTAAGACGAACGCAACGGTATGTGGGTCCGGCCACATGGACGTGTGGGACCCACTTAAATAATTAATTTAAAATGGATGAAAACAAGTTTTTTCCAACAATCCCCCACATGAACGAAATTGGCAGGATAGACAGTGCTATGCAGATGCAAATTTTTTTAGAGTTACAATAGGAAATCTGTTGCATGGGGTTAGGTAGCTTTTGGCTTTGAACCTCACCTTGTGAATAACTATCGGACTTACTAGTTAACCAGTGAACACGATGTCTTGAACTGTTCAACCGTTTGTGTAAGCTAAGAAATAGTTAACACACAGGATCATTCCAAACGCAGTTTGGTTCTTATGGTTGTGCTAATTACGGCCCTGAGACACTCCTGGTCTTCATGAACGTTTTGTAGAGAATTCAGCCCGTGACATTCTCATAGAAGCGGCCTCTTCGACATCTACATAGGTGATTCTCAATAAGAGTATCATGCTATACCCTACTTGGATTTTTCAAAGTTTAAGAAACATTAAAGGCATTGCCTAACCTTTTACGTTGCAGGCATCACTGTTGCATCATAGGAATGGGTAGAGACATAGTCTCCATAGTGATTCTCCTAAGTCTCATATAACTCGGTTGTCCCGTTGAACCTAGATCTTGGGATTTTCAGTCAACTAGGTTGGGTTACCGTTATAGAGGCTTTTAAGTTATGGGCTTGAGCCTCATTCTCCTTGATGATCTAACAACTAACTCTCTTGATAACCCTTTGGTTAGCGGATCCGTGATATTATCTTTTGATTTTACATATTCAATTACGATAATCCCATTGGAGAGTAGTTGTCTAATAGTGTTATGTCGTCGACGTATGTGTCGAGACTTCCCGTTATACATACAATTATGAGCTCTGTCAATTGCTGACTGACTATCACGGTGTATGCAGATTGGTGGCACAGGTTTAGACCAATTTGGAATATCCTCCAAGAAATGACGAAGCCACTCAGCTTCCTCACCAGCTTTGTCTAAAGCTATAAACTCAGATTCCGTTGTGGATCGTGCAATGCATGTTTGCTTGGTGGATTTCCAAGACACAGCTCCACCAACTAATGTAAATACATATCCACTTGTGGATTTTGAGTCATTGGTGTCGGATATCCAGTTTGCATCACTATATCCTTCTAGTACTGCTGGATATCGAGTATAGTGCAGTCCATAATCAATGGTATGTTTTAGATATCTAAGCACCCTGATTATTGTCGTCCAATGATCCTTCCCTGGATTGCTCGTATACCTACTTAGTTTACTAACAGAGTAGGCTATTTCCGGCCTTGTACAATTCATCAAGTACATTAGACTGCCTATAATCCGTGCATATCCCAATTGGTTAATACTTTGACCAGTATACTTGTATGGATGCAGTGTTAAGTCTACTGGTGTTTTGGCTGTATTGACGTCTTCCCCGTTAAACTTCTCTAGTATTTTCTCAACATAGTGTCTTTGAGACAAGATATATCCCTCCGGACTTTTAATAATCTTGACTCCTAGAACGACGCCAGCCAAACCCATATCCTTCATGTCAAATTTGGAGTTCAACATGTTCTTGGTAGATTTTATGATCTCATTATTACTTCCAAGAATGAGCATATCATCTACATAAAGGCAAACAATGACATAGTTATTAGCGCTATATTTGACATACCCGCATTTGTCACATTCATTGATCTGGAAACCACTTGAGATCATGACCTTGTCAAACTTCTCATGCCACTGTTTTGGAGCTTGTTTTAAACCATATAATGATTTGACAAGCTTGCACACTTTCCCCTCTTGTCCTGGGACCTTAAACCCTTCAGGTTGTTCCATATAGATCTCCTCATCAAGATCATCATTTAGGAAGGCGGTTTTCACATCCATTTGATGAATCTCAAGATTGTTTAGTGCCGCAAAGGCAATTAACATTCTTATAAATGTTATCATTGTAAAAGGAAAATATGTCAAAGTAGTCAAGACCTTCCGTTCGTCTATAACCTTTGACTACAAGTCTCGCTTTGTACTTGTCAATTGATCCATCTGCTTTCATCTTTCATTTGAATATCCACTTATATCCTAGAGGTTTGCAACCCCGATGGAGATCCGTGAGTTCCCAAGTGTGGTTTTGCAGTATGGATTCAATTTCACTATTTATGGCTTCTTTCCATAAAGGAGCCTCCGATGATGACATCGCCTCTTGATAAGTCTGAGGTTCAGCTTCTAACAATTATGTTAGAAAGTCTGGTCCAAAAGACGTCGAAGTTCTAGCCCTTTTACTACGTCGAGGCCCATCAATATCATCATCATTTTGTTCGGGAACCGAATCAATATCAACCGCCATTTCATCAGCTTCCTGAAAAGACTCAGCTTCTAGAACTGGCCTCGGGACTCTATTATCCCTAAATGGAAACACATCTTCAAAGTAAAAGGTAGGTGCAGACTCGATTTCTCGAATGTTCGATCTAAACCGTTACGATTTCATATCTAATCAATTCTATCATTTCCCCCGAAAACGGTGGCAATCAAATGTCGTTAACCATATGATCGGATCAAATTCGGTGCATTTAAGAGCAATAATGTCCTATAATGCATGACTCGACGGCCATCAGAGCGGTTTTTTCATATCGAAACCGACTAGATTGCAAGTGGGAGTGATTATATCCTCCATGCAAAAAATGAAGTGATTTAACTATCATTACGTATTTGATCGAATGACACAAATTGTCGGTTGATAATAAATCAACGTCCCCGATGAAAGGGCTTTCAATACCCGATGGACTTCAAATTTGGCAAGGGTGATTAAAATAGCAAAACAAACAAAGTGAACGGTGTGGATCGTCATAAATGTGTTGCGATCGTGTGGCTAATGCATAATATAATCAAAATTTCATACAAAACAATATAACATATTAATAATTTAACATATTATGTAATTATAAAAATTCAATTTTGACCTATCAATTCAAAAATCAAAAATTTCATTTTAATTATTAAAAATTTATTTTTCATTTTTTCCTCATTTTAAAATAAAATTTTATTTATGTTATAAATTTTTTTTTCAAAATTTATATTTTTGTTATCAAAATTTAATTTTTATTTCACCCCTAAGTTTTTTCATTTATGTTATTCAAAAATTCATTTTTAATTTCCCTCATTTTTTCCTTATTATGGCATTTGGCAACTTAATTTATTTAATAAAATTTTATTTTTTTTATTATGTATTTTTTTTTGTGAAGTCCATTTATTTAATGAAAATTTATTCAAAAATTTCTCTTTTTTTCCCTATTTTTTTTCTTATTTGGAAAGTCCATTTATTAAATTCTAATTATTATTCAAAAATTTATTTTTATTTTTCCTCATTTTTCCCCTTATTATGGCAAGTCAAAATTACACACTCTCTCTCTCTCTCTCTCTCTCTCTCTCTCTCTCTCTCTCTCTCCCCGTGATATATTGTGTAATTACAAAAAAATAATTTTCACCTATCAATTGAAAAATCAAAATTTTCATTTTTGATTTTTGTTATTCAAAAATTCAATTTTCATTTTCCTCATTTTTAGAAATAAAGTTACATTTATTTTATAAAAATGTATTTTTTACTTATTTTTCTTATTCAAAATTAAATTTACTTTTCTTATACAAAATTTAATTTTTCTTTTCCCTCATTCTTTTCGTTATTATACCATGCCGTGCCCGTGGCACTTTCGTTTCGTGCCCGTGTCATGCCCTTCACACTTCCGTGTCATGCCCGTGCCGTGCCAGGCCAGGCCAATTACCGTTCCGTGTCCGTGCCACTTTCGTTTCATGCCTGTGCCAGGCCAATTACTGTGTCGTGCTCGTGCCACTTTCGTTTCGTGCCCGTGTCGTGCCCTTAACACTACCGTGTCAGACTAAAACTGTGTCGTGCCAGACTAAGACCGTGCTGTGCCGTGCCTGATTAAGTCTGTGTCGTGCCGTGCCACGCCAGACCAACTATCGTGCCGTGCCCGGCTTAGACCGCGTCGTGCACGGTCAACTACCGTGTCGTGCCCACCCATTTTCGTGCCCCGTGCCCGCACCCATGCCCGCTCAGTTTGTGTCGTGCTGTATCGTGCCCAACTTTTACCTTGCCCAAACCGTGCTCTTGCCGGAGTTTTTCGTGTCGGGTCTGTGTCGTGCCGGGCCGGCAAGGCCCATTTGACACCTCTATGCTTGTGTTTCCACTTGGAATGATTCCAAGTGAGAGGTGGCAGTTTCCAAATGATGGCAGCCACTTGGAATGATTCACTCAAAATCATCCCTTCGGTATGAATCTCATGAAGTAGAACCTGGAGTTCTTGGACCTGATTCAAAACTGACTTCGAGTCTACCATCTTGAAATACAAGAACCTCCCCACAACAAACTTTCTTCAGTCCAGCGTCTTCAGCCACATACTTCTTCTCCAAGGTAAGTCAGAGTTCCTTGGCAGTTTTAGCCGTACAATACACGTTGTACAGCGCATTGTCCAATCCGTTGGGTATGTAGTTGTGGTAGAGAAAGTTGGAGTTCTTCCATTCATCAAAAGCAATCTGAACCTTAACATCCGTCTCATTCTCCGCGACAATGGGTGCATCTTCGGATAGAAACTTTGCCAACCGGAGAGTCGTAAGGTAGAACAACATTTTCATTTGTCACCTTTTGAAGTCCACCCCGTTGAACTTTTCCGGTTTTTCAGCATGACTCAATGGCACCACGGCGGAGCCGGAACCGGAACCGGAGCAACAACAGTAGTAGGGATAATGGGAGGAACGGGAGGAGTGGGTGGAACATCACCAACTTTTGAGGTATGAGTAGTTATTTATGTTGCACAAACAGAAGATCGACATAATTTAAATAACAAATTTAACTTTCACAGAATATAATCCTATTTAAGGGAGGAAAAAAAAAATACAACACCACTAAATAAAATGATGTTCTGCCACACTTCAAAGTAACAAAACTAATTATAAAACAAAATTAAAGAAAGTTACCGAATAAGACGTTTATGACCTAGGCAATATACTGTGAAACAATATCTAAATGTACCAACCAAAAGTACGCCTTTATCTGTTACTTTTCCAAAGTGATTTAACAACAGTATGTATAAGGCATGAACTCGAATAAGGTTTTACTAAACAAACAGAAAACCAACCCACTAATTACGTTAATAGATTGATCCTAATCTGTTGGAATGGTCAGAATACAAGATATTGACAAGTACAAAAACCGAGAATGATCTATTGTATGTTAAAAAAAAACACGTTCACTGTGATATGAAGTAGTAAACAAAACACATTTGCCAGGTAACCAAGTTCAGTACCCAATGATATAGGAAGCACACAAGTAAACAGAATACTCGAAAACAAAAATTGTTAAAAATCCACTGGTTGATAAAAACTTACCGTAAAACACAGATTAAAAAAAACCAGTATAAAGACAACGAAATTTTCCCAGATTAAAAACCGAGTTTGATAGGAATGAATTTGCCTTAAGATTGTTGGAAACACGGTTCAAAACAATCTTGAAATAAACAATAAAAACAAAAAATAAGAATGTTAGAAAACGTACCGGGCCAACTTCAGTACACCGGAAATTGGCAAGAGACGATTCGAGTCGAGGCGAATATCAAAATACTCTTTCCTTAAGGCAAATTCGCCCTCCACTACGGTGTTGATGGAGAACTTGGGCGTTTGCCTCCCAGGAATACCCGACTTTCACCGGTCGGAAGCAGCATTGCAATCTAATCGGTAGGCGAACCAGGAAACAACGCAGAACTCTCAGAATTTATGATGCAGTAAGTGCAGAATGATATGCAATGGAAAACGTGAATGCATGAGGAAGAGGAGGGTTCTATTTATAGATAAATAGGCACCCGAACGAAAAGGTACGAGAAGGAGAAATGCGACTGTTCGGAACCGTACGGACGCAAAACTTCAGTAGTGAAATAAAAATTGAACTGAAACGGACCGGTTCGACCCGACCCAGTCCATGTGTAAAATTTTAGTAAAAAGATAAGAACCTCTTGGGCCAAGCCCATCTTATCTAATAATCCAACCCGGCCAGACGGACGGTGGCGGCGCGCGTGTTATATGGACCAAAACCCACTTTGTCCATGCCTTCTCCCCCAACAAAAGTTGTCATGACCCAAAGGGCCAACCCTTAGTGCCCAACTTGGGATACATATACCCCATGAATTTGTTGTGCCTCACCAATGTGGGACAACTCATTTTTCCCCCTTCTACCAATGTTCATGTAGGCACTTTCAAGGTCAATTTCTCATTCACCTTAACTTGATTTTATCCAACCAAGGGTTTGATCTTAATCTCCTAACTAAGACGAATACAACGGTATGTGGGTCCGGCCACGTGGACGTGTGGGACCCACTTAAATAATTAATTTAAAATGGATGAAAACAAGTTTTTTCCAACAATAAATGATGCAATGTAGAGGGTAGGATACATGGAGCAAGGGTGATGCATATCCTGATCCGTTAACAATTAAGGCACCATGGGCTGGGGTGGTCTAGCAACAACGGATGTTGATGTTGTTGTTTGATTCTCTATGTTGAAGAAACTCACGTTTGGATCTTGGAACCACTAACCAAACTTCTCTTTCTTCATATTGGGTTAGACTAATTGCACTTTAATCTCCTTTCAAGCTAGAATAAAATTTATTCTAGCCCAAGGATCCATTTGTTTCGATGTAAAACATTTTTTATTTAAAATAATTTTTGTAATTTTGCTTTACGGTGTTTGGATGCACTTGAAAAGTATTTATGAGAACAAAGATTGGGGAATCAAGTAGGGGATGTAAAGTCGGATCCAAAAAAAGTAAGGGGATGTAAAGCAAATGGAGAGAGAGAGAGAGAGAGACAGAGAGTGAGACAGAGGTCAAGCCGCTCTGGATCCGCTGTCCCCATTTGGTGTCCTACACCCCACTTGCTGCCATGTGGCACACTAAAAACCCTTCTTCTTTTTTTTTTTTTTTAAACGGAAAAACCTATTACCATTAGAATACATTTTTCTCCGTTATTCCCCAAGCCTTTTCACTCCTTTTCGGAAAAAACAAAAACAAATGCCCTTTCACACCCTTTTTTTTTTTTTTAATTATTAGACTGCCCTTTCACTCTAAAGTCCAAACAAGAGTCCTTTTTTTTTTTTTTTTTTTTTTTAAGAGTAAATCAAAGATGATTTAATTTTCTATAAATTTGTTCTAATTTTTTTACTCCAAACATGTGTTCTGGGCAAATCAAGAGTTCTAAACATGTGTTCTCAGCAAAAACAAATTTCATTCTCACTCCAAGCACCATTTTGCTTTGTTGATAAAGAAAAAAGATGAGAAAAACTTGCTCAAAAACATTACCGGACAACAAAAATTATTATTATCGTTCAACTTGTAGGGCTCGTCAAACGCATGGGTGTTTGCAAATAAATATTTTGATCAAACATCAATAAGCATATAAGCTAATCATATAAAGTGGATGATTAAAAGTTCACATATTTATCCTAAAACCGCACATTTATGTAGTGCGTAAACAAAAGAGTAAAGCCCCAAAATATAAAACTCCAAAAACCACCATAGTTAGTTTGTACACCTGAAACACCACTCCAAAAAACAACCAAGTTTCAAGTTATACAAAACCATTAATAGCAACTCTTTTGACAACTCTCACTTGAAAAAAGTATCACCATCTTGATCTTCAACATCATTACTCTTTCGTTGGCTTTCATACTAAAAAAACTATTGAACAAAAACTCTTCGTCTATAACTTGTGATAATGGAGCCTGCACATGCAAAGGAACTACAATTAAAAACCGATCAAAGTACTGTATTTTATAAAAACTTGAAGCATGCTAGTGCTACCAAATTATTACCTGCAATAATTCAATCATAGTTGTAGGCATGGTTTTAGTTGATTGGGTAATTGGCAAAGGTTGGCTAGACATTTGGTAAATATCAAGAGCTCCCATCCCAGATACAAATGTGCAAGGCTCATGTTGCTAAGTTTTTAAGAAAATTAGAACAAAATATACAAAAGAGTAAATGCAAGAATGTTGATTTTTTTTAAAAAGAGTAATAATGATACTTGTGAGAATGGCGAACATTGACCCAATAAGTTCCTCTCATAGGAGGAATCTACAACTGCACTACAACTTGTACCTGTGAAACCCATCGGAGCTTCCTAATACATTTTTTGGGGTGTTAGTATACATAGTGAACTTCAATAGTAGACAGGAAGACATTTATTTTAGCAAAGAAAAAATAAATAAATAATGGAGATGATAACAAATTTCTACCTGACTGAAACATAAAGGTTGATGTATTTCACTTTCTTGAATGGGAACAATATTCATGGAATAAGCTCTTTTTGATCGAACTGCCCTTTGAAGAGCACCTCTTGGCCTTTTGCTAGATCTTGTTGTTCTCTCTTTAACCTTCAACTCTTTAACTCTCTTCTCAGTTTCTTCACCATAGGTGGCTTCATTGATCTCCTGAGATGCACTCATATTGGCATGTGAGGTCTGATGAAATGTTTGCCCAGTTAAACTTGCATCCACATCTTCCGAAATCTTTTTAAGAGCATTTAAAGCAATTTTATAAGCTTCCTCTGTTCCAGCAGCTCTTGTTGCCATTTGAGTACACAAGCGGCATAACTCTTTGTATCGTATTCCCATCATTGCCTTTGAATCTTCTACGGGTGAGATTGCACAAGTAGCTTCAATACTCATTGATTTCGCATTCTTTGTCCACCTCTTTAAAATGTATTGATTTGGAATTCTCACAACGTTGTTTGAGGAAAGAACTTTAAGTCCATGTGAACATAATATACCTCCAAACTCAAATTTCTTACAGCTACACATCACTGTATCTTCTGATGAGTCGTATGTGACAACATGGTGAAGATGTTTGCCATAATGAGTGATCTCATATTTAGTAATTGTTCCATTCTCCCCACTTATTTCCAACATGCAGTCATGAGCCTTGCTTAGCTCCCTTTGAACCAATACAAACACATCTGGGGTGTATATACTAGCTGCATGCTTCAAAATTTGTACAGGAAATAACAAAGATGGGGTACTTTGATTTGCTCTGAAATCAGCTTTGAGTTTTTCATAGCGGCAATTATCAACTAACCTTTGAAAATTATGGAAAAATTGCAACAAATCATTGTTGTAGCTTGTGTACCTTTTAAGCGCACTATTCATGCTCTAACTACATTGAGTTGTAGTCATATCTGCACAAAAAGTCTACCTCCCATAAACTAATGCCCATTTCTCCTTGATGTTAAACATTAGCTTCAACTAATCATTATCTTGGAGATTATACTTTTCAAGCATCGCATTCCAAGCTTTGATAAAATCATCTTCATCTTCATCTTCATAATCGTATATGCACTCACTCAAATCCTTTGCAAAATCTTTGAATCTTGCAAATACACCACTAAGTTGTATAGCTGCATTTTGGTAAATATGCCAGATACGCAAGCGGTGAACTGTTTCTGGCCATTGAGCAGCCAATGCTTTTGCCATTGCCGCATCCTGATCTGTAAGTATAGTTTTAGGCCTATTTCCATGCATGGCCTTAGCGAAAGTATCAAACAACCATATAAAAGAATTAGCAGTCTCATCATACAATAATCCAACACCAAAAACAATAGTTTGCCTGTGATGGTTCACTCCAACAAACATTGTAAAAGGTCGTCTGTCTTTGTTCTTTCTATATGTTGTATAAAAAACAAATCACGTCCCCAAACTGAGCATAATCTGCCATCATCTTTGCATCTGCCAAAAAAATATTGGTTATCAAATCATCCTCATCTACCTGTATGGCATAAAAGAAATTAGGGTCTTCAAGTTGCATTTTTTTCAGATACTCCAGAACGCCCCATGTATCACCTACCTTCATCTGTACAGTTCGCTTAGAACGCAAGTAATTTTTATAATCCTGAGGAATAAACCTGAGATTCGCTACCCCACCAACTTGTTTGGCCATAAACTCAACTACTGCCCTTGGAGCTATCCGAGAATCATTTGCCAAATCGGCTTAAGCTGCTTGGGCAACACCGAACTTCCTATGAGACCTATGTAAGTGAGTCCTACTTGGAGTAGACACCGTATGATTATGCACAGGAGCAAATTCAGCAACATAGTATTGTTCGGTCATGCGACAATATTTGATTTTCATTTGCGCCAAACAACCAAATCTTGTCTCAGGGCAGTGAGATTTTACAATACTGTCACGTTTACCTTCACAAGAGCAACAAGAAATCCTACTTACTAACTTCCCGCCGCATCTTTATGCTCTTTACTTCCACGCAAGCTAAAACCAACTTTGTATGCATACGCATTGTAAAATTGATACGCTGCCTTTTCTGTCAAGAATTTCATGTCAATTTTGGGAATTGCCTTATCGGAAATATTGGAGTGAACCATGTTAATCTCACATGTTCCATCCACCGAGTTATGCAAATCTTGTTCACTTTCATCTTCATCTTCATTCGGAACATTCATGTTAAACAAGTCATCTCTATCTTCGAACTCTAACTTGCGGCGAGACTGAGACTCTTCTCTTACAGAATTACCATCAATGTCTAGAACCTATAAATACATCAATGACAAAAGTTATTTGTGATTTAACTGGTCATAACATATCTGCGATTTAACTACAATACTTTGAAATACATAAGGATAGAACATTAATTTCTAAAAGCTAAGGGTTGAAATATATATAATAAAAAAAATCCAAGAGTTAATAGTATGAATACTCAATTAATAAACTTCAAAGTTCAAAGTAGTATGGTCTTCATTTTCTTATTAGGGCTCAAAAACTACACGTGTAAAGCTGAAAAGGTAATCGCAGTCGCCAAAGAGGCTATTGTCATTTTTGTTTTTTTTTTAGTTCTAATACATTCATATTATTATGCATGTTTATTTGGAATTTTTGTCTTGCAAAAAAAACAAAAAAAAAAAAAAAAAACAAAATTCATGGCTCCGTTTCTGGACTCTACAATAAAGTTCTGTACGGAGAGACCCAAAGGAGTTGATAATAGGTGGGTTCACATGAGAATTGAATATTGTAAAAATTTAAGCAAAAGTTTTGTCCTCTTTAAGCAAAACCCACCTCTAGATTCATCCCAATACAACCATTCGTGGTTGATTTATAATCATTAATATGATTCTAAACAAATATGTTAATTCAAAACATGACTTACCTTACACGAGATGGGAAAAGAATAGTCTTTGCCTTGATTCTCCATGCTTTGTTTCACTCTCTAACTATCAACCCTAAATACCTCCAGTCATTTTGATTGAAAATTAGTCGCGCGACTTTTGTTTTTTTCCGAAAAGGACTTGAAAGGCTGGGCCCTTTGTTGAACAGAGAAAGGTATATTAGGGCATTTGTTTTTTTTCGAAAAGGAGTGAAAAGGCTGGGGCCCTTTGGTTAACAGAAGGTGGAATAACGGAGAAAAATGTATGTATTCTAACGGTAATGGGTTTTCCCGTTAAAAAAAAAAAAAAAAAAAAGGGTTTTTAGTGTGCCACATGGCAGCAAGTGAGGGGTAGGACACCAAAGGGGGACACCAAATGGGGACAGCGGATCCGGAGCGAGGTCCAGCACCACTTCAAACCTCAACCTCTTCGTCTTCCCACACCCCAATGCAATCTTATCCAACCCAACATCACTCAACTCCAAGCACTGATCCATCCTCATCTCCCTCTAGTGCTGGCTAATTAGTTTTGGAGGCTTGAAATACACTCATTAGATGAGGCCCTCCATGTGTTTTGCATAATAATTTTTTTTTAACTCACATCTTCATTTTCATAAAAAATCATTACAAAATATTTATCATTGCACAAATTTAAACATAAAGTCATCCAAAAATAAGCAACTATTACAATATATAGGAGACCTACACGTTTGGGGGCCCTTTTTTTTTTTTGGTTGGGGTGGGGGGAAGCGGTGGCTTCATTGGCATGAGCTGGCCCTGCCTCCTTCGTAACACCCTACCTCCCTATTCTCAAACCCAAAACAGTACGACACGTCCGCAGCCTCCAACCCCGTACACGCCCGGACCAAACACTCCAACCCAGCCCATCTCAGCCCCACCGCCTCGACTCAGCACAAGCGTCTTAATCCCCCGAGCTCACTTGCCCGACCCAACGCCGCAACTCAGTGGGATGGTGACCGCGTTGTCGTTGATGAGGGGGCATACAGAGAGATCAAGAGTTTTTTAGTTTGGCGTGCTTTGGAGGAGGCTTGGGAGGAATTTGAGGCGGAGGATTTTGAGGTTGGTGCGGTGGAAGGAGTCAATTAGGAGGAAGGATCGGCAGTGGGAGCGGAAGGATTTGCGGTCGAAGGAGGAGAAGAGAGAGGAGGTGGATAAGGAGTCGTCGGTGAGGAGAGAGAGGATCGGACGGAGGGACTCCATTGGAATTTATCGAAAATGGAAGGGCCCGTTTTGGAATACGCCTATTTTGTTTTATTGATGATCATGGAAACATTGGACAATTGAAAGGGTCTTACAGAAACAACTTACTGCCATTTCCCTTGTAAGTCATTTTACGCCATATATAAGGGAAAACATTTTACGGCAACAAATATTTTACTTGTCATTTATTCAAGCAAATATCGAAAAATAGGTACTCCATCCGTCCTAATTTGTTTGCTCGTTACGAGAATTCTCCCAATTGATTGACTCAAATGCTTTGGATTGAAAAGTACATAAATTTCCAAAAAATGCCCTTTGAAACTATACAATTACTTTAAGTGATGTGTAAGAGCATCCCCAATGACATAGTCAAAAAGAAAAATACTCAAATTTTGGCATTTGGATACTAAAAAAAGGCTCACAATGGCATTTGGATAAATACTCAAAGTTAGCAACATTTTTTTATAAATACTCAAATTTTGGCATTTGGATACTCAAAACTACCAACATTTTGCCAATAATCAAACTTGGATACTCAAAACTACCAACATTTTCCCTTCTTTTGATTATGGACAAAAATGAGTCATTGTAGAGCTTCACATTGCTACCTTTAGAAATCCATTAAATGAATACTCAAAAGGTAATGTGGCAACATTTGAATATTCACATTTGAGTATGCCATTGGTGATGCTCTAAGAATTTTATTCAAAATGGGTATAATAGGAACTTTGCCTTTTTGGTGGTTTCTTAATATGGAAATTTGCAAACAATTTGGGACAACCCCAAAAAGAAAGGTGAGAAAACAAAATGGGACGGAGGGAGTAAAATATTTTTTCGAGGAAAATGTTTTACGTTGAAACAAACGGAGCCCAAATGTGACCCATAAGGGTTTTTTCATTTTTGCGTAAAAACTTGATATTTTAAGTCACAATTGATAGGGATAAAACCCATATCCGAGCGCAGAGAATTTGAAGAGCATAAACAATCCAACACACGCCTTGGGAAAATCCAAAAGTATTCGGGTCAGCTTATATACACCTCGATCAATCATACCTCTATATGGACTAGCCTCAAAAGAGTTGACAATAACTAAGAGGTTTTGATCAAATCTAAAAACTTAGGATAGAGTAAACTCCAAGTCCTAAGTCTTGACTACCATGCTAACCTGTTTGAACCAGGCCAACCCCTACCTCCAAATCACTTAATCAGCTCGCAATTGAGTGAAAGATGTTGGGTATTTGTTTCTATTATTCCACTTAGCCTACTTTGTTTAGTTTAGTTTTTGTATGTCTAGAAACAATGTTTTTCGCCTCCTCATTGGTGTTGAAATAAGCATGCGAATTGGTCGTTCTGTTAACGGTGTGGGCATTGCGAGGGATTGAGGGCCGTCTGCAGTGAGTGAGTAAATCAGTAATGAGTAATCACGATCGTCCGTTCGGCAATCAACAATCTTGATTATCTTACATAAAGAGAAGTGTCTTACGTGTAGGATAATTGCATTTAATCGGGACTGTTGATTGCCGAACGGACGATCGTGATTGCTCACTACAGCGACCCATTGTAGTGAGCTTACTCACTATAGACTCCCCGAATCTGAGTTGCAGCTTTGCCTCTTAACTTTAAGAGGTGTATGGATCCAATAAAGAAATGGAAAGGGTTTAAGACTTTAAGTTAGACTGAGTTTTTCAAAAGATTTTAGTAAGTCAGTTGATGAGTTCACAAGTGTTAAAATCATAGTTGATTTTTATCAATTATAATTTTAGCACCTGATGAACTTATTTGCTGATTGATTTCCAGTTCAAAAAAAAAAAAAAAACTCATTCGCTAAAATTACGGTTAATTTGTTAAAATCAAACAAAAAACTCGGCTTTAGAAAAAGTTCAAAGAGGAGGGCACGCAAGTAAAAATTTCCCAGAACGAATGAACACTGCAAACAAAATAGGCCCTTAAATAGTTGGTTGGTGGGAGCCCTTGATCCGCTGAGAAAGTCACCCGCCCGCCACTACCACCAATTCCTTACCTTCCCCAATCTCTTCCTTTTTCCCATTTGAAAAAATTCCAACACTTTCTCACTTCCCCAAATTCATTCCCCTTCCTTTCTCTCACTTCATATTGTCAAAAAGATGGTGAATCCAGAGGAAAATTCGAATTGGCTATTCGATTACGGCGTTATAGAAAACATTCCTGTCCCAGGCGGCGACTTACCCTCTCTCGAACCGGGTTTTGATTGGGGCTCCGACGCTCTCGCTGGTCCGACAGGTCTCAGGTCCGTCGATTTCCCCCTTTTAAATTTTTGTCAAAGGTTTTGTTTTTTTCTTACGGTTCTTTGTCTTTGAGATCTAATTGTTGTACTTCGTGGAATGTCATTGTGATTGCTTGACAGTATTGGTTCTCGCGATGGATTGGTGCTTTTTTGAAGTTTATTTGATTTCATTTAACTTCTTCTACTTCCCCAATTGAATTGGGCAAATTCCCATTGCGCCTGTGGTTCTATTCAATGTTGGGTTTACCCCAAAACTTGAAAATAAGCAGATAACCTTCTGATTTTGTAAATGAAACTACGTGTGTACATTGTTAGAGCATTTGAGCCCCTACCCAGATTTTTATTTGAGGATAAGCTTCAGTTGGTGTGAAGCACTCCAATGGACAATTCAAAATCTAAGCAAAAAATTGAGTAGAAGCTTTATTAGTGGCATAATTGTAAATTGTGAAGAGCGAAACGAGTCTTCAAAATTTTGAGTGATTGAGTCTCCCTTGATTTGGTTAAAAGTTTGAGTGTCAAGGTCTGGAGTGAGTTCAGAGGGATTTTAATTAGAATTTGCTTTTGAGTCAATTAAAAGAGTAAGGGTTGGAGATACTCTCACCAGCTTAAGGAAATAGAGTATATTGCTCTTGTACCATATGAGCGGTTTAATCCTGACATGTGAAATGAGCACATTACACCCTTATGCCCAGGCACTTGTTTTAAATTTTTTTTAGAACTCAGTGTTTGGCATAATGGACCGACTAATCCTGAGACCAAAACCACCATCCACTGGCAGGCCCCCAATAAAGGAGGGGCAAAGTCCAATATGAACCTCCCAACACAGGAATTGATAGCACGTAGGTGAGATTTCCAGGCCTAAGATTTCTTGAGATCCCTAGTTCCCATGCCTAGTTGCCAAGTGACTACCATGGCACCAATCCTTGTGGCTTTTCACGAGTTTCTTACTTAAAGCATTTCCAACTCATATTCTAAAACTCCATTTGAGAGTATTGGGAGCTTCAATCCATCCTCTATAAGCTCCTCTATTTGAGAGTATTGGATTTTGATCTTCTATATTTAGAGGATGTAATCATATATAGAGGAGATCCTCAATAGCACTATTCACTTTTCTAAATGACACTTTTGTACTTGTGACTTGTGAGCTTTTGCTAATAAATTTTTATACTAACAATATCCTTATGAGAGTACCAAAATATGGTTTTTATTCGTGAAGTGATTTTAGAGACCGAAATTGAGGGTTTGTGGTTGAAGTGAACATAAATTGTAATTTACTCTACAATCACTTTATGAATAAAATTCTTTCTTTTGATACTCTCAAATGAAGTATTGGGTTGTAGATGCTCTTATTATTAATTGAATTTTATGGTTCGCTTGAGTCTACAAACCACATGGGGTTAGAAGTTCATTTCCACATGTCAGGGTGGTAAACTGCAAATGCAGTATGCCATGAGGAGGTGAAGTGAAGTTTGGCCTAAAAATTTATGTTCCCTGTTAGCATATTTGTGTCAAACTGTTACTTAGTTGCACGAAGCAAACAGGAGCTGGAGCACGGGAACGAGGGTATGTAGAAGATCCTAAGTTGGGATTGTTGAAGGGAGCATGTATATAAGTATTTATTATATATAAGCTTGAGTGAGAAAAGATGGTGCAATATAGTTTTTATATCAAATTGAAGGGCTAAACACATAGATAAGTCAAATACGAGATGAAAGTCCTAAATCTCTCAATACTTCTTTTCTATTTTTATTTTTCCTTGCATATGTTTGCAAAGAGAAGTCCTAATTTCTTCCTTGAGATTAGTGTGGGAGCTGCCATCATGTTTAGGAGCGGGCTCTTGTCTCGATGGGAGCAAGACAGGAGCGCGCTCCTAATCGGGAGAGCCAATTTGAGCTCCCGTCTCGGAGTGCAGCCTAGTGGCAAGATCCCTGCAACTAAAGAATTGTGAGTATCATGGAATGCAAGTGTAAAATGCATGGACTGCAGATGTACTTGAGCAAAATTAACAAGTTCAATGCCCATAAGAAGTAACATAAACATCACCAAGACTCGAACTTATTTAATTACAACTGAAGTAACTGAAATACATTATGAGACTGTCTAGATCAACCTCTAACCCATAAACACGCATTTTTTTTTAATGCCATGTTTACAGTGCGGATTTTGAAGACTCATTTGGCAATTTGGATGGCACGAAGGAATGTGGTTCCAGAAAGAGGTCTTGTCAACTTCTTCCTTCAATTATTCTTCTTCCCTAGAGTAAATAAGCTTTAAGGAAACGATTTTCTTGTTCCGGATGGCAGATGCCTTTTTCCCTCAACTTATTACTCATGATTTTTTATGGGAGTTTATCTTTCTTACTCTGCCTACTGAACTTTTTATTTTTGTTTTTTACCACCTCTATGGTGTATCTCTGTTACTTCAGATGTCCTTTCCCCATCCCTTTTTTATTTGTATTACACTGAGATGAAGCAAAATGGGATTGTAGGATGAGGTCCGAGTCATGCAGTGCATCTGACTCCAAAGCATGTAGGGAGAAAATGCGACGGGATAGACTGAATGAAAGGCATGCTCTCTCTCTCTCTCTCTCTCTCTCTCTCTCTCTCTCTCTCTCTCTCTCTCTCTCGCTGTACGTATCCTGTGCTTTATTTTGTGCTGTGCATGGTTGTCAATAAGTGTTGAACTTTTGGCATGTCTCAGGTTCCAAGAGTTAAGTTCGATCCTGGAGCCCGGAAGGAAGCCCAAATTGGACAAGGCTGTTATATTGAGTGATGCTATACAGACACTGACTCAGTTAAGGGATGAAGCTCAGAAACTCAAGGAGTCATACAAAGGTTTGGAGGAGAAGATTAGTGAACTGAAGGTGTGCCTTTGTTATTCAATTCTGATGTTCAATTTTTTCAGAGTAAGGGGTGTTTGAGATAGCTCTTGTGAGGGTGGTTTTAATCGGATGTAATGCACGTGTGTTTTCCATAATTTCCGCTTCTGCTTAGCGGCTAAAAATATTTTTTAAGCCAGCTTAAGAATTGATTCTGAGAAACATCAGCTTTTGATGCTTTTGGTTTCTGATTATCAGAATCAACTTTCATAGTATATACACTACAGCTTTGGTGATCAACCCCTATCATTGTAGAATTTTTACATACCTAACTGCTATTTAATTATTGTCTAGTTTTGCATCTACGTATCATTCTTGTTTGTTTTTTTGAGGAGGCTTTTGTTTTGTAGGCTGAGAAAAACGAACTTCGTGATGAGAAGCAGCAGCTGAAAGTGGAGAAAGAGAAACTGGAGCAGCAAGTAAAAGCCATGACCACTCAACCTGCCTTCTTCCCTTACCCTTCTGGAATTCCTCCTCCTTTTGGGCCTCCTGGCCAAGTTGTTGGGAGCAAAATTGTTCCATTCATGGGCTACCCTGGAGTTCCTATGTGGCAGTTCATGCCACCAACTGCAGTCGATACCTCAGAGGATCATGTTCTCCGACCTCCGGTAGCTTAATTTTGGTGGCTTTCTTCAAATTCCTGCGATCGATGAGTATAGTGATCATTTACCTATTTTTTCCCATAGAATTGTACTTTTTGCCTTTGAAGATCTAGGGTGTGACATTCTTTCGTGACGTTCTAAGATTAGAGCAGACACTGAATGGCGATGAGAATAGTAGGTAGCACTCCAACCTTCAAAGCCTTGGTTTTGAAGTTCTAGTGATTTGATTCCTTATTATTATCTGTCAAAGTAATACCATGGCTCCAGGCTTTTCCTTGCCCATACATCTAATAAGTAATTTTGAATTCTTTTGGAAGGGAACATTTCACTTTGCTTTAATGTTGTGAGAAACATCACATGCAATAGTGATTTTTTCTGAATCACTGAAATTGGTCTAGTTGTTTGTAATTGCAAGAGATTATTGGTCACAGCTATCATATCCCCCGATCTCTTTGTAACAGCTGTATGGTTGGCCAGGCCCGGCTCTAGTCAAGTTTTGAAAATGGGTTCTCTTATTTTTCTATAGATTACTTTTTCGAGATGAGAATCAAAATTGCCTCGTGTTACATTGGCACTTCGCGCATAGTCTTTGCGAACCCCAAGGTTGCGGGTTCCAATCTTTGGGGTCGAACACGCGACCCCCTATATGGATGACACACATTCTTCTGCTGGGCCATGCAAAGCTACTTGTTAGATACTTGAAACACTTAGTACTACTATTTAATATACGATATATCCCTCTTTGGGGGCCTTATTATTGGGCTAAAAACTGGAGGCTCTAGTATCGCCTGGTTGGCCTATGCCCACGCTGGGCGGCTGGGCCTGTGGTTGGTTTGTATTTGAAAAAGGCAATTCTGCTAAAATCTATACTATGACCTGAGTAATTTTTGTTGGAGAATCGAACTTGGGACTAATTCTCATGCATTGAGGATCAGTCCGTCGGATCTGGCTCCGCTTCACTCACTTCATTCCTTTCTAGTTTCTCGTCTAGATTCCTGCATTTTTCAGCCCATCACAGGCTTCCCCATCATCTCAAGTTTTCGATATTTGTGAGCCCATCAGGAGTTTTCTGAAATTGAGAGCCCATCAACGGCCCACAAGAATGATATGAACCCTAATTGTCCATTTTTTTTTTGATCGGCAACCGTTCATCTTATGAATCTCTCAAATAAAAGCTGGCAGCGTGGATGATTGCAAAACTATTCCGACTTCCGAGACATTTCTGGCATACATTATTCCATCATTTAAAAAAACTCTTTTTTTTTGCAGTTCTTTCTGCAGCTACGAATTACATTCCCAGCCAGTTTTCAACTTATGTTACAAAGGAGAAAATTATGGGTGCCAATCTCGACCGTTCAAAAGTGTTTTGGATTGACCAAATTTCTCTCATCCTCTCTCTCTCTATAAAATTTGGGGCGTCTAAAACACTTTTGGACAGCCGAGATTGGCGCTCGGCACCACGTGTGCTACTACCCGCTCGACATCCAAAATTTTCTTGTTACAAAGCAAGCGTTCTATTGTGATATGAGTGATGAAGCCTGAAATCTGTGATAAATCTATGGACTACTTTGTAACAACCCATTTTTCCAGAAGGACTTGTTCATGTGTGCATTTTATTAACCGCTGATATAGTTGGATGAAAGAAAAAAGCACAGTTCTTCTCCTCACAAAATCTCTTCTGTGTGTTGGATCCACAAAAATCTTTGGCATAAGATTCTACAAACCAAAGATGGATTTAATTCTCGCTTTTTTGTTCTGTTTTTGTTCTTCAACACAGTGTTTTGAACCCCATATATCTCCTGCTCGTATAGTCTTTCCAGACATCAAGAGCTCCAAAAGTTGTTATCAGAACAGTGCTGAGAGCCATCACAGTTCCAACTGAGAACACAATGAGGGATGCCCTCCCATGCTTTTCCACTGCTCTATGTACCACCTTCAACCCAATAAGAGACGCGGAAAAACAAATTAGAGCGAAGCCTAGAGCAATGTATATGTGCTCCATTCCCAGTAGCAAGTACTGAATTGCTGACATTGTAGCTGAGAAGAACACCATGAATGAACATGTTGCAGCCGTCACCTGTGCCATGGAAAGAGCAATGTCTGTGAATTGATTGCCAAGAAAGCTAAAATACAAATTTCAGAAGATGATACGATTCATCTAATCATACGGAGACACAAGATTATGTCTCTAGTTTTAGATATCCAAAATATAATATTTTGGAGTAGTTTTGTTCTCTAAAAATATGGCGATTGGTTGGAGATACTCTAATGACTCACTTCTGGTGATATTCCAGCTTGAAGGAGAAGTGGGCTTATGAGCATTCCGCCACCTATTCCAAATACTCCACCCAACAGCCCTGCTAATAGAGCGATCACAGGGAAACTGAGCGCGTTTGGTTTTCCCTTTTCCTATCATGAATAAACCAACACAGAAGTTCAATTCGACGCTTAGAAACAATAAATACACATTTTAGATATACGTAAGCAGAGCCACCTGCTCGGGTGAAGATTGATGTTGGATGCTCTCTCTTCTGTACAAAATCCATGTAGTAAACGCTAATGCAAGAGGAATCTGCAGTGCTGAAAGAACCCAATATCCTACGCCACAAGGCTCCATCGGTATTATACTCTGCATTCATTTTCCAAAAGTCACATAATACCAAAAAATACTTCTGGAACACATACGTGCACTTAGTATAATCAATTAATCATGTTATGAAGTTAGGGGATAAGCTATACCATAGGCACACAGACGTGAGATTACTGTACTTTGGGATAACGAATGACATTATATACAGTAGTAGCAGCTGTACTACATTCGGTTAGAATCAGGTGTGGACACAGGAGGTGCCGGGGGTGCGTGGGCCCTTGCAGAGTTGCAGACTCCAAATATTCTCACTTATTATACAAGTTTTCAAAGTTAATTTGGAAAAATTCTATGGGGGTGGCCCCTGCAATTCCCTTGACTGAAAAAGTTCTTAAAACTCCTATATATGTGTGGATAAAACCCCTTACAGTTTGAAGTTATCATCCATTTTTTGGTCGCTTATATAAAATGACATGGCAACTAAGTACATACACACAATCTACTGTGTTCCTCTGAAATTGCAAGTAACAATATAGACTTATGAAAATAGTTTCTGTTATCAATGTAGAAATACATTTAGTTTGGGCCCCTGCTAGGTACAAATCCTACATCTGCTATAGGGGACAAATTTCTCTTGTTGTAATGGAGAGTAAGATAAATCCACATCCTGGGATAACTAATACCACACTAGTTAACTAAAAAATGTACTACTACAGCTAGTGGCAGATCCAGAAATTTCACACAGGGCTGTCACCTTTCAATCATAACTTTGAAAAAAAATCACAGTCCAATATTCCGAGAAGATAAAATATTTAATCATTCTTCATTAAGCAAAAAAGTTAAAACTTAAAATATTATGAAAGAATTCATACATAAGCACAAAAAATTATAGATTTCTTAAAAAGTTTTACAATTGACCCCGACTAGTTTTCATCTTTTGAAAATCTTGCATGATTCAAATGACGTTCTGCAAAAAATCGTAATTGATTAATAGTAAACGGACTTTTCCATCGATCTCTCTCGTGGCCATTAATTCTAATGCTTGAAAAAGAAAAGAAAAGAAAAGAAAAGAAAAGAAAAGAAAGGAGAAGTCCTATTTTGAATTTAGAACCCTAAGTACGGAATGAATTTTGAAGAAAACTTTAATAATGGTGTGCCCGGTATCCTCGTGATCTAAACCATAGATATTGTATGGCTTATTGAGAAGAGTGTTCTTTAAAAAGGTAATCTTGATCAGACATTGATAGGTATCGACTCAGTTCATAGTTTTAAATTAATCTTTGAGTTTTGATACCTATGGACATCGGATCAAGATAATTTTTTAAACAAATGTTCTTCTTAACAAGCCTTACAATATCTAGACACACAATTATCATACTTTTCTTCTAAATTCATATAGTACTTAGGGTCCTAAATTCTGAATAAAAAATTGAAAAGTTCGATCAAGTACCTCTAATTATCCAATTGAACTAATTTTTTACAAGGATTGAAATTTCAAGGGGGTCACGTGACCCCCTGTGCCTATGGTGGATCTGCCACTGACTACAGCTGGAGGGTTTGATATTAGTTTCGGCCTCATTTATTTCCCTTTGGAGTTTAAATTATAAGGAGATAAGGCAATCCGATGCAATTATTAACAAGCATAATTGTTGCCAAACAGCAATTGATAAGGAGAGTGATAGGAGGCCCACATGTATTATTTCCTTTGTCCCCAGTATGTAAAAGAAATCCAATACTTATCTATGTAGTCAGGTTCTGCAAGTATAGCAACCTATAAAATAATCCATTCCAGCCTATAGGTGAGTTCCCAGTTTAGAGTTCTACTTGTGGTGTCCCTCAATCGTAACATGTTACGCCTTCTCAAGGCCAATGTTATACTATTGAGAAAATGTTATGTGTTCTTTTGGTAAATGTTATGCCATTTTGTGGTTTAAAAATGTTACGCCATTTTGCGGTTTTGTTACGCCATTCGTGGTTTTTTGTTAAGCCTTCTTATAGCTAACATTATGCCATTGAGTGGTTTATGTTATAGGGAGATACGGTATTCCCGATAAGTGTGGATCCATTAGCAGCTCCTTCTATCATAAATATTGTTTCCTTTCTTTTTCACGTATAGGCATTTGATATGTAGAAGGGGACATATCCCCATTTGATACAGCCCAGTTCACCAAACCTGTGACATAAAGGTATTAAAAACCAAGCGTAGCTATCATGGACAACGTTGGTTCATAACTTTTTTTGAAAGGCAACGTTGGTTCATAACTAGTGTAGGATCCTCTGTATCCATCCACTAAAATTTCCCAACAGGGGTTTGTAGTTTCTTTTGCTCCGTTCTTTCAACTTCTCTTTGAATTGTTTCCTCTATAGGGCAGCAAATTTTTAACATTTATTTTTGCAGCATATGACAGTTGTTATGAGAGCTCACCAGCGCTCACTAGGTGAGAGCTTCTTGCAAAAACACGAATTGGGGGATGGTGCTGTCCCATCTCATGACCTTCGCTGAAGGGGGATGGCGATGTGTATACATAACGTAGCACATACACTTCGTTAAAGGTTACGTACTTCTTATCGGACGCTCTTCGAGTACGTTTTCAACACTTAAATCAGGTCCTACATTTTTCTGAAATTTTTTCACATGGAGTTTGGGACACTGGGGGACATTCTAGAATACACTAGGACACTCTTAACACACTCTATAGAGACTCTTGGGGTCTTCCTTTCATATGATAATAATGGTTGACTGAATTTTAATCCACTCACTAATAGCACGTCTTTTCCTAAGCTTGTCCCCGACTCGTCGTGCTGCTCGTGCCCTCCAATAATTGGAGATTTACTTGTCAAAGTGTCAGTATCGCGTCATGTGTCCATTTCGATACTACATAATGTATATGTGACTGAAAACAAGGCTAGAAATGAAGGAATTATTGATAATGGCAAAAGGAATTAGCCTCCATACGTGAAGAACATGGCAATGACTCCTAGACTTCTAAAATATGAGGAATCATTGAGAAGGAAGGTCAGTCCAGGGAGACTAAATTTGGACCATTTTACAGAAATAATTAACACTGTTACAATTATTCATCAAATATATGGGACAAAAATGTATTTAAAGTTCAACCTCAAATATTTTATATGGGACAGAAATAATTAACACTGTTACAATAAATTTGGACATGTTAGAGAGAGAAGCTCTCTAGGTTAAGATATACATTGTTTTTGTAACAGGAATTGATGTCACATTTTATATGGGACAAAAAATGTATTTAAAGTTCAACCTCAAATATTCAAATTCTGCGCCCGTCCTTGAGTATATAGTTTTTATTTATGCCTTCTTTACTCACTTTACGGTTGGTCCGTCCTGAGCAAAGCGGAAGCTTGCTGACACCGTTCGGACTTCTAAAAAGGCAATCCCTTTGCTACTCCGATTGCTTATATGAATATGAACATCAAGATGATCATGTTGTCTTACTCAATATGAACCACAGGTGAAATGATGCTGATTGCTTAAATTGTTGTTAAATATGTGGAGAATACAGAACTAATAAAGCAAAATAGGAGGAGAGAAGAAAATGCCGTACCTCTCCGTATCGGTTTCCACGAAGAAGATACAGGAGAAAGAAAGTAAACCAAACCAAAACCAGTACTCCAAGTTTCACCCACGGAATGCCCAAATTGCAGTTCTCCAATTCCCTACACAAAAGAGGCTCATTGGTGCTATCAACTCCATCTTTTCCACCTCTCAACAACCCACTTCCCAATTCTTCACCAAACCTATTTCTCCTCCCCTCTTCTGATTCCAATTTCCAAAACACCACTCCAGATTTACAGGTCTTAAATGTAGACCAAGCAAGAAAAAATCCAAAAAGTATGGTGATAAGCCATTCTGGGAACACAAGATTGCAAATCACCCCAATACTCACACCTAGTAACATACATGGCTGTGATAAAAGTGCTATATCATAGTCTATCAAACTTTTTCCCCTTGTCTTTGAACTTTTCACAAACATGTAGCAGATTACATTGGCAATTGACCCTCCTGTGACCATGAAAGCCGAAAAACTCGAGGCTGTCTTGAGGTCTAAACCAGCCACTATGGTGAGTATGGGTATGAACAACCCACCACCACCGATGCCGCCGGCACACGATATCGCGGCCGCGATGAAACAGAGTACCCCTGCTATCACCATAGGCCCTGTGAATCTAAGATGGGTATTTTGGTGAGTTTGAATCCACCATTGAAGAATTGTATACGGGAGCTGATCAGTAGTAGGCATTTCTGAAATGGGTTGTGTTCGATTTGCACTAGAATGATTGAAAGTGATAAAAATTGCGAGGGGGAGAAAACCCCATTTGAAAGAAGTGAAAATCTTCATTTGCTTAGACTTGGACACTTGGTGGTGGTGGAGATGGTATGGGGAAATGGACTTATATAAGGAAGGAGGAGGAAAGATGCTGCATGGAACACTCCACAACAAGGGTATGGACCCACATGAATGTGTGGTTATAGAGTCGTTTGGAACATCACGTGACGGTGTTCATGACCAATTACTCGCACGGGTTCCATGAGGGAATATTTTTTTAAATGCAACGGTTAATTATAAAGCCTGCTCATATATGTGTAAGTTTCACTATACTCGCATGTATGTGTAGGTCTGATCTCAGATGAGAGAGGTGTTACAAATAACCGTAGTATTATAAATTTCCCCTAAATGAAAAAACAAAATTGGGAACATAAAGTGAGATTTTCTAAAATGATTTGTAATTTTCAATGTCCAATCATAAGTTATTCATGTGAGCTTAGTCAGTTGTGCTTTCTCTGCGGACGCCACTCAACAAAACAAATGGGTCACGTAACTGCTTAATTAATAATAACACAACAGACTATTAATAGCTCAGAATAGACATTTTATCAGGTGGGACTAAACAAATGGTGTGTTTCAATCCAACAAAGCAATAACCAATCCGAGCTCAATTCCACACAAAAAAACAATTAAACAAAAACACTTCTAGATTTATGTACTTCAGCCATTATTAATGTTAGGCACACGGAGTAATTATCCAGTGGTCTTGGGCCCTATCATGTGCTGCTCCCATACGCTTCTCCACCACACATTGTTGTGGTGCTCAATGCCCGGTCTCAAATCCAAGATATGTTTTTTTATTTGCATTCATGCCGTTTGAAAAGAGCCGCTAAATTAAGCTCTCGTTTATGCGAAGGAAGTATGACCACTTTACCAACTTTACCAATAATTGAGACTCAATCGGGAGATGTTTTGGACAAGCATGACTCAGTGTACACTACCATTAGGTTCCATGTGACACGAGAAAGATAGAAATGTAGCATAGATTGAGGAGCATCTTGCTCGGAATAGGATAAGAAGTTGGGGCTGTTTGTAACTACAACTTTGGAGTTTCTTCTTTATCTTCTTTGCTTTTCATTCCTTTTCAGTTATTTGTGTTTTTCTTGGCTTTTTAGCTATATTCCAAATTTGGATTCTTGGGTAAAAGGTTATTACCAATTTTACTCCATATCTTTTTATTTGAACTACGAACCACAGATAGTTCTACATATAGGTTTTATCTGTATCGGATGGTGATACTCTTCTAAGTACTTGTATATGAAATATACTAGCGGCCGGTGCCCATGAGATGCGTGTGCTCGAAAAATTCGTACATGCGTTGGTATAGTTGCAGTGCGGATGTGCCAAGGTATGTAGAACTGAGGGAAATTGATTTGAAGAAAAAAGGAGTCGGACAAGTCGAACCTGCTAGCATGCAAAAAAGTCCAAAAAAAATAGGGGCACTCCCATATATTTTAGTATCAGGCTTGAGTAGGACTTTTTCTAGGCCCAGTCCACACAAAATTAATAAGAGGCAGTCAGCCCATCTCAAAGAGGTAGCCCATGAAAGAAAAATGGTAGCCCAACTCAGTTTTAAATTTTTAGGACCAAGAAAACAGAAACCAAAACATAATTAAGAGCCGAACTCTTTAGTCTCTTTTAAACTTATAAACTCTCGCACCCCTTTCTAATTGGAAAGGTAGTACATTTTACTCTTTTTAACCTTGAGTTTAGTAGCTTATTTTTTTGTATGTAGTATATGAATCAGCAATTCAATATACGATTTTTTTTTTTGAAGTGCTATTGTTTTTTTTTTGAACGGCTACTGTGTGTGTATATTTGTGTATGACAATGTGTATAATGTTCGAATCCTGTCCGAACACTTTCTTTTTAAGTGTTTATTTGTCAAAAAATGGTTCCATTGTAGGAGTTTGGAGTTAACATGTATTGCACACGCGTCAAAGACAACCAAATGAGATTTCTATGCCGCTGGAATAAAAGCATGTTTAATAATATTGAATACTCCATTCAATATGGACTAAAATAATTATATAGACAAATTATTCCACTATTGTTATTTAATTGTAAAAATGTACAAGACACCTTTTGACGACTGGGCCTAGGGCACTCAAATTCCTTGGGCCGACCCTGCCTACTACGGTTGCGGCGCGCGGTTATGGGTCTCTAGAGCTTAGGCAAAGTCAAGTGAAGGAGGGAGATGATGGGGATTGGGGAGGGTGTTTCAAACTTGGCGATCATTGGAGCGTGGACGGAATGCATGGAGTAAGATACTGTTTTGGGTAACTGAAGGAGCATATAACATTGGTGGTTTTTTTATTTTTTATTTTTTTATTTTTTTTCTCTTACGGTTATTAGTTTGGAGAATATATTGATTTATAAAAACGGGGGTGTGGATAAAAGTTTGGGAAAGGTATAATGTGAGCCACCGGCTTCATTTAAAATGCTTAAAATGCTTTAAGCCCTATGAACTATGAGCATGAAGGCTTTAGTTGCAGCAACGGGAGCATGAAGGCTAACGCTGTACAGCACTCGAGTTGGCGATCTACTTACACTGGACAAGTTGCATTGTACATGACCCGAGTATATGGTTGTGATAGAAGTCATCAAGGATGCATGCCAGTTAGTAATTAGGATCTTGGCATTGAGATGGAGCGGGTGACCGTCTACTGCCACAGTCAAAGTTTCATTGGTCACTACAGGCGTGGGTAGTGAGTAACGTTAGCCGTCCGTTCTGTCATTTTCTTCCACCGAAGAGTTTTATTTAAAATTCGGACCGTCCAAAGACTTTTAACGGCCCAAATTCACTCAATACAGGCCTCCAAATCGGTAGAGGCAGCAAAATTTAACGGTCTTTTATGGTTGGTGGTGATTTATAATCTTCCATCATGCTACCTTAAGGCAAGGAAGCTTCGTCCTAGGTAGCTCAATCACTTGGCATTTGACATGTGAACCTCCAGAAGGGACTCAACTGAAAACTTATGGTAATTTCCTTTCCTATCAAGTGGGTGATTGTTATGGACAAAATATCTTAATAATGGTTATTTGTACTTTTGGGCGGCTATTTTGATTCTGCATATGTGCAGAGAATTGTTAGCCAAATGTTCTGTTTTACAGTACATGTTGCACGCTTCCAGGTTTTATGATCTCACACCTCCAAAGTGTAAGAGATGGGTTTCACCTTTTGTACTTGTATTCATGATGGTGAGCAATCTCCTAGGCTCTACAAGGAAGCACATAGATACAGAAACTCGACAACAAGTAGATAAAATAGGACAATCACCGATGATTTTTTTACAATACAAATGTAATTTTGTTCATTGGGTTACCATTATTAGTTCAATTTGTGTTTCGACAAGATAATCAACTCGACGAACTCTATAAAATGAATGTCCAGATTTATTTTTTCGAGCTTCAAATGGGCCCCGTTTGCAACAGCAGGCTGGCACCTACCCTGAATATCTTATAAGGAAGCTACACACTTTTTAAAATTTTTCCAAATACACTCCAAATTCAGAATATGTGGACCAAATTCATTACCAATCTCAACAATCTCTTGGATTCACTTTCCACAAATGGGCCAAAAACCGGCTTCTACAAATCCACGCTGGCAAAACCTCTGACAATGTATACGGTCTCGTACAATGCGGGGGCGTTGTCTCGGCCGAAAATTGTCCTGGTTGCACCAATGATGCCATCAACATAGCATTGCACAAAGGCCCAAATAGCGAGGATGTCGTGGTATATTTTCGGTGGTGTTTTTTGCTTTCTTGAACCGTAATTTCTTTGATATGTGGGAGAAAAGTGAGGTGCCCCTGTCGAATGATAGCGATTTAGGTGAGTACGCTTGCGTCCGTGACTGGAAAAAGGCCATTTATGTTTGCAACATCGGTGTTGGATGTTGGCAAAATGAGCTGAGGTTTGGGTTGACAGATTATCGTAGGAGGGATTTGAGCCAGGGTGATTGTAAGAGCAGTTTGGATGCTCAGTTGGCGAGTTATTAGGTAAGTGTTGGCCGTTGGGGATAAAATAGGATGGGAGATTTATGGGTTGAGTTGTGGCATGATGTATCATTTTATTTCAACTTCTCAAGAAACCCAGAATTTATATTATCAGTTTACGTCACCGTCACACTCGCATGTGCTACCCTAACACGTTTATCTTTAAGCCCCCAGGAGCAAATTCAAAACAGGAGTCAAATTCAGTTCTATACTCAAAATATGGAACCAAATGCAAAATCTGAAATCCAGTGCAGTGCCAAATCCGGTTCTAAAATGGCACAAAGCTATAGTTGGTCTATATTTAGAACCAAGGATGAGAATGGTGGATTGAAAAGTTGAGAATGGTGGATTGAAAAATATCCAAAATTTTAGGTAGAACGGGGGGTTGAGAATGGTGGATTGAAAAATATCCGAAAAATTAGTTGGGAACGTGGGTTAAAAAAATAGATCACAACGGGGTTGAAAATAACGTAGATAATTGAATTGGGACTGAAAAACTAATTAAAAGTGAGGTGGATGAAAAGTTAGTTAAATTTGGAACTGTTTGGTTCTAAAATAGAACCAACCACTGGAGGTTGGGTTCTATTTTAGCACCAGAAACTACTTTTTGGTGCCAAAATATGGCAATGGCTATAGCCATTTTGCAACTAGCATTAGATTTGCTCTAACAAGATTATCCACCACACATAGGAATGTGACCCGGTATAATGTGGAGTGGATAAGGGTGCAAGACCAAAGAGTAATTGATCAGGGCCCTCTCAAGACTTTCGGAGCCTTTCGTAGGGCCTCACACCCCAATGGGCCTTCATTCAGATGATGGATTCTTATATTATAACCCAAACTACTTTTTTGGGGGTTTTGCCGAGGAAAGTTGAGGTTTGAAGATGAATGAGTTTTTAAAAGTAGAGATAGAAATCAAGAATGGTGATTAGATGTATTCATGATCGAGTATTTCAAAATTACTTTCTTAGATTATGAAAACATTTTGAGTCTTCAAAATAAAGAAAGTTCCATAAATTGTTGGGTTGGAAAATCTCTCGGTAATGTTCAATTGTTGAATCCAATACTTTCATGTCCTTTAATATTGCATCTAAATGTTAATGTTGGGTCTCACAGACGGAGTCAGGAATCTCACTACACAATTGTGATTAGATGTATTCATGATCGAGTATTTCAAAATTACTTTCTTAGATTATGAAAACATTTTGAGTCTTCAAAATAAAGAAAGTTTCATAAATTGTTGGGTTGGAAAATCTCTCGGTAATGTTCAATTGTTGTATCCAATACTTTCATGTTCTTTAATATTGCATCTAAATGTTAATGTTGGGTCTCACAGACGGAGTCAGGAATCTCACTACACAAGGGCGAACATGTATTGAAAACAGATCGAATCTTATATAAGAGTTTTTTAATCTTTTTCACTATTTATATATGTTGATTTCATCATCAATAGCGACCCCCCGAATTAAATTTTATGGGTCTCGCTCATTTCTTTTATTTAAAGTTCAATATTCTAATGTATTTTAATATTGTCATTATCGTAAACTTTGACTAATTATATGCTAACTAAAGGAGGTGGATTGAGTGGTGTGATGCTAAATTGGGATACTCTGGGGTGTTCCACTATTAACCTCCATTGGCAAAAAAACCAAAAACGGATTATTGGTTTTTTTATTTTGTCCTTATTCAATTTTTTTTTTTTGCATTTGTTAGTTTTGCATCAAGATTTTTTGGTCTCTGGATTCCTCTCGACGAGACGAATCTAAAGTATAAATTTATGGCATGTTCACACCTTTTTATGTTATGTATTGTGAGATGATGACCTATCTCGGTTTTCAGAAAAAACTAGTTAGTGGAACACAAGGAGAAATAACAAACGCGTCTTTTGTATATTAGTAATAATATGGTAAGGGCCAAGGGCCATAATGATTATTTATATCATTAATTAGAAGATCCAACAAAACAGTGGCTGTAGTTTAGTGGTAAGAATTCCACGTTGTGGCCGTGGAGACCTGGGCTCGAATCCCAGCAGCCACAAATTGTTATTTTGTTTTGCACTTCCAATTCTTGTACGTAGAGAGAACAATGTATTACCACCTCTCACTTTACACCGCAAGCAGCTATCAGGATTATTGATTTTACTTAAATTGTTCCCTTGTTGGTTGATAAGCTACCAAATCTGATCTGAAAAATCCCCAAAAAATTTAATCTTTTGGAATCTTGTTAATTTCTTTTCCAAGGGATCTATCAAAAATTTGGTAAACCACTGCAAGGAGACTTTCCTGTCTACAAGCATGAATCAAGATATCGAAGTAGGTAATATCTTGTATTAGAATCTCAAAGCTACTCAATGAGAAAAATATTTACGCTTGTAAAGCCCGCTTAAACTGGAGAGTTTGAGAACACGTGAGGAGCGTACAACTATTTAAATAAGATGATGGTTAATTAACTATATAATATAGTATTAGTGCCTCAAGTCGTCTCCAAATAAAGGTTGCTTACGCATGTAAATGAATGTAAACACGACCTTGATATCGCATCTAAATGTTGATCATTATACAAGCTCGAAGGTGAAGCAGAAGAGGTAAAACCAAATGTTGATCATTTCAGCATTAGAAAGAAAATACCAATTCGCATGAAAAAATTCATTTCAGTATCCGATGTTTGTCCTATAATATTGGATGTCTCCTAAGAAAATTTATTCGCAGAAACTAAAGCGTTGACTTTTGATTTAAACAAAGTAGAGTATGTAATTACCTGAGGATCGTATAGGAGGAATATACACAATACTTTTTCTCTACCAACTATTTAAATAAGTTGATGGTTGACGATATAATATAGTAGTATTAGTGCCTCATCAAATCCAGTCTTCTCCAATCTCCTTTTTTTTCGGAAAATAAAGATCGCTTACGCATGTAATGAAAGTGAATACGACCTTCATATCGCATCCGTTTACTTGAATTTTGTCAAATATAATCAAGCTCGGAGGTGAAGCACAAGAAGTAAACGCAAGTGTTGACCATTTCAGCTTCAGAAGAAAATACTAATTTGCACGAAGGAAGAAATGGTAAAACGTTGTCAAGTGTTCACAGATGTCATCATATTCCATTTTATGCCGAAACTAAAACGTTGTCTTTTGACTTCAATATTAAAGTATGTAATGACATGAAATCCTTTGCCTAGATTCCCGTGAAACTAGTTGACCTATTACTATCTTCGTACATCATACTATCAAAACCGATTACTGAAACATTCTGCTATGAAATAGTCTGGTACCGTTCGATACACATAGACTCCTCATTTTTATTATAGGACCCATGTCCTCGGACTGTTCTGCATCTGTCGCTTGTATGTGCATAGACTCGGTGCTAGCTCAAAAGTTTTCGGGGCTCGAAATAAACTTTTTAAATGAGGAATTTTGCATTCAAAATAAACTTTTAAATGAGGAATTTTGCATACAAAAATTTATTAACACAAGTCTTCATAAAAAACAATAACAAAAGATTTACCATTACAAAAATTTAAACATAGTTCTTAAAAAACAAACGACAATTACAATACTTCAAAGTCTATCATTTGAACATTAATCTTCTTGCACTTCTAGATGCAAAAGTACTAAAGCTTGGGAGTGGGTCTATTCTTGTTTGTAGCACGCTTAAACAAAAAATAATTGAACCTAATCTATACAAGGACTATAAATATTTTGAGCCCGTATTTTTAACAATTTTTTGGGGGCTCGATACCGTGGCTTCTTTGGCTTATGCTATAAGCCGGCTGTGCAAAGACTATTCATATGTATACATCCATGTTCCAACAAATCTGTTAAGAAACTTGCAAGCCACCTCAAATGGTTTGAGTGCTTGTTCCAATTTCATGTTTCAACAAACCTGTTAAGAAACTTGCAAGCCACCTCAAATGGTTTGAGTGCTTGTTCCAATTTCATGTTTCAACAAACCTGTTAAGAAACTTGCAAGCCACCTCAAATGGTTTGGTGCTTGTTCCAATTTCACCCAGGTCTAAAGTTCAGTCCCTTCCCCCTTCGCGTTAGATAGTTTATTATTTGATGTTCTTGCTTGTATACAAACAAAAACTTGTGGTCTCATCTGATCCGGTCAGCACCTCATCGGACAAAGATTGATCAGACAACGTATATCTACCATAAGAGAGTGGAGGTTCCGATGGTTTAGGAAGGTCTGCTGATTGGCCTCCGAGCATCAGGACAACCTTTGACATCGAGGGTCGAACTCCAGGGTGTTCTTGAACACACAACAAGCCAATATGAATCCATCTACTGACTTCGTTTACTGGACAATTGCTGATCAAGTTTCTGTCTATTAACTCTTGTGCTTTTCCGCCATCCCATAGTCGCCACGCCTGTTTTGTATAATATTTCATTGTGTGTTCAAAATTGGAAACAGAAAAAGGAAAAACTTCATCTTATGCTAGTGCAATAACTAGATAAAAGAAATGAGCTACGTACATATGGTAAAAGGCTTTGGGCATGCGCTGGGAGATTGGAGTCGCTGATTTTTCTTCCGCTTATGATTTCTAACAGTAATACTCCAAAGCTGTAAACGTCTGACTTTATGGAAAATGACCCCCCCATGGCATACTCTGGTGACATATACCCGCTGTAGGGAAACCATGTATTAAAGACACAGATGAGTACAAGGAGAATGAAAAGAAAATGGAAAGAGAAAATGCTAATCCTAGGACTCTAGGAGTGAAAGAGCACGACTAATGTAAGAGAAAATTTGAACCAATTCGCACACGTGACAAAATGGTGGGCTACTAAGAAACAACACTAAATTAAGAGAGCTGTTGCAATAAGAATTTTTGGTAGACATGAGGCAAAACTACAAGAAAGAATTGGAAATGAAATGGGGAATCACTATAACCAATGTACTAAAGCATGGGAGAGAAAAGGGAGTCCGGGAAGGCAAATGCCCCGGCAAAATGCAGAATTTGGAAAGCTCTTCCCATTTCCAATTTCTCAATGCAGTGGAAGTGTACTACAAAACATGGAAATATATAAGTTAGCTTTTAAACAAAAAGGACAAAATAATGAAGAAACGGCTTACTAAGTGCCCACGACTCTGCTGGTGCTGCTTTCAATTTGGTTGCCGTAGAAAGTCCTGGCTGTTCCAAAGTCTGATATCTTGGCATTCATCTCATCATCCAACAGTATGTTGCTGGCTTTCAAGTCCCTATGAATGATGTTTAGCCGAGAGTCCTCGTGCAGATATAGAAGTCCCCTTGCTATCCCACGTACTATATTGGCTCGCTTGGCCCAATCTAAATCCTTACATTTCGTAGCATCTGAAAGAAGGAAGAGAAAACAAGAAAGATTGGTTTACAACAAACTTTGCCCATCTTGGTCCTGAAATCTACCATTTTAACTATTTGTATAAAGGAGATTGTATAGAGAAAGTTAATCTGGCATGCTGAGAGAGAGAGAGAGAGAGAGAGAGAGAGAGAGAGAGAAAACTGAATAGACAGGAGTCAAGACTAGTGTTAGCCATGTACTCATAGACAAGGAGCTTTTCATCTCCCTCGATGCAGCAACCTATGAGCCTCACAAGATTTCGGTGCTGAAGTTTTACTATCAACTTGACTTCAGTCTTGAACTCTTCAAGACCTTGGCCGGCATTCCTCAATAGTCTTTTGACCGCTATTTCCCTCCCATCATTAAGCTTTCCCTGATACATTTGGTACAAACTTTTTAACAAAAGAAAACCTACTCCACTACTAAATGTCTGAAAACATGCTTTTACCTTATAAACTGGGCCAAAACCACCTTGTCCAAGCTTATTTCCATCTGAGAAACCATTTGTTGCAACGTTGATGGTTTTTAAATTGAAGTAATGCATCTCTCTTCCGTCTTCCTGCTCTTCAGCATCTATATTTTCCTCCAAGGGGTGTGTCCTTGTTCGACGTTTAGATATGTTGGCTTTGTGATTATATCTTCCTTTTCGTGATCTCCTTCTGTAGCAGTAGAAACCTAAGAGAGTCAACACAACTGTAGTAGCTGCTGATACAACGCCGAGGGCAATCACAACAGTTTTCTTGCCTCCATTTCCTGCCAATTTAAGTACTCTGATAAGAAGTCTATCATTCTGTACCAGAGGGCTGTTTAATCTCAAAATACTATTAAAGAGCTCTAATAATGGTAAATCGTGAAAGTAACCCAGTGCCGATTGATCAAATTCTTCCCTAAAAGCAAAGACTAAAAGCAGGGGCGGAGCTAGGATTTCAATTCGAGGGGGCTGAAATAGGAGACAATTTTCATCTACAAAAAAATTAAATTACAGCTATGTACTTATTCTGAATATGAAAGAAATTAAAGAAAAGGCTCCACATCAAAAGGGTTAATTCCACCCTTTTGGGCCCCTATGCAAGCCTGATCGAAAGAATGGTCTATTAATGTTGTATGCCAAAGCTTTGAAAGGGTAGCTCTGTTCCCATCCCATTTCAGCTGCATTGACACCGATCGACACGTTCCATTGGAGTCAACTTAAGAAATGATCTCCCACAAATAACTTGTTATGCGATAATGAGATGATTTCGATGAATACAAACAACAAAAAAGCGCAAAACAATTGCTCAACACAAGAGAACACAAGATATATACGTGATTCAGCAAAGTGTTTGCATCCAAATTGGGAGGAAAGACAATCTAGTATATGCAATTAAGATAACAAGTTCAACTCTCACACAGCCTCCTGCTCAGGGCCTCAGCCTTTCATAAAAGGCCTCTACAAAAATTCTTACCGTACCATACAATTAAATATAAGACCACTCCGAACCAGAGAAGAAAAATGTATGTGTAGACTGTTACATGAGACTCCAATAACAAGAGAAGAATAAGAAAAACTGACTCACTGTTGCTCGGAGCCAGCAGTGGTGCATTTGATGCAGTTGGAGGTGGGAGCAGTTGTGGTGCAAAGAAAAGGTACTCCTCATACCTCAAATAGCAACTCGGCGCCAATACTCGCCATCCTCTCTTGCCTTGGCAGCACTGGTCGATTACACCCATCAATTGCCCCAAACAATCGCTACATGCACCACTACTTATATCTCTTCTACACTGCGCTAATCCATATCTAGGCTGAGAACCACCACCACCAACACCCGATTCGCCAACACTAAACATCATATCTGTGAATGGAGCCTTTGACACCAATGTATACATAAAAGCAAGTGCCACAGCTGTATCATCGGGTGATGTACTGTTCCTATTGAACAACGCAATTCTTGGGTATGTTTGTTCCAAACCGAAAAAGTTACTGTTATTATAGCTTAACATGCACTGGGCATACCATATAATTGCCTGATTATTAGATGGGCACAGGTTCTGGATTTCTTGACTTGCATTTTTGACACAATTCTGGCATAGATCGCTTGTGACATCGCCTCTGCATAGGTAGAAGCTGAAGATGCCATTGAAGGTACCATTGTAGAAGCTGTTAAGGGCTGCTTTGGAGGGGAGAGAGCCCAAGAGAATGGTTAGGTTGGTTTTGTAGTCAGTGTTTGCTGTGTCATTGCCCAAACAGTAGTAGTAAGTGTATGTTGGCTGGGCAATAACTGAGCCGATCCCGATTAGCTGAATGATTGTGATTAGAACTAGCAATAAATTAGCTCCAAGGTTTTGAAGAAGAAACATTGCACTCTATATTTCTTCAATGAAGAAAGAGGGGTGATGATAATTATCTAGAGTTCATAATAGTTATGTTAAGGTTTGGGCCAAGTAAAATGACTCGAAGATGGAGAAGAAATTTCCTACCGACATTGACTTTATTAGAAAATAAAACAAACAAATCCACCTAGTTAAATGTCTTTAGTTTTTGTTGAAAAGCTCAACAATGACGCCAATAGCTGATATTTATAGTACTCTTTATGTTTTCTGAGATAACATATTACTAATGTCACTCTTCATCCCTCCTGTTGAGAGATTTCAAATATTGAAGTGAGATATAGACGCGTTAATTTCGTCATCATTAGAATTGAAGTGGTTGTACAACTTTTATTTTCATTTCCTTTCTCTTTCATTTGAGTCGACTTCAATTTTCCGGAAGAAGTGAAAATGTTGCGAAAAGGAACAACTCGAAAAGAGGACACTTCAAATGGTGTTTGATGTTAAGAAAAGGAACAAATCAGTAAGATGACATTTCTAATTGTGTTAGGCAATTTTACCTTCCAGTTAGAGGGTTCCAAATCGTGCAAAAACTTAACAAAGTACTGAGCTCTTAATACAGGAGTTAGATCTAGGCCTCCTCTTTTTAGCATTGCTCTTTATAACAAGCAAGCTTAAGTTCAGTGATGGGAAAACCACTTCTTATGCTTTCAGAAAAAAATGTTATTCCCCTCCTAAATATTGGATCTCAGTAAATGAATAAAAACCAAAACAGGAACGAAAAAAAGACTTCCAAGCCCATTTTTTGTGCTTTGTGAGTTTGTCAATCTTAGCCTCAGTTTATTTCTGCAGGGACGAAAACTGAGAAAGCAATCGTGCAGAGCATTAAGATAGTGACAAGCTGATTCTGAAACTGATACTTGGTCAAGATCAATAAAATATTAGTCAAGATCGGGACATCGCCAGACTTATATAATGTGCTATTGACTTATGAACTCTTGAGAAGCTTCACATGGCTGTGAAAGAAAAGAGGTCTCCGCAGAATGCAGAGACAACAATTTTGAGGTACTTCTACGATGCCAACAAACTATCTTAAAAAACCACACTGAAATTTAAGCCTGGAGCTCGAACTCTTGATGTTTAACCACATTCACAGGACAGCCAAAGATGAAAGCAGAAAACAAAATGAAAACAAAATACAATTCAATTTCATCTGTTCAAGTATTTGACTTCAGCTTTCATCTGACAATGTGAAGTGTAGGTCAAGGGGCTTGAACTATGATTCAATTAACTGGCTCTCAAATAAATATCTTAAGCAGTTGTCAAAAAGTGCACGACAAAATGCAAATACTTACTAACACCATACAATTACTGTTGTGTTCATGTGATATCTAAACCCACCATGGAAGAATCTGACTACTGAGCTATGTAGCCCGAGTACTTCTAAAACCCCAGGGTACTCGCACCCATAATGTCCGGGTACCAGTACTTTGCATGAAACTTCTAATCCATACCAGGTACATGAAAAACATACCAAAACTTTTCTATTTGACTTAAGGATTTAAATTTTGGCTGCTACATAGCAGTTTTGGGTCCTCCGGTACATATACACCGCTACACCAGCGCTACAACAAATTTACACTGGTACCGTCCGATACCTGCTATGTATTTCTTTTTATCTGATCTTTTGCACCGTCACTACCAAAAATTTACACCAGTATCTACGGCAGCGATGACCGACACAGCCGCTTTAGGTGCCAAAAATAATTTGAAAATTCACGATCCCTACACCTGATTCCGGCTACGTATCATTCGATACTCCCGCTGCCGCAGTACTAATTCTGCTACCGCTATTTGAAGCCTTGCTTTGACTTTTCCTGTACTGCAGAAGTAACCCACTATATATCAAGCCATACCGAACATAGAGATAAAACTAAGTTTGACAAGACTATCTTTTTCTATGATTCGCATAATTGTAAAATAACGATTTTGGTCTATAGTTTGTTTAGTACAATGGCATTAAAATTTAATTTCCACCGTAAGTTTGGCGTTAAACTAATTTGATGTTGGGTTCCTAATTGCCCAAGTCATTTAGCTATTTCTTTCATTTGAACTGTAATTATTATGTGTAATACGTTGCTCTAAGTAATAAAAAAAACAATTTGTTATAGACGTATCGAGCCATACCCATACCCTACATTTTTTTAGCTTTCGTCATATCGACGCACCCATACATACCAGGTACCGTACTTGTACCCATACCTGTACACGTGCTTCTTAGCTACCGAGTGATTAGAGACAGTTCCAAATGTGAAGCAAAGTTCCACATTGTCTATATACCAAAGTGATATGAAGCATATAAGCGTAAGGGCACCCTCACCGCCTCACTTCAATATCTAGCCTTTGGGGTTTAGTTCACCCAATACCATTTAACACTAGCACCAACTTTGTTGCTCTGTCTTAGCCACAAAGTTCAGAAATAAACTGATAAACACTGAAAAAAGCAAAATATAATTTGAGATCATAATCCTTTAGCTGGAGATATTATTGACTTCCTAGATAGCCACAAATTAGTACTTTCAAATTTGGAAACATTCCAAAGCTAGTATTGGATA